>CM053598.1:75889938-75909997 GCA_028646575.1 Pseudocheirus occidentalis | reverse complement strand
AACAGAACAAGGAGGGGTGGAGGGATAGGAAGGAGAGACAGAGGATCACTGTCACAATATGTCCACTATGAAGATGTCCTATATAATCACACATCCACAGCCTATATTGAATTGAATGTCCTTCCAGTTGGGGTTGGGGACAAGGGAGGAATCGAAAGAATCTAGAATTTAAAGTTCTGTAATACCTGCAACTAGAATTAAGATATACAGGGGCTGGGATAGGGAGACCCTCCCTGCCGTACCAGAAAATAAGAGAGCAGAGCAGGGGAGGAGCCTTACAGTGGGATTGCTGTTTTAGGGGTGGGGCAGGGACAAGATGGGGAGAAAATTGTAATTCAAAAATGTAATGAAAATGAATAATGTAAACAAGAAAACAAATAAAAATAAAGTTAAAAAAACTTTTAAAAATTATTAAGAGCCCCTGATTTTGATATATACAAATTCAGATAAAAGTTATTTCTGTTTTCACACCACTGCTACTGAAAATCATGAAAATGAGAAGAACTTTCCTACCCTTGATTTTGATTCCAAATCCATGTCCTAATTCCTTTAATCCTCCTTTAAAGAGGTCATTTTTTCCAACACTTTCATCATTGTGATTCTTTTCCATGTTCTCTCAAATTGAGGTGCCTAAACCTGAGTATAATACTCCATTAAGAAGCTGGCTAAAAATATTTTTTCTCGTAACAAAGAACTGTAAACAAAGTAGTTTCCCTAATTGAGAAATCATTGAGCAAGTTGTGATACCTGAATGGAATGGAATATTACTGTGCTATAGGAAATTATGTTTGTGATGAATAAAGAGAAGCATAGGACAATCTATATGGATACTGAGTGAAGTAAGCAGAATCGTGAAAATAAGATAGACAATGACTAGGACAGTGGAAATGGAAAGAACCACCAACAAAAGAATCAAAACTAAAGGTTAGGAAATTTAAATGACCAAGCTTGGCCCCAAATAAGAGATTTCAGAAGACAAGTTCTGCTTCTTTGCAGAGATAGGAAGATCATGGGTACAGAACATTGCATATAATGTTAGACTCTTTTGACATTTTAGTTTTTCTTAACTTTTCCCCACAGTTTTTGATTCTCTATTATACAGGATGGTAAAATTTTTTCAAAGAACTTGGTCGAGGATAAAATCTAATAGAAAGGCAATTTTCTTGAATGTCCTGTCCCTGCTACTAATAACAATGTCCCATTTGCTATTTAATAAAAATGCCAGAATTTTATTATGCATTCATGTTAAGATAGACTCTTGTAGGTGGGATGGGGTAGAAGATGTTACAACACTATCAATACTGTTGTATTGATGTCTGAATTCAGCAAGAAGACCTGAGGACACAATTAGGTTGCTATATGGGCTTGAAATTATATCAAGTGAGAGCAGTGGCCAACTGGAATCTACTTAGTTTGGACAGGAGAAGATTTAGGAAGGAACAAGTTTATTGTTCTTAAATGTTTGAATGGTCATCTTGTGGAAGCAGAATTATTTCTATTTGCCTGGCCCCATAGGACAAAACTAAGGCCAAAAGTTAGATCTGACAAGACAGAAGATCTTGCCTCAGAGGAAGGGTGTCTGTCCTACCGGTAGTTTTAGCTTTAACTCCGTGCCGTAATTATGGCAACGAATACTTGATAAGGAGTCAGAGGATGTAGGAGAGATTCCTGTCTCAACTCTTCCACTTACTATGTGCTATGGGGCTACCACCTTGAAGCCACAAGTTTGGTTTCCTCATCTGTAAAATGGTGAAGTAGAGCTCCTTCTAAGGTCTCTTCTAACTTCAAATTATCCATTCTTCGACTGAAAATTAGGAAAATAATTCTTGCCTACTTCACAAGATTGTTTTAAAAGCACATTGAAACTAGAATGTAATATATAAATGCTACTTGTCTTGGCTAATGGATCCTGGCAATGACCAACTTTGAACCATATTCAAAGGTCATAAGCTAAAATCAGTGTCTATGTTTAATCACCTCTAAGTCCTCCCTGAGTAGGGGAAAAGGAAAGATTGAACAAATACTGCAAGTTACAAAGAAGACTTTGTTGAAACAAATGCAATGGTTCACATGTTGAAAGAATACCATTTGCAAATTAACTAGCCTATCTATGAACTGGTAGATGAAATTTGCCCAAATACAAAGAAAAGCTTGATTCAGGGCCATTAATTTAAACATACATATGCATATACAAAAACCAACTCCATAGCATACAAAATATGTTCATGACATTTAAAAACAAATTAATTTTAAAAAGAAAAAATGAAGATTCTAAAAAACCAACATACATGTTTATTACAACTATATCCATTAAGGCAGTATTATAAATAGCAACAAATCTCAAGTTAAATGCAATGGATAGCCCACTAGCTCACTTAAAACAAAAAGCCTTGCTTTATTTTTAACAAATATTAATTTACAGAAGCCTGCCCCTATAGCTTATTTATACTTTTATAGCTGGTGTTTCAAAAGCATAGATTTGTTCCAACACAATTGATACATTAAGAAATATTTTGAGTATAACTCAAATATTAAGCTTGCTTCTGCGGAATTCCTTCCTCAAAAAAACAGTGAGAATACAGAAAACTGAACCACTTTACAACGATTCACAATCTACTCTTCCAATCCCCACAAGCAAATTTCAGGTCTTTGTCAAGGTAACGCAGCACTTTATTATCTTTTGGTGCAGTAGAAACTGAGTAAAGAAGGGTTGGTTTGCATGATACCCATCTTTAGCACCTTCCACCATAGCCCCAAGACTCCAAGTTAGCACCTACTCAAATTGCTCATTTAAACAACGGTGTAGGTCATTATTTATTGCCGTATTCACCTATTTTTTAACCTTTTAACATATACAAAGGGAGCAGCTAGGTGACACAATAGATAGGACCCTGGGCTTGGAATCAGGAAGACTTGCTTTCTCTGGAGGTGGACAGCATGCTTCATTATGATTCCTTTGGGATTGTCTTGGGATCATTGCTGAGGATAGCTAAGTCATTCACAGATCTTCAACAAACAATATTGTGGTTACCACTTAACATTCTCCTGTTTCTGCTTATTTCACTTTGTATCAATTCATTTAAGTCTTTCAAGATTTTTCTGAGATCATCCTGCTTGTCATTTTTTATGGCTCAGTAATATTCCATCACAATCATATACCACAGCTTGTTTAGCCCTTTCCTAATTGATTGGCATCCTCTCAATTTCCAAGTCTTAAGCACCACTAAAAGAACTGCTATAAGTATTTTTGTACAAATGAGTCCTCTCCCTCCTGCCCTTTTCTGATGTCTTTGGGATATAGACCTTGCAGTGGTATTGCTGGATCAAAGGGTACACACAATTTTATAGCCCTTTGGGCATAGCTCCAAAATGGTGTCCAGAATGGTTGGATCATGTTGCTTTTTTAAAGAATTTCATTTTGTGTTAAACATTTAATCAAATTTCTGCCAGTTGTCTATTGAAACATAGTCCTAGCAGTAAAAGCCCTGGGCTCCATTTTAATAGCAAGTGAAATCCATGACCAATGGAAGACACCTTCTCCCTTGGCAGTGGCTTTAAACCTGCCTTAAAGGAAGCTTTTACTGCCAGTGGAAAAATGAAGAAGGATCTCTTAATCAACAGGAAGATGTCTTGGGTCAGCTAGGTGGTGCAGTGAATAGAGCACTGGCCCTAAAGTCAGGAGGACCTGAGTTCAAATCTGGTCTCAGACACTTAACACTTACTAGCTGTGTGACCTCGGGCAAGTCACAACCCCAACTGCCCTGCCTTCCTCCCTCCAAAAAAAAAAAGCAAAGAAAAAAACTGGGAGACATTTGGAATCTATAGCCTGAGCTTGTCTTGGATTCATTATCCTTCCCACTGTGGTTAATTGGGCAGCTATCTGGAAGAACGCCTCCCATGTGGGCTTTTCTTCTTTCCTCCTGTAGAAGAAAAAGTTCAAGAGATCTTTCAGCTTCCAAAGCAGGGAGATATCATCAATTCCCTGGAAACGCAGATTCAATTTTCTCTCTCCATCCTCAGTGACCCACCCCAAGTCAGGAAAAGAAGAGGAATAGTGGGCCATGGTAGAGAAACCAGGCAGGTGGCTGTGAGCCAGCTGGAATGACACTTGAGCTCCATTATAGTTCCTTTCCTTGATCATGGTGTCTGTCTGTCTGTCTCCCTGTCTCCCTCCCTCCCTCCCTTCCTCCCTCTCTCTTTCTTTCTCTCTCTCTCTTTCTTTTTCTCTCTCTCTTTCTTTCTCTCTCTCTCTCTTTCTCTCTCTCTCTCCCTTTCTTTTTTTTAATAAGAGTTAATAGTAGCATAAATTTCATAACTTCATAACTTGAAAGATTGTCTCCAGGGATTAGATGCAGCTATTGAAGCTGTGCAAAGCTAACTAATGGGTCTGAGGTCTTATTTGGTCACCTTGCCTCATTCCCATACCCCTCCAGGATCTAGTACTATTCCTCTCACAAGGTAATCTTGTATTACCTCCCTCATTAAAATGTAAATTCTTTGAAAGAATGAGCTATTTCACTTTTGTCATTGTCACCCCCCCACATGCCCCAGCAACACCCAGTATAGACCCTGACACAAAGTCATTGGTTAATAAATGCTTGGTTAACTAATAGCTAGCCAGTGTCTTACTGCCTTGTTGGATCCCTTTTGTGATATGGTAGCCTCAGACTTTGGGGAAACCTTTATGGACAGCTAGGTGGTACAGTGGATAGAGTGCTTAGTCTGGAATTAGGAAGATCTGAGTTCAAATCCAGCTTCAAACGCCGACTAGTAAGTTACTTAACCCTGTTTGCCTCAGTTTCTTCATCTGTAAAATGAGTTGCAAAAGGAAATGGTAAACTACTTTGGTATCTTTGCCAAGAAAACCCCAAATGGGCTCGTGAAGAGTTGGACATAAATGAACAAAATGTGTTTATATGTACATATACATACATATGTGTACGTGCACACACATGTGTGCATGTACACACAATATTATACCTCTATTATATACATATACATATGTACATATATCATGATATAACATAGTATAGGGATCCCAACTGTTTTCTTCCATGCCTCGCTTTTCTAGGACCTTCTTTTCTATATTCTACCAATATGGTGTTCATCATATACAAAAGGCAGGGATGCTTCTCAATTTGTTCCTTCTCTAGGGATGGCTGCCTTTCTAAGGAGAGTGAGGGAAAATGCAAAATGAATAGGCACCCTGCTCTCATTCACTCAACCAGCTTTTATTAAGTAGCTACCTTCTCCTGGTGAGCACTGTGGTGAGTACTTTGGAGAGTCATCAAGAGGGGAGATATAACCTCTGCCACCTTTGGGATATTGCTGTTTTCTTGGGAGGCAATTGTGGCTGAGTGACTCTTGCCCAGGGTCGCACAGCTAGCAAAGTGTCTGAGGCCAGATTTGAACTCAGAGAGGTGAGTCTTTCTGACTCCAGGTCCAGTGCTCCACCCACTGTGTCATATTTATTTCTAGATGTCACATTTTAAGAAGGACAGTAATAAGCAGGAGTGCAAGCAGAGGAGGGCAACGAGGATAATGAAGGGCCCATAGATCAAACCACATAGGGATCATTATTAGCCTAGAGAAATAAAGTTTTTGTTTGTGGGGAGAGGTAGGAAAAATGAATTAGAAGTTGTTAAGAGGAAATTTGGGACTTTATATAAGGAAATCTTCCTCATTCTACCCCAAAGAAGAATGGGTCACCTCAATAAATGATAGGTTCTCCTTCACTTGAGATCTTCAAGCAAAAACTAGATGAACATTCATTGGTTATGTTATAAAGAGGACTCTTTTTTTGATTACAGGCTAAACTTCAAAGACCTTCTAATGTTGAAATTTTGTGAGTCTGTAGTGTGAATCTATGAAAAAATCACTAATAACCTAGGGTTGTGATACAAGCGTGCCACTGGGCAGGTTGAGTCTAATGGATTGCTTGAATTCAGGAGTTCTGAGCCGTAGTATGGCTAAAGCCAATTGTCCACACTAAGTCTGATACTATTATGGGGTGCTGCTGGGAGCAGGAGGCCACCCTTGCATTTAAGAAGGGTAGAAGTAGCCCAGGTCCACACCAAACAGCAGTGGGATCTGGCTGGTGAGTGGCTGCTGAACTTCCCAAGGCCTGGGCAAGATCAGGAGAGTTAGCCTTCCCCCTCTCCCTACCCAAAGGTACTAATCATAAATATAAACATAATGATAATAATAATAAACAACTAATAGAACAAGCTAGAATATCTTCATGCTAAATTCCCCCTTAGGAAGAGATAGGGAGAATGCATTATTTACCCTTGATTCTTTTGTACTCCTTAGCACTGGGGATTGGGCTTAGTAAACATTTCAAACATCTCAAATAGTCCATCACACTGGTGTAAAATTCAAATGGAAACAGGGACCACTAACCTATATATAAAGATCCTACCAGGCCTCTTTTTTATTTACTTTTAAAACATACTATTTCTATGTTTTATTGTATTTTTATTTATTTTATTAAATATTTCCTAATTATATTTTCATCTGGTTTGGACCATACTCAGCACTGTTGTGGACCCCATTGTGACCCTTAGACCTCGTGTTTGTTGTCACGTGAGGTCCATGCTATAGTGGATTTGAACTCAAAGGACCTAGGTTGGAATCCCATCACCTTTACTCACTATTTGTCTGACCTTAATGAAATCATTCCCTCTCCCCGAGCTCTAGTTTTCTCATCTGTAAAATGGTGGGACTGGTGGGTCGGTGGGATAGGGAGGAAGAGAAGGGGTTGTACTAGGTGGTCTCTGAGGTTCTTCTAACTCTAAATCCTGTGAATAAAGAATAAATGAGTTAAGCAAGTGAGAGGCATAGATAATTAGTGTCACAGATATTGAGAAAGGGGGAGAGATCACTATGGGCTGAGATGGTCAGGAACAGACAAGCTTTATGTGGAAGGTGGCACTGGGACTGGGTTTTAAATTCAGCCTTACCTTCACATCAAGCTCAAAGGATGAATCTTTAGCTGGTGAGACGTATGTGTGTATGTATATAGATATATGTGTATGTGTGTATATATGTATATAATATACCTATATATGTATAGTGTATATATAGACATATAGAAATATATGCATTACATACCCATATCATATCGCAAATATGCATGCGTCTATACATATATACAATTATATGTGTGTACACATGTATATATACACAAATATAGTATATGTGCATATGTTGTATATGTAATATAGGTCGGTATGTATATATATGCAATTATACATGTATATTTTATGTGCATCTATACAAATACATATATGCACATATGTATTTCTTTTTCTGTTCCCCAGATCGCTTCCACATCCATGTCCATGTTTGGCTCACCTACCAGGGCATACTAAGCCCTGCCCACTCGCCCGCCTCCATCTGGACCCTCTGTAGCCAAGCCTTTCCCAAGGCTCTGCCGGGGTCTTGTGGCTAAGTAGGTTTCATTCTGAATAGCCACAAAGCAGAAGCCAATTCTGCCAGCTGCCTCAGTGCGTAAAGAAAGCCAGACATCTCTTCTCATGAATAGAGCTCATACTCCCCCCTTTTTTTTTACTCTTGCTGAGTTCGAATTGAAACATTATTGCAGCATCTCTTCGTTTCAAGGGAAAATTGTAATTGCTTCTAGATGCGGCCCATGGTTTTCAAGAGCGCTTTAACCTTTAACTTTGTCAGTACAAAGGAAGCCTCGCAGCTCGGGGAATCTAACAAGACCATCATTTATAGTTGGCAGAGTTCATTAGTCAATCGTAACAGTTTAATTATTGGCATGATAATGTGTGAGCATTTAACTAGATGGAACAACGGTCTTTTAGGTATCCAATGAGACTTTCTCAATGAAGCGGAGTTAATCAGCATGGTTGTTTATGTTGTGCCTTGTTATTAAAACAAATTGATTAAAAAGCAAGAAGGAAAGTTATCCATTTATTTTGCCAACAAGCCGGCATGTTTTAGCACTAGGGGGACTGTTTACAAATAAACACATAAATAATTGTTTCAGATCATGAGAGTCGTCATTTAGATGGAGTTTTAACGTTTGCAAAGTCCTTTACACAAACATGTCATTTGAGACTGGCAAAAACACTGTGAAATAGATGTCGTGGATGGTATAATCCCCATTTTGCAGATGTAGAAACTGAGGTTCAGAAAAGTTAAGTGACTTGTACTTCATCACATATCTAGAAAGCAGCAGCAGAATTTGATCCCAGATCTTCCTGACAAGAAGTCCAGTTCTCAAAGGACTATACCATATTGCCACTCTGTTTTTTTTATTTTTGTTTTTTTATATTTGGGGCTAAAATGATGTAAGAAAAAGTCATTGCCTAATATTCAATGTTATAAAGGCGCCTAAGAGGGCCAGTGTTCAAAGATTCCCTTAACAGAAGACCAATGGAATATTCTATCCACTTCATAGACAGGTAATAGAAATGATGTGCTATGTGTAAATTTGCAAACAACAGTTCTATATCTGAATCAAACCTAAAGGAGCATGATCCATAATTAATGTCATGCACTTTCTCCTGAGAAGCAACATGGAGCTCTAGTAGTTAAGGTACTGAATGATTCAAGAAAGCTGATTCAAATCTTCTCTCAGACACATACTAGCTTTGTGACCCTGGAAAAGTCATTTGACTTCTTTTGTCTCAGTTTCTTCCTTTGTAAAAATGAGGAAACTGGGCTAGGTGGTTTCTAAAGTCTCTTATACCCCTAAATATACGACACTATAATCCTTTGTTTCTGATTCCTTTAAAACATTGCTTCTCTATTTTTTGACAGTGAGGCAAATAATATTGGCATGTAGTGGAAGGTGGGAAAAAAGAGCCTGTGAGCCTACATTAAAAAGCCTCTTAGGGTCAGGCAGGTCTTTACTACCCAGCCTCCTAACTTTCATCTGCATCATTCTTATAGTCATAGGAGTCACTGAGGTTCTGACTGTACCCCCAATAATTTCAGCTTACAGTAGATTCCATCAAACATTTTCAGTTTCTAATTTTGGGGTGCAGTTGGTTCCCTGTGGATGAAAGGAAACAAGATCCAATGGAGGCTTCCCAAAACCATTCCAATTCCTTAAATTACTTCAATAACCTTTCCAAACTAAATGGGAGAGGGAGTTTGGAATTGTAAGACTGGCACTGAATATTCTGTACCTCACCATGGGTAGGGTAGGGTAACTGGGTGATGGAACAGAGAAAACATTGACAGTGATGTTCCAGAATATTTGTCTACCCCCAGATGTCCATCTGGCCCTTCCCCCAGCCTCTGGTCCTTTTGCTCCCTCTTCCCCAAATAGCTGAGTCCTTTAACAGTACCAAAAATTCACAGTCTCTGAAGGTATGTTTCTTCCTTCTGACAACTGCACTTCAGGTGAGATTTCCCACCCATCCCCCTTACTTTCTATTCCCCTTGCCCCAGGTTCAAAAATTCCTAGTTACAGTCCTAGTCCTTGCTCATCTTGTGTGATTGACATATGAATGGACTATGTGTTAGAAGTTAACCACGGCTGAGAAAATGGCAGACAGCTACCTGGGAGTTAGGCTCATTTTCCTACAATCAGCAATAGGTAGCATCTCGGTTCATTTGAGAGAGGGACTTACCAAGGGTCCTTGAGAAGTGACTATAATAATTATCATTTGATCATGGATTTAGAGGGAAAGGACCCTAGAGGTCTTTGAGTCTAACTCCCTCATTTTGAAGTTAAAGAAAGGAAGGACTTGGGGGGTGCAGCTAGGTGGCACAGTGATTAGAGCGCCAGCCCTGAAGTCAGGAAGACCTGAGTTCAAATCTAGCCTCAGATGTTTGACACACTTACTAGCCATGTGGCTTTGGGCAAGTCACTTAACCCCAACTGCCCTCCAAAAAGCAAAAAAAAAAAAGTGAGGACCAGAGAAATTGATTTGCCCAAAGTCATGGAGAAAATAAGTGGCAGAATTGAACCTTGAAACTAATGACAAATCCACAATTAATCAATTAATATGGAGAGAATAAGTGGCAGAACTGAACCTTTGAAACTAATGACAAACCTGCAATTAATCAATTAATATTAGTTAAACACCTACTATGTAACAGGCATAATTAATAATTATCAAGTATACTATGCCTTTCTCACTCTGATTTGAGAGATATGTAGTATGAATACTATTGTGCTGATTTTTAGCACCCCATCAGTCTACCATAGTGGATAGAAAGTTAGCTTCAAAGTTCAAGTTCTCCCTCTAATACAGTGGTTCTCAACCTTCCTAATGCCATGACTCTTTAATACTCGAATGTGGGTGTATCTGGGCATATCTGGGCATATCTGCATGAGGGCAGACCTGCCTAGAGATGGATAGAGGAGCAGTGTCTTGGTTCCTAAGACCATCAGAAATATGTGTTTTCCAATAGTCTTAGGTGACTCCTGTGAAAGGGTCGTTCAACCCCCAAAAGGGTTGCGACCTACAGGTTGAGAACCACTGCTCTAATACATACTGGCTCTATGACCCTGACCAAGTCATCTAATTTTTTAATCTTCTAGGCAACTCTTGAAGACTATAAGTCTGCATTGGTAGAGGGAATTTCTTCATCTGGGTTGTCTGAAGTCACAGATAAAATCTATATCCATACAAATATTATGTATATGTGTATATATATAATATATGTATATGTAAAATATGTGTCTATGTATGTGTTTATGTGCGCATGCATGTGTGTATACACACTCAGACTTATACAATGACCTGAAAAATGGCTTCAAAGCCAAGAAGATCTGGGTTCAAGTCCTACCTCTGAAACATATTGACTTGTGACTCTGAGCAAGTCACTTCATCTTTCATTGTCTTAGGCAACTAACTCCCTGATTATAAATTGCAGGGGAAGTGCCAGCCGGAGTTGGTGTATGGAGATTCCTCTCCTGGGAGCTCCCCATATCAATGAAATCTCAGGTCCTATCCCTATTCTTTTATGGATGAGGAAGCTGAGGTTCCAAGACGTTTTGTCACCTGCCTAAGGTCACATCACTAGTACGTGGCAGAGCTGAGATTTAATCCCAGACCAAATTCCGAATGTTAGTGTTCTTTCCCCCTCACCAAGTCACATATCTTTGGACATGACTGAAGAACAAAGAAAAGCTATGGATTTTCAGAATGTGTGATTTCCCCTGAAGATGAAAACTTTTTTAAAAAATTGAAACCATGATCTTGATAAGAAGTGTTCTTGGTCTCATTTCTTTTCTAGAGTCTTTAGTTTTCCATCAAGGATAGAAACAAGTTATGTGTGGTTCTTCTAAAATCATTTTAATTTGAGGAGGAGGATTAAGCTGTGAAATAGAAATACATATTGCAAGGAGTAACATTCAGGCTATTCCTGAAGGACTATTTCCATATGCATTCTTGCTTAAAGAACTCCAATACTCCAATGAATTACATCAATGTAATTATCCCCTCTAATTGATGCTTATCTCTTTCCTTCAATGCCTGCCCATGCTTTAACATTCTTGTGCTTATATTCAGATAAAGTTGTATTAGGAGTGTTCCTTATAATTTCCTAAGATTACATTGAAACCAATGGAGCACCCCGTTACATAACAGCCAGTTACATAACTGGCTCATCTTTTCTCCCCAGTTTTACAGTTCTCAGATAACATCTTTATGCCCTTTCTCCTACATAATTCCCTTTTCGTAATATATTAGGGCCATGTTCCTCTACTTTTCCTCTTGGGTCATTTTCCATATCAGTGCTTTAGAGATTGTAGTATTCCATGATTCGTAGCTATGTAATGTCCCCAGAAGAAGATGAATGTTTAAAAGATGGGTCTTTATTTTAATGAGAAGCTTTGGGTCATTAAAAGAACTATACAATTTTTCCAAAGCATTCTGGGCCACTCTCCTCTTGAACAATTCTAAGGTGCTTTTGATCATTTACAATGTCTTTCTAATTAACAAGTAAACTCTATAGGCAATCCATCTAATTTCATATGATAGTCTGGACAATAGACATTCTTTATCCATTTGATTTTTCCTCTGTGTATAGTTAAGACACAAACTTTTGTGTGATTGTGAATCTCATCTAGAAGGCTCTGCAGTGTTCTAGAGATTTCTACAACAAACCAAAGCCATCCACAACTATTACCATCTGGAGGATCTTACCATCATCCATAGAGGTGCTAGTGTGTGTGTGTGTGTGTGTGTGTGTGCGTGCGCGCCCGCGTGCTGTGTTTTAATGAGGAAACTCCAAATGGGTCTATCTAGATGTGGTTTGTATGAAGGCATGAAAGGATAGCTCCAGAGTCTCTTCCCTCTATGCTTTTTCAAGGGAGACTTTCATTCTTGCCAGGACAGGAAGCAAGAAGTTGGAGTCACAGCTTTACCACTCTGGTCTCCTCAGAAAGAAGGGATATAGAGTTATAAGTATATTTATTTGCTCTCTTAAATATTGTTAGTCTAGGATGAATTTTTTAATCCAAGCTAAGCTTCTGATTGCTATCCCTTAATGGTAGAGTCCTCCCAAGCTGTATATCAAAGACTCAGCTCCTTCTCACCAAATGCCAGTTCCAAAATAAATGCACATAGTAAACAGCAAATGAACTCATTTATCTAAACCAATAGCAAACAGAAATCAGAGAAATTATACAGGTGAAAATATTGATCAGATAATACATAGAGTGAATTTGTTTTTCTCATTATAGATTGAGAGAAAGAGGGGGGAAGGGAGAGGGAGAGAGGGAGAGAAAAAAGGAAAGAGAGAGAGAGAGAGAGAGAGAGAGAGAGAGAGAGAGAGAGAGAGAGAGAGAGAGTGAGTCCAAGATATCACCCAAGGGGAATTTCCCTAAAGTCTCTAGTGTAGTAAGCTTAGGATAAGGATATGATCCCTCTATAGGTCAGCTTCTTCCCACAATCTTTCTCTCTCTACCTGAAGGAAGCTTGAGGGACTAAGTCTGAAGGAAGAGTCTGTTTTCTTATTCAAATCATGAAGCCCAAAAACCAAAATCTCTTTTCTGTACAACTCTACCCCTGACAGGTGAGGAGCATTGAGTAACCAATTCCCACCAATGAGGAGAGTATGTTGCAAATGGATCTTAAGCCATGGGTTATAGAGGGATTCCCTCTGTAATTTGGAGTCTCTGTTGGGTATTTTCCATGAAAGTGGAAAGTATCTTAATGCCTTCCTTTATATTCATAATCAAAGAGTCATCAGTAATTAACCTTTGTTGTTGTTTCCCCAAAGGGCATGATTCTTTAGTGAAAATAGAATAAAATATATATTTGAATTATGGATGAATTCTATTCAGCAAATTTATGATTATTAAGAACCTTGACTGTGAACCTAGAATAAAGAAAGAGCCTAGCACTGTACTAGATTCTGGGGAACACAAAAGAATAAATAAGACATAGACCTTGCCTGCAAGGTACTTGTATCCAATGAGAAAAAATAACCTACCCCCAGATTGGGGTGAACTGAAGCCAGCGGCCACTACCATAAACTACCACCACAAAATGTGATTCTTTGGTTCTTTCATTTAATGCTAACTCATTCATCGATCTATTCATTCATTCACTTAACACACATTCACTGACAGCCTACCATGTCCATGCAGTCAACTGACAGGTTAATCTCTGTACTCAAGTAGTGCTAAGGTATTTTCTAAGTGGTAGGACCAAGGGTTATATTTTATCTTTGTAATATTTTAGCCTGATTGCTTATTCTATTGTCAATGAGTTTCTCTCATTAATGGTTATTGTGGAGTTTCCTGGTAATAACTGAGAAGCTGCAAAATATTATTTCATGATTTTCACAAAGTTAAAAATTAAAAGAGTCTGTGGAAGGAAAGCTCCCAGCATGTTAGACAGATGTCAGTGTATGTGGTAAGGCATAGTCAAGGATCCCATAAAACGAAAATGCACGGAAGGGTGACAGTCTGCACTGTTAGAGGGAGAGGCCACATCAAGGATGGGTTCTCTTGAGTTTAAAATTTAAGAAAACAATTGCAGTCCTTTCAATGATCGCTACCACCCGATTCACTCATTCATTCAATGCACATCTATTACCCGGAGTCAGCAGACCTCAGTTCAAAGTTCCAACCTGAGAGCTAGCACACACGTTCATTAGCTGTATGACATAGGACAATTCCACTCCCTTACATTTCCCAAATATTTACTCTACTTGATTCAATTCTTCAAGTCACTTCCTTTTTTTAGACCTCAGTTTTGTCATCTGTTAAATGAAGGAGTTGGTGAGGCAGCTAGGGGGCACAGTGAATAGAGCACCAGCCCTGGAGTCAGGCGTGTTTGAGGTCACATCTGAACTCAGATCCTTAACACTTACTAGTCGTGTGACCTTGGACAAGTCACCTAATCCCAGTTGCCCTGCTTTCCCCCATCCAAAAAGCAAAAAAAAAAAAAAACAACAACAACAAAAAAAATAAAGGAGTTGGATTAAATCGTCTCCAAGTTCCATTATAGTTTGGGAATTCTATTATTCTACAACTATTATAGTGTCTAGCCACCATTTTATTTTTTAAATTTTTTTGTTACATTTTAAGTTCTGAACTGTCTCTGTCCCACCCTGCACTCAATAGGGCCATCATTTCACACACACACACACACACACACACACACATAAAACAAGACAATGTGTACTATTTATCAGTTCTTTCTTTGGAGGTGGATAGCATCATTCTTCATAGGTCTTTTATAGTTGAGTTGAACATTTATAATAGAATAGCTTAGTCATTCACCGTTATTCTTCAAATAACATTGTTGTTACTGTATACAACACTTTCTTGATTCTGCTCATTTCACTCTTCATTATTTCATGCAAATCTTTCCATGTTTTTCTAAAATCAACCTGCTCATCATTTCCTATAGCACAGTAGGCTACATCCCAATCATATACCACAACTTGTTCAGTTATTTCCCAATTAATGCACATTTCGTCAGTTTCCAGTTCTTTGCTACCCCAAAGAGAGATGCTATGAATATTTTTTAAAACATGTAGGTTCTTTTCCTTTTTCCCTGTTCATGTTGGGAAACAGACCTAATAGTGGTATTGCGGGATCAAAGGGTATACACAGTTTTATACATAACTCCAGATTGCTGTCCGAAGTGGTTCAATCAGTTCACAACTCCACCAACAGTGCATTAATGTTCCAATTTTTCCACATTCCCTCCAACATTTGTCATTTTCCTCCTCATTTTAGCCAATCTGATAGGTGTGAGATGATATCTCAACTAACCCCCGTTTTAAACATTATTTTCCAACAGAACTGGTTTCAAAGCCTAGGTGTCAAGAGCTTTCAATGATTCCTACTGGATGTGCATCCTTGGGCCATTCACTTAACTTCTCAGTTCTTTCAGCAACTTTTCAAAGCTATTAATTATGTAGAAGGTGTCAACCTATATGAGTAGAGGGATTTTTTTCTTGCTCAGGTGTTGTTCCCTATACCAGTGACATCAGGTTCAGTCTCCATTCTTGTATTGATTCTTTTTTCTCTAGATGAGAGCCTCATCTTAATCAATGAGATCATATGCTACCAAAGGAAGGAGACTTTATCTTTGACTTTCTTATATCCCCTAACACACTGAGTACAATGTTGGGCATGCTCCATAAAAACCTGATTGCTTGATTAAAATATAGGCAATTCAGCACAATGAAGATCATTTGCTATCCTCTTTCCTCCTTATTCCATCTAGAAACCACTAATTCCCAAACTCTAGAAAAGAATGAGGGGGAGGGGGGAAGAAGTATATAATTGTTTTCTGTTGTGAACTGTAATGTGCTATATAAATTTATGTCTTAATATTTGGAGTTGCCAGTCTCACAATATTTGTTACATTGCCTTTCCACCAGTAGTTCTTCCTGAAGTTGGAATAAATCCTTCTTAATGGAAAAACAGAGGACAAAAATGAAGATCAGAGAGATCAGGTGCCATGTCAATGATCACCAAAATATGAAGTGGCAAAGCTAGGGTTAAAATTCAAGTCTTCCTTCTAATCCAGTGCTGTTGCTCCAACTGTATCCAGTTTCCCATATATTGATATGTCAAAAATTTCATCCACAGAGATGATTAAAGTAGAATAGGCTGCTGCAGGAGGTGATATATTCATTCTTTTGAGCTCTTCAAGCAGAGACTGAATGACTACTTATAAAATACATTTGGGACAGGGAAAGTAGCCTATTAAGGGACCTTCAACTTTGAAATTCTATGATTCTATGACATCTATAAAGATTGGCATCAAAGACTCACTACTATGTAGGAAGAACATCACTAGAAACTTCTACAAATTCATGAGATACATATAGGAGAAAGGTACTTCCTTAACTGGCAAATCATAACACACATGCAGACCCATACATAACACATATGCACATACATTATGCCTTAGTCGATGGTTTTGTAGGAAGCTGTGGTCAGCCCTCTCTACTCTTACTTAGATTAATCCTCAGACAATCAAAAATCTATAGGTCATCCTTGGACTCGTACTTGAAACCTTTCCAACATGGTAGGACCTCCTAGAGCTTGTGCTCTGCTGATGTAATTTCCTAATAGACACCGCAGTATATAATAGCAAATATTCTTTGCAGTGGGATAGCAGTTTTGTAGTGAATACATAATGCAGATTTGAACCTACATTCCCAGGCATCAGGAAAACTTCAGCGAATTCCTTTGCCTAGCATTCAAGACTCTTCACACTCTGGGATTAAACTATCTTTCCAATCTGGTCCTGTACTTGTATTCTATCACACTCACAGTTCCCCAAACTGAATTTCAGTCCTGCTTGGGACACTTTCCAGGTGTGTGACCGTGGTAAGACCAAACCCTTCTCAGTCTGTTTTCTCATTTGGAAAATAAGAATAATAACAGAGTTGTGAGAAGCAGAAGGGAGAACAGATATAAAGCACTTTGCCATCCTTTAGACATTGTGTGAATATTAGATATTTATTATTAATTATTATTACTATTCCTGCTGTTGTCGTTATCCAATCTTTTACTGACTTTACACCTTTGCTCATCTCTTTTCCTACATTTGGCATGCTCACTCTATATACTTCCTGTTGAGGAAATCCTACCCATCCTCTAAGACCCAGCTCTGGTACTATGTCTTCCAAGAAGTCTTCTCTGTTCCCTCAGTCAGAACTCATCTCCCCCACCTCTGATTTCTCACATAATATTTTTTTACATTTCTCCTACACAGTTAGCATGTTCTATTTTGTATTAAAGGTGGTTGTGCTCCTACTGTATCTCCTGCCTATGGTGGAAGCATGTTGAGGGAAAGGATGGTGTTTTATTTATCAGAAGGAGAGTATTCAGGGAAGACAGTGGAATAGGTCAGAAACTTTCAGTTCTCCAAATTTTCTAGACAAAAAGGGACAGAACGTTGCCTCAGAGAGAATGTAGAACAGCAGAAATAAACAAAAGAGAGGGTAAAACAGCTGTTCTTCTAAGCAGCTTGAGAAGACCCCAGGAAAAGCACAGTTTTCAGGGGCAGAGGTTTAGCCTGAGTGAAGTGCAAACATATCTAGGCCAACTCCATAGAATCAATAAACAAGCCCTGGGCTTCAGAGGCAGTCTCAGCCTTAGAAATTGTCATCTCACTGATGATGATGGTGGTGGTAGTGGTGGTGGTGGTGGTGGTGGTGGTGGTGGTGTGTGTGTATGTGTGTGTGTGTGTGTGTGTGTGTGTGTGTGTGTGTTAAGGAAGAGTGTCTGATACCGAGTAGAAGATTGAAGACCTCTCACTATCTCATGCTGGGCTGCCACAGCCCAGGGAAAAGGAGCTAGCACCCACCTGATGAGTACAATAACAGGGAACAGGGATCCTGCTGGTTGTGGGCACTTGCAGGAGATCAGAACCCCTGGTTTCAATTCCAGGGCAGAGATGACATCTGTAGTTTGCAGTCACCCAAGGGACCACAGGGAGCGAGATTATTTGTGGGACACTGTGACTGGGGCTCCCAAGTTATGGCTTGGGAATGGAGAGAAGAGCCCAAGATTGAATTGTGGGACAGATCTCAGAAAATAACTGTAAGAAGAACCTGAGGCTTGGGACATCATTCCCATACCTCGGGACTAGAACTTGATTGCACTAATAGCTGCTAAAAATGAAATCAAACATACATAAATAAAAATAAATAAGCAAAGAAGGAAGAACCCAACTGTAGACAACTACTATGTATAGGAGGGTATATGTGTATATGTGAGTGTGGGCATATGTATGTTCATATATACATAGACAGAGGGCACAGTATGACTTGCATATGAAGGGATGATATCTAAAAAATAAAATTAAGAGGTAAGAGAGGAATCTATTGGGAGAAGGAGAAAGGGAGTGATAGATTAGGGCAAATTATCTCGTATAAAAGAGGCAAGAGAAAACTATTACAATAAAGGGGAAGAGCAGGAAGGTGAAAGGGAATGGGACAACCTTACTCTCATTGAATTTGGCTGAAAAAGGGAATAACATACACACTCAATTGGGTATCTTACCCTACAGGAAAATAGTGGGGGGGCCTAGGGGATAAAAGGGGTGTGATGGAAGGGAGGGCAGATTGAGGGAGAGGGTAGTTGGAAACACACACTTTTGAAAAGGAATAAGGTCAAAGGAGAAAATAGAATAAGTGGGGGCAGGACAGAATGGAGGGAAATATGGTTAGTTTTTTTTACACTATAACAATTATGGAAATGATTTGTGTAACTACACATGTGCAACCTGTATTGAATTGCTCATCTTCCCAGTGGGGATGGGTGAGGAGAGAAGAAGGGAAAAAATCCGGAACTCAAAGTTTAAAAAACAAATGTTAAAAAAAATGTTTTTTACATGCAACTGGGAAATAAGATATACAGGCATTGGGGTATAGAAATCTATCTTGCTTTACTAGAAATTTGGGGGGGATATAAGAGGATAGATATAGGGGGATATAGGAGAGAACAGATTGGGGGAAGGAGTATTCAGTAGGCTTGCTGTATTGGGGGGGTAGGGGAAAATTGGGGAGAAAAAACTGTAACTCAAAATTTTTGTGGAAATGAATGTTGCAAATTAAAAATAAATTAATTAATTTTAAAAAGAAATTAGGGTAATGGGATGGGGGAGAAGATAAGAGAGGGATTTTTAAGGGTGGTAAGGAATAGGAGGGCAAGGTAGCAGGTAGAAGTAAAGTAGAGGAGTGAGGAGGAATATGGTAAATAGGGTGAGAAAGAAAGAGAAAAAGAAGGAAGAAAATACACACAAGTAATTATAGCTTAGAATATGAATGGTATGAATTTACCCATAAAACAGAAATAGATAACAGATTAAAAATTTGAATTCAACAATATGTTGCTTTCAGGAAGCACAATAAAAATGAGAGATACACACAATGATAAAATAAAGGGCAGGAGTAGAATTCTGGAAAAAAAAAACAAAACCAGGGGTAGTAATTATGATCTCAGACAAAGTTAAAGCTAAAAGAGTCAGTCAAATCAGAGAAACAGGAAAACTACACTGAGTTCAGCAATTTTGTTTAATATTGTTTAAGAACATTTAAAATAACTAGACAACATAAAACACCTGAGAATATACATGCCAAAACACAGGAATTATATGAACATAAACATAAAACACTTTTTATACAAATAAATTGAGATCTAAATAATTGAAGTAATATTTGTTGTCCATGGGTAAAAAATGACCATTTCATCTAACTAATCTACTAATTTAATGCCATCCCAACTAAATTACTAAAAAAAATCTTTCTGAGTTAGAAAAATTTGGAAGAACAAAAGGTCAAGAACTTCAAAGAAACCAGGGGGGAAAAGATTTAAAGGAAGCAGATTCAGTAATATCAGACCATAAACTATATTATAAGGTGAAAGCATTGTTGAAGCATAAAATGAGTAAATTTGATTATTTTAAATTGAATTTTTTTCATATAAATAAAACCTTTGCAGCCAAGAATAGAAAGAATTCAGAAAATTTGGGGAAAACTTGTATAGACAATCTCTCGGGTAGGATGTGATTGGGTTAAAATATTGCTGTAGTGTAGGAAATAATAAGCTGATTGATTTAGAAAAATATGGAAAGACTTGGACTTA
>CM053598.1:75842016-75889438 GCA_028646575.1 Pseudocheirus occidentalis | reverse complement strand
TCAGTTCTGCAGTGAATCCCAGATCTCATCAATATGACTGCTCTCTACAATGATAAAGAGGTCTTCCAACATAGATTCTCTGCTTCCCCTCACCTGCACCACATGCTAGGCTCACCAGCATTTTAGGTCACATGTTTCCTGGATCAAATCTTTTGCATCATTTCCTATGCTCAAGTTATCATTGTCAATATGTTGCAAGCTATTTATACCTACCATATATCTCTCCTTCCATCTTTAGACCATTTATAATTATAATTTTGATTCTTCAGTGACCTAGTATTCTAATACTAAAGTAAAAAAGATGCTTTGGATTTTTCTTGTTTGTCTCATGGTGCAATGAGAATTAGGTTCAAGTCCCAACTCCAACACATAATTTATATGACCTTGGGCAAGTCATGCAATTTCCTTGGTCCTCAGTTTCCCCATATATAAAATGAGGGATGGAATAGTATGGAATTGAAAATGATACAGAAAAACATTTAATAAACATTTACTATGTGTCAAGTGCTGAGAATACAAATGGGAAAAAACAGCATGACAGTTCTAGAGCTCAAAAAGCTCACATTCTATTTGGGGTTGGGAGTGGGGGGGGGAAGAAAACATGCAGAAGAATTTGACTCTAGGGTATGTGGGAAGACCCAGTGGTCCTTAGAATTCTGTGGCAGGACAGATGGTAGCAATAAGCAGAGTTATTAAGTTCCTATGCGCCAGACACTCTACAAAGTGCTAGAAATACAAACACAGAAAGAAAGGCAGCCTCAAGGAGATTCCAGTCCAACATAACATAAAAGGGCAGAGGGGCATAGTAAAGAAAGTCCAGAGAGTAAGAAGCACAGTCTGTCGAGAAATGAAAACACAGAAGGTCTAAGGATGTAACCTCTTTAAATGGGAGGAATCAGCAAATCAGAGGGAGAGGACATAGGGGCAGAGGGGTACTTTATTCCTGTGAAGTGCAGGGATGGAGTGAGCTTTCAGGATTGCAGAAATGTCTATGGCATGACATAGAATAACTAGAGAATCAGGAAGACAGCTTGGAGAGGAATGTAGCTATACAGTGTCTTCTGGGACTTGATGCAGTCTGTTCAATGTCACCTGCCAACAGTAGCACCCACCTAGATAAGGGATGCTTTACCTGTGTGCCACAAACTCCTTTCACAATGCAATGGAGCCTATGGAACCCTTTTAAAAGTAACAATTTTAAATGCATAAAATAAAATACATAGGTTTACAAAGAAAACCAATCATATTCAACATATAATTTTTTCGAGTCCAAGTTCAGAGACCCTCTGAAATCTATCCATGGAACCCCATGTGGAATCTATGATCCCCAGATGAAGAACCCTGGCCCTAAGGGAAATCTCTCTTTGGTTTGGAATTTGCACTAACAATTCTCCATAAGAATGGCACATAACTTTAGTGAGCAAACATCTCTCTGTCATGCTACTTGAGTGGTGATCATTTGAGATCATTGAACAATATCTCTGTTGTTCTATCTATCAAGAAATCTGGTATGATCTTGACTTTTGCTCGTGAGCTGCTTTGTTGGAGGAGAGCCTTTAAGGGTGCATTTTGTTTTAGCAGGGAAAAACTTTTTCCCCTCATCAACAAATAATAAGCACAGCATGATTTTATATTCTTTGCAACTTTTTTCAGTTATTATGAAGATGCCTTCCACTGGAAATAATTTGAAAAATTCTTCCCATTTACTTCTTAAATTCTATCAAAGGTACCTGAAATGCATTGCGTATCATTCTGACAAAGGTTTTATAAAATTGTGAAAGTACTTAATAATGTCTTTTCAATTGCCTTAAAAAAATTTTTAGTACCTATAATTTCTTCTAACTGGCACCTTCTCCACTTAAAGATATATAGAGAACTGAGTTCTCAGTACCCTAGAAATTATGTTATACAGGAAGGTAGGTGGTAGAAATGGATAGAGTGCTGGTCCTGGATTTAGGAAGACTTGAGTTCAAATTCAGCCTCAGATACTGACTACCTGTGACTCTGGGCAAGTCATTTAACCTCTGTCTGCCTATGTTTCCTTATCTAGATAATGGGGATAATAATAACACTTACCTCAAAAGGCTGTTGTGACAATCAAATGAGTTAATTTTTGTAAATGTTTAACACAACGCATAGTAGGTACTTAATAAATACCCGCTCCCTTCCCCTCGCCTCCAGGATCAACACTATTTTTCCCATCTTCTTTTTCAGTGCCGTTTCTACTTCCCCCTATAGCAGCTCGAGAACTAAGCTGTTAGAACCCAGTCCTGGTGATTCCACTGTTATCTATAATTAAATGTTTGCGATAAAAATGCTAACAGACCGCATTTAACATGTGCATGTCGCAAGTTGTCCAATGCTGAAAGTACTATCAATGGGAATGAAGGAGCAAGGACTTTCTAATAAGCTGTGTTGTTTAAGCCTGTTGGTTGATGAAACATGTTGCAAGGGCTTCAAGGAAGCACATGAAAACTGTTCACTCTTTGGGTTGCCAAGTCTACCAAAATAACTGCATTACATCATCACCATCATGTTAAGTTCAAGTCTTACTCATCCGGGTGTGTGACTTTAAGTTTTTATTAGTAATTTACAACAGCCAATCAAGAATGGGAGGATGTGAGGAACATTTACATCTCAGACAGTAATTTGGCTTGGATAAGTGGAACATCAAGGTCATTCATTACCTTATAATTAATCTCAAAATGAGACCCTCGTGACAAGCCATCACCAGAGTGAAACAAGAAATGCAGTTTATGCTATCAGGATAATAAAAGTAGACTTTCCCTCATAGTTTTCCAATTTCTCCATGCTGCCTCAACATGCTATGGCAGATTCAGAGTTGGCATTGCATCCAGGAAGAGCTGGGTTCAGGTTCTATTACTGACTCATACCTAGACAAACTACTTCATTTTTTTTTTTGGAAGGGGGAAGGAAAGACAATTGGTGTTCAGTGACTTACCCAAGGTCACACAGCTAGTTAAGTATCAAGTGTCTGAGTTTAGATTTGAACTCAGATCCTCCTGACTCCAGGACTGGTGCTCTATTCACCATACCACCTAGTGGCCCCCAAACTACTTCACTTCTTAGTGCCCTAGACAACTCTTTCAGGCTCTAAGGTTCAGGAAAGATGCTGGCTGACATTGGTAGGAGTCTCCTTCCTTGAGAATTCCTTTTACCGATGAAAACACCACTCCCATGCCTGTTTAAATATACAATGACAATAAGTAAAGTATTCCTATGAGACTCCAATGTCGGCTCTGTGGAAAAGAAGGGGCATTAGGGTGGATTTATCTACTACCTATGATTCCTGGTATCATGGGATCATGGAGAGAGTACAAGGCTTAAAGCTCAAAGACACATTGTAGCACCATCTTTGTCAGTTACTAGCTATGTGACTGGGTGATCTCCTAACCTAATAATAACAAGACCCAGCATTACTACAGGGCAGCTAGGTGGCACAGTGAATAAAGAATTGGACTTGGAATCAGGAAGACTCGTTTTTATGAGTTCAGATCTGGTCTCAGACATTTACTAGTATGATCCTGGACAAGCCACTGAACTCAGGTCGCCTCGGTTTCCTCATCTGTGAAATGAGATGGAGAAGGAAATGGCAAACAACTCCAGTATCTTTGCCAAGAAAACCCCAAATGGGGTCATGAAGAGTCGGACATGACTGAAAAACGACATACAAAAGCATTAAGGAGTACTTTAAGGTTTGTGATGTGTATTCTTATGTATATCACTCAGAACTACTCTGGGAGGTAGGTAGATGAGGCAGATGAGGAGACCAAAGCTGAGGGAAGTGAAGGGACTTGCCCAGGGTCACACAGCTAATAAGTGTATGAGGTCACATTTGAACTCAGGTCTTCCTGACTCTAGGTCCACTGTGCCTGATATCTATACCTCAGTTTCTTCATCTGGCAAATGAAGAAAATTATAATTTTATTAAGTCAGAGGATTTTTTTTTTTTTGCTTTTTGAAGGGAGGAAGGCAGGGCAATTGGAGTTAAGTGACTTGCCCAAGGGCTGGTGCTTGTTAAGTGTCTGAGGCTGGATTTGAACTCAGGTCCTCCTGACTCCAGGGCTGTTGCTCTATTGACTGCACCACCCAGCCATCCCCTAATTCAGAGGATTTTTATGAGGTTCCAATTCAGTTGAGTAATTGTTAAGTATCTAGTATGTTCTAGGCACTGTGCTAAGAAAGAGAAAGACAATCCCTGCCCTCAAAGAAATTACAATCTAACGGGGGAAGACAAACACAAAAGGAGACTGAAAAGGGGGTGGGGTAGGGAGAGGGGGAGAAGTTAGAGATGTCTCAGATGAGGAATGAGGAGTTATTCTGAGCTGAGCTCCTTCCTTAAATGGGTGTATTGGAGTGGATGGGGCCATTCTTCAATCAGAGGGATAGAAGGGAGTGATGAGGTAAAGGACCCAGGCTGGACAGGATTGAGGTTTTCCCCATAATAGGCTTCCTAGGGCATTTATGTACTTTATAAAGAATAAAGCACAGTATATTTTATATATATATATAATATATATATATAGAAAGCTATTATCAGTCACAGCTCAACTACTAACCTAGGACAAGTCACTGGGTCCCCTCTCTCAAATTCAGTTTCTTCATCTAGGAAGTAAAGGGATTGTACTAGGTGGTTGATAAGGTCTCTTTCTACCTGAAATTCTTTGATTTAATGTTTATGTTTATTGAATAATTGCTCTAATCCTCATCTCTTTTTGCCTGTATGGATTGAGTCTTACCAGAGGAATGTAACATTGCTTTCTCTGTTGGGTGTTTAAATACACACAGTCTCTGCAAAAGTTAATACTGGTCCATTCTGAATCAAGCCACCATTTAGTCTTCAAAGACGCTGAACTTCACTGCTTGCATTTCGCTCTGGATTTCATTGCCTGTTTCCCTAAAGGACTGTAACTCCCTGGGGTAAGGCCTCCTCTGAAGCAGTCATTTTTCTCTCCTGGAGGTAGTTTCTCAGAACTATAAATTCCAATTCCCTTGATGCTGCGACCTGGTTTGTGGGCCATGTTTGCCTCCTTCCAGAGAGGCAGCTTCAAGAAATCACATTTTCCGGGTGAAAATTGATTATCCCTATAGTGGACACAGCATTTTGTCACCTGTTAGTTCTGAGGAACAGCAAGGAGAGAGAGACAGACAGATGTATACACACAAAAATATAGTCACGTAGGCAAACAGAGGGGGACCTCACGGGCAAGGGAAGCAAATCAACTCTGGCCTCTGTCTCTCTCTCCTGCCATACCTTTAGTTGGCATATTCTTATCATGCATCCGGTGCATTCAACAGGAATCAGGAAAACATCAGCAAATATTATAAACGTTCTCCTCCAATGTTTTAAATTTCACATTTTGTCTTACTATGTTAGAATATAAGCACTTTGAAGGCAGGATTGTCTTTCTTTATCTTAGCATAGTATCTGTGATATCATAAAATGTATAAGAATTGTCATTGGCTTCAGTTTTGAATATAAAAACCATTTGGAAGAAGGATTCTAGAGGTAGTTTGGACTTGGTTTTGACAAGTTTCAGTGGCTTCTTCTTTACTTATAGTCTACTAACAGGCACTTGGTGAAATTTAGAAACTGGCAACTCAATTTATATGAAGACATTAATAAAAGTAATATGGTATCACTGTTTAGATTGGAGTCCCCAAAGTTCTAGATATATAAGTGACAGGATTCAGGAATCTATAAGGGGTATCAATTATTTAGAGGTACTGATGACACAAATTTCATCCATCAATGTAATCACTATTTGCTCGTAGGTCTTTGCCATCTCACAATATGACACAGTGAGAGTAGGCTGAGATAGAAAGTGGAACTACCCGAGACTTGAACATGTTGCAAGCAAAGTCAAAGGTGCCTTCCCTCCCCTTGGGTGTCCCCCCACTCGCACTACAACCACAGGTTACCTGTCCTCACAAGTCTCACAGTTCCCTCATAGGACATGTAATTTCATATCTATTTTGACTAATAAAACCATGGTATGCAAGTAAAATTGTCAACAGTATGATGGAGAGTTGACTTTCTTTGGGATCATTAAACTTGATGGCCTGGAATTGAACTGTAGTTTTGTTTCATCTTAAAGAAAATTCTTTTTTTCTCCTCCAATGAGCATTTTGAGAAAATAAGAGAAAGGTCCTTGGATATGTCACAGAGGAATTCTTTTTTATTTAAATATTACCAAAATATCCTTCAGATCCCAGGGGAAGCATTATAAGACATTTTGGAAATGAAGTTTATCTTGGGTAATCATATGAAAGCATGAATAAAAATGATGATATTTAATATAGTGACCAATAGGGGCTTCAGGGAACGGATAGTGAAGAATAAATTCAGTTTCTGGGCAGAGAAGGGTTGGACTATAAGTACAGAAAGTAGCATTTGCAATAATGGCCAGCATATTGATTTGTTTTGCCTGAGTGTATGCCTTTGTTACAAGGGAGGGTTCATTTGGTAGTTGGGAAACATTGGCAAATGAAAATACTATTTTTAAAAATAAAGAGCATCAATACAACATTTTACCAAAAAAATTAGGGATAATGATGAATTATAGAGTTAGAAAGATGACTTAAGAAATCATGTAATTTAACCCTTGCAATGTAAAGGTAAAAGCCAGAGGGGTAAAGCTCTTTGACTTGCTGAAAGTTATAGAGCTAGTTAGTAGTTAAGCTGAAATTAACTAGGAACTAAGTTCCTAAGTAGGAAGGTAAATTAAAACCCAGGCCTTTTGACCCCCAGTTTAGAGCTCTTCCTACCTTACACATACTGGCTTCCCACATCAGGTCAGGAAAATATGAGGGTTTTTTTTTTTGCCTTCATGGATGTTCTTGATCACTATGAGCCACCTATTAAATAAACAAAAAGCCTCCTGAAGGTTCAGGGTTCCCCTGTGAAACTCTGGGTCAGGACTATACTGCCTTCTGAGAGTCGACATTCATGGCCCTTCTACAGGGGATGCCTCAGGACAAGTATGGCTGTGTGATGAATTCAGAAGAGGGTGATATGTAGTGAATGAGATTTTAAAAATCACTACAAATGCCCACCCCTCCCCTCAGTGTCTCAGTAGTAATCCGTCAGTATTTCATCGTTGGTATATTCCCCTACGATGGTTTTTAGGAGAATTAGGATAATAAGACTTGCTATGGCCATAGTTGTATTTCATACGTGAACTGATGGATTCCCCATGGCCACTTTCAAAGCTTCAGAGGCTCCATTTACGTGAGAAAACCTAGGGAGAGTTTATTCTGCTGTCACCTGCAAACAAAGTTGGTCACCAATAAATAACTCATGCATACTTCAGAGGGAATTTTTCAGCATCAGCTTTGCAGACCAGGCTCTGGCTTTGAAGAGTACATTTAAACTCTCTTTTCCCCTTGAATAATTTCTGGTAGAGACGTAGATTGGAATTTTTTTCCTAAAGGACAGTTGTCTTCATCACACCTACTTCTCAGGGCCTTGGCCTTAACCCTAGAGAATTCTATCAGCATCCACTGAACAAATTTTCCAAGGTGCTGTGCAATTAGTATATCCCCAAAGAAATCTTCTCTGTGCCACCAAGAAAGAAAGAAAATGAAGAAAAGTATTCCTGCAAATGTTTATTCTTTTTGCCTGCAGCATCAGACATATTTCTACCAGTTCTGCTAAAATGCAGTGATGCCAAGTAATGACCCAGGAAGATGAGATTTTTCAGGGCTAACTGCCAAGGGCTCCTCAACCATAAATTCAAATTCATTACATAAAGTATGCAGAGAAAGAATCAGAAAGGAGTGTGAGGGGAGGTAGTTATCTGTTGTCATTAAGAATACTGTATATTTTATGTGCAATTTATGCAAAATATTCCTGTTGTAAAATAGTAGATTAGCAAGGTTTTATAAGGGTGCACAGCAGAGTGTATTTTGAGATAGCATATGGAACATTTTACTCTGATCTCTGAGGCTATGCAGGTGAGAATTTCCAGGGGGAAATAATTCACTTTGAGAACCATGAGCAAAATAGAATTATTACCAAAGGAAGTATATTACCTATACTTCCAAAACTAGACAATTAGGTCTAGGTTAAAATGAGAGGGAATAAAAGACTACTCTTCCTTTCAGGGAGACAGCATGGGAGGAGAAGGGAAATGAGGAGGAAGAAAAAGAAGAGAAGGAGGAGAAGGAGAAAGAAAAAGGGAAGGAGAAGGAAGAATAGAAGGAAGAGAAAGAGGAAGAAGAGAATGAGAAGGTAGAGGAGGAAGAGAAGGAGGAAGAAGAGGAGAAAAAGTAGGACTGACATATAGTGTTTTACACTACATTACACGATCCCAGTTTAGCCTGATGATAACTCTGTGAAGAAGGTCCTGCCATTATTATTCCCTCCATGTTACAGGTAAGGAAACAGACTCAAAAGTAAGCTGACATTCCTAGAGACACAGAGCGTCCAAAGCTGGGACTTAAAGTAGAAAGATTCCTGAACCTAGAGGTGGAAAACTTGGGGTCCAATTCCAGCTTGCCTACTTACTGGCTGTGTCATCAAGGAAAATGATTTAACCTTTCCGAGCCCTTTTTCCCACCAGAAAAATGGGGATGGCATTTGTACTTTCTACACAAAGCTGTTGTGAGAAAAGCATTTACAAAGCACTTTATGTGTGTATGCTATTGTTCCTAGAGTTACTGTTGCCCCTTCTGACATTCCTGAAGAAGTTGGCTCTGTACGAGAGGCTGTGTTATCCTTCCACAGTGAAAACTCTTCCCCTTCCCCAATACAATCAGAGCAGAGAGGCCCCACTCAGGAGCCTGCCATGGCAGTTGATAATAATTGTTGCATTAATTGGTGCTGTCCAGACTAGACAGAATGGAGAAGATCCCACTGTGTCCAATAATTAATGTTTTTTCCCTCACTGCAATGTCATTAATAAGGGGCTCTCCCCAGAACGAGTAATTGGGTGGTTGAGGTTCATTAAAGTATTTATAGATAAGCTTTTGGTCTGGAAACATATAGGAAATCTGATTCTGTTTATTTAGATGCTATTATCTGTTGCTAATGTGTTATACTGCTTATGTATCATCCATGTTCTCCAAGACAGTAAAGATAAAGGGAATATTCAAATTATAACATCAAATGACCTAAAATATGGCTCTTATTTAGTTACAGTGGGAAAGAAATTGTTCACAGGTTCCATTCACTATAGCCCATCCAACGTGAAACTTCCCCTTTCTCTGAGAAATTTGGAGCTCTCCTCACGGAAGGAATATAAAGAAAGTTGCTCCTAATTAAACCTCAGAGGAGTGGAAGTTTCTGGGGTTTGTGATGGCTTCTGAAGATGTAAAACTGGTTTAGGAGCTATTGCTTTGGAAAGGTAGATGAAGGGAACGCCATTTTTGTTTCATTTGTTTTCCAGACCTCACAAGAACAATTAGAGCTATTGAATATTTTACACTTTACAAAGGACTTTCCTCATCTGTATGGTGGGGAGTGTCATTATTACTACCTCTAGTTTACAAATGAGGAAATTAAAGGTTGTGGAAAAGCATTCACACACAGTTGGGGGTGGTGGTTTAGGGGGGCTGTCTATGGAAGGATTGGAGTTTCTCTCTTTGGCCCCAGAGGCAAAGCTAAGGAAAAAAATGAATACTATAGAGATGAAATTTAGGTTTCATGTAAGGAAAAACCTCCCCCCAGATGAGAGCTATTTCAAAATGGCAAAATGGAATGGGTTGCTTTGGGAACTGGTGGGCTCTTTGTCAATGGATGTCTTTACACAAAAGCTGGACAATGTTTTGTTGGGTATTGGGTATGCTATCAAGGGAATTCATGATTGGTTCCAGTTGAACTAGAATGTAAACTCCTTTCTTTCCTTCATTGTATTTATACCTTCAGTGCCTGGCATAGGGCCTGGGCAAATAGTAGCCTCTTCACAAATGCCTGTTGGTTGATCAATTGATCATACAGCTTCTGAAATTCCTTCTGACTCTGACACTCTAGAATTTTCCTTCTCTTCTCTACTGCAAATGTAGAAGACAAAGAGATCAACGGATTCTTGTATAAGTCTACAGGAAATGCACATTCTTTGTGACTCACACCATAGAATTCCTTGGGGATGTTTTGTTGCAGTTACATTGGTTAATGGTTGCAAGTAATAATGATGACCACAGCAACATAGATATAGAACTAGAAAGTACCTCCTCGGAGGTCATCTGGTCCAACCTTGTCATTGATACATGAAGTCTTTGATGATAAGGGCAGCTAGGCAGAACAGTGGATAGAGTACCGGGTCTAAAGTCCGGAAGACTCATCTTCCTGAGTTCAAATCTGGCCTCAGACACCTACTAGCTGTGTGACCCTGGGCAAATCATTTAATCCTGTTCCTCATGTGTAAAAATCAGCTGGAGGAGGAAAAGTCATATCATAACAGGTAATATTGTAAATCTCTGCTTTGCGGAGTAGACACTATAGAGACACAGATTTAATTTTTTCTCAATATAAAGAAAACCCCAAGAATTAAAGCTGCTCAAAAGTGGAAGGAGTTATTTCATCATTATCACCATCATCACCATCATTATAATGGCATTGAGACAGAACTTTAAATTTACCTTTCTGTGTCACAATGGGCAAGTTTTTTCACATCTCAGTTTTGATTTCCTCATCTAGAAAAATCACTGAATTGGAATAAATTAACTCTCCTTCTAGCACTCTTAGAGTCAGAGACACTAAGTGGTAAATCCAGGATTGTAACTGAAATCTGATTCTAAGTCTGGTTTTTCAGGTGGCCGATCTTAGCACCTACAAAAGCATGAGGATTACACTTTCAGGCTCATTTTCTAATTAGTACCTGATAAGTCTTTGGCCAGGCATCTTGTTTTATGGTCCCCCAGAGCGGTCCCTTCAAAACATGAACACTGATGCTTCTTTAGAGATTTCTGTGATAAATGTTGATTTGTCTATATTTTAGAATACTAGACAAGTATTCAGGCAAGACAACCTGTGCATAAATGTGTGATGTAACTCTGCAAATTAAGGGTGTAATGTATTTAGAAAAATTATGCCCTTTATTCCTCTTCCTTTGGGACTGGGTAATTTGTCAGCACATCTGCTCTAGGTATTGGGGAATACTGGAGAAGATATTCGGAGATCCCTATTCGTGGTCTAAAAAGCCAAAAGGCTTAGAGGTAATGAGCTTCAGTGGAAAGAGCCCTAAACTAAGAAGCAAGAAAGCTCAGTTCTAGTCCATTAACGGGCCTGTGCTGCTTGTGAACAAGCCATCTCTCCTCTCTAGGGTTCATATTCCTCAACTGTATAACAGAGGGCTTAGACAAGAACACTGCCAAGAGCCCTTCAAGTTCTTCTAAATGGCAGAGCTAAGATTCTAACCTAACCTTGCAGTACTAGGTTCCAATCTGTACACCACATTGTAGGAAGACCATTGATGAGTATTGATGCAATCAATGCAACACCGTTGATGGTATTTCTGGAGTGGATGGACTATCGTGGTGAGAGAACTAAAAAACAGTCCACACAAGGGTCAGATGAATGGAGGTGTTTTGCCTGAAAAAGAGAACACTAGGAAGGAGAAAATATGCTATTGTTTTTAAACATTTGAATGGTCTTTTAACTGTATGGCAGACAGATTGGACTTGATTTGAGTGGTGGCAAAGAACTAGGAGATGTAAGCAGGTACCATAGAGAGGTTTTTTGTTTGGTTGGTTGTTTTTTTCCTCAATATAAAGAAAAACCCAACAATCAGAACTGATTGAAAGTGGAAGGAGATATATAATCATTACCACCACCCCCTCATAATCATGCTGATGTAAAAGCATTTATTTACTTTTATTTCCTCTCTATCTACAAAACTCTCACCATGGGAGCCCCAAAGCTAAGTTGCCAGCACACATTTATTTACATATTTTTTTCCTATCCAATCCCCATGAGTTATATCCATTTTATGATGAGGAAATTAAAATTCAAAGAGGCTAAGTAATTTGCCCAGTCACACCATGTCAGAGGTGATATTTGAACCCAGGTCCCTCCTACTTTCATGCCCAACGTTCATTCCATTAAATATGGGACCCACTGGAAGTTTTCAAGTGGAGGCTGGAATACCACTTATTAGGGATAGTCTAGAGAGGCTTCTTGCTCAGGAATAGGTTGGACTGGATATCCTCAGAGGTATCTTCCAACTTTGAGGTTGTAGCATCCTTTGAAAGGAAGTTACATTAATTATCAAATCTTTCCCTGAGGATGACAAGAAATTACCTAGACTACCCACTCCAAAATCAGAACTTTATGCTTATTACATTAGAAGTTCAGTTAAAATTTACTCTATCAAACTCCAAAGATTTCTAATAGTTCAAACTCTAAAGGCCTTGGCTTCTTCCATTCCAAATTGGAAGACTTGAGTCTCTTTAGCAATCTGTTCAAGAGCCCCAAAGACTCCACATCAGTATGCCTTTATAGATGCCAGGGTGTCTTGGACACTGTTTTCTGAATTACTGATGATCTTTTCTTAGCTGGATAACTAACCAAAGAGCTTTCCTCTCTCCTCACTTCACAATATATGATGCTATTCCTGGCTGTCTTGAAAAAGAGACGAATACACTTGATAAAGCAGCAAGTGCTTCCCATCTTGCAAATGACAGCAACGTTGAATGCTTCTGAACTCTTTTAAAAAACATTAGAATGTATTCAAAATCAGAGCCCATTAGATACTCATTTGTATTGTCTGATCTGTAAGAAGGAAACTAGAGGAAAAGAAGGTGGTGGTGGTGGTGGAGGAGGAGGAGAAGAAGGAGGAGAACGAGGAGGAGGAGGAGGAGGAAGAGGAGGAGGAGGAAGAGGAGGAAGAGAAGGAAGAGGAAGAGGAAGAGGAGGAGGAAGAAGAGGAGGAGTAGGAAGAGGAGGAGGAGGAGGAGGCGTCAGCGGCACCAAATTCTACCTTGCCACTTTTTTAATGAGTAAAATCCTCTAACTGCTGCTGAATCCCACAGAGACTAGCTATTAATGAGTGCTTAGAATAGCTTGCGCCTGTTTTATACACGTATGGTGGCATGGGAGAGCCACTTCAATTTAAATTTTACATCTGCTGCTATGTTCAAGTGCCCACTCAAGGGCACAGAAACACTTGGCAAATTTTGTCTTTAAAGAGACATTTCCAAATAAAGCTTGCCTACTCTGCAACCCCATTCTATATGTGAGCCCTTTTCAATTTTCAAAGTATATATTTAGATTATGGTTAACAGCTGCAGTGATTGCTAGCTGGCAGCGGGCTTTAGTGGTAAGTAATTCTCTTCCTGTTTGGGTGGACCAGAGGAAGATCATAGGATGGTAGATTTGGAGCTGGAAGGGACCTTGAAAGCTATCTACTCCAATCCTCTCATTTTACAAATGAGAAACTGGAGAAATGAAATAATGGACCCAAGGTTACATGGGTAGAAAATAGCAGGGACAGGATTAGAACCCAGATCCTCAATGCTTTCCATTGTACCACAATACCTCTAGTTATGCCAGCAACTTAGCTTTGGGGTTCCTACAGTGACAGTTTTGTAGACAGAGAGGAAAGGCACTGTGCCATATTTGTAGTCTCAGTGATCTCACAAATGCTACTGATTGACTTTCGACAAAAAAAATGATGTCTTTGGGGAGAGAGCTCACTCAAAAGTGTGAAGAGGAGAGAAAACTTTGTAAACAACAGATTTTTGGGGGAGCTCCAAGTTGTTATCTGTGTACATTTTCTGGCCCTGCTGCCAGAGGGAGTGTGCTATAGTGGAAAGAGTATGGGATTGGGAGGTAGCCTCCAAATGAGTTCATTACTTGCCTCTTATATTTATTAGATACTTGGCCCTATACAGGTAAGTCATGATACCTCTCTGAATCTGTTTTCTCATCTCTCAAATTGGTCCTCCTTGAGAATGAAGGATGAACAACAATCTTTAAAATGGAGATTGAGAAACCCAGTTCTCAGGGTAGTGGCAAACAAAGTTCTTTGTAACTCTTTGATTGCTATAGAAATTTGAGATTTTTAGTATGTCACGCATCCAAGTAGAGGGAGGGGAGGATGAAGACCAAGGCCAACACTTAGACTGAGAGTGTGAATGACAGAGTTGCTAGTGAGAGTAGCAATATTTTTTTTAAAACACCCATTTTCAGTTCTTGATTAAATCATCAAAATGATAGTAACAAAGAACGGGTAGGTATCATTTATTGGAGGACTTTCCATACCTTCTCTCAATGTGTCCTTACAACCACCTATAACTGTGAGGATCCTTATGCCCATTTCAAAAATGAGGCAATTGAGATTCAGTAAAATGTCTATGATCGGGGCGGCTAGGTGGCGCAGTGAATAGAGCACCGGCCCTGGAGTCAGGAGTACCTGAGTTCAAATCCGGCCTCAGACACTTAACACAAAAAAACTAGCCGTGTGACATCGGGCACGTCACTTAACCCCAACTGCCCTCCAAAAAGAAAAAAAAAAAAAAGAAAATGTCTATGATCACGTAGGTAGTAAGTGTCTGAGACAGGATCCACACCTCACTCTTCTTGACTCATATACAAAACATATACCAAAAATAAGAAAACTGAAAAACAGAAGGGGCACAAGATACTGAAAATAGGAATTACGCCTGATTTCATCATCCTTGCCATCCTTGGAATAGGCCAGAAAAAGGGTTGTTTCATACAGAACAGCCCTGGTTCTGGGGCATCCCAGGATGTTTCCAATTAGCTCTGTTTCAGAGCGCTCAGAAGAGAACTAATTTGAAGTCCCTTTAATTCCAGAATCAACTCTTGAATATACATACATACATACATACATACATATATATATGTATGTATATCTTGTAAGGGTGGAAAATGCATCTCAGAAACAAATACTAGGCACCAGGATGTATCAAAGTTGCCAATCACTGGTGTGATGATTGGGGTCATTCCAAAGATGTCACCCACAGCAACAGGGACTATGGGTCCTTCCTGCCCAGAGGGAATATCCCCCCTGAGTTTGCACTGATGAACTTGGCTCCCTCCCTCTGCAACAAAGCTAGCGATCTCTCCCATGTCAGGACAGTTGTTGGGAAAAGCCTAGACTACAGGATGATAACCAACAAACTGGTAAGCCCTTCAAGTCACAACCTCTTATCATGTTATCCTCACCTGACCTTACAGCCAATGGCTGAAGGCAAAGACTACAGTTTCCCTGTGTGTCTATGCATTGTCAATGAAACAGTAACGTGTACTGCTTATGAATTGACTATACTTCAACAAGTTGGTTAAATTGCTTTGGTTAGCTTTTCAGGGTATTGGTAAAAATGAATAATAATAGCTCAGAGACAGTAGGGGTTAGAGAGCAGGCCTTGTAGTCAGGAAGGTCAGATCAAAAACTATGAGTCATATTGACTGTGTGTATGACCCTGGATACTCACTTTTCATGGACCAGGAACTCTATGTGTCCTTAAGACTATAAATTACAGAGCCATTAGTACCGATCTTCAGTGCCAGAGCAAGTTTCCTCTCTGGAAGATCCCAGCTTAGACCAATGAAATCACAGGTCTGGTCTGGAGGGAAAATTAGCTCAGAGAGGAAGTGTTACTTAGTCCATTGGTATCAAACTCAAATATAAATGGGTTCCAATCATCCATATGCCAAGGTCCCTCTAGGCTGCCTATTGACAGCCTTAAAATGTAATGTTATCTATGTTTAATTGTGTTTTATTTATTTTGTTAAATATTTCCCAATTACATTTTGATTTGGTTTGGACTGCACTGTGGAATGTTGTCAGAAGGCATGGAGTTCAACTGGCAACCTTTATATAGAGCCAAGCTTCATGGTCAGGAAGAAAAGCTCAAGACATGTCTCTGAAATCCTGTCCTTATGACTCTGAGCAGCTCCCTTAATCTCTCCATGTCCCAGAAAGCTTCCTGTGACTGTACAGAAAAATTGCTCATCTGATTTGAGCAACTAGTTAGCACAGTGGAAAGGGCACTAGCCTTAGAATCAGGAAGACACCTTCATGAGTTCAAATCTGACCTCACACATTTACTAGCTGTGTGACCTTGGACAAGTCATTTAACTCTGCCTCAATTTCCTCATCTATAAAATGAGCTGAAGAAGGAAATGGCAAACCACTCCAATATCTTTGCCAAGAAAACCCCCAGCCCTAAATGGGGTCACAAAGAGTCAGACATGATGAAAACAACTGAACAGCAACAACAAAATCTGAATTGATGAAGTTTTCTCTGGGCACTCTCTTCACAAATGAAATCAAAGATCAAGACCAAAAAAAGCTCACATTTACATAGTACCTGAGGTGTCAGTGTCTAGGGCCAAGTCAATTCCAAAGGCATACTGTCAAGTTCAACAGGTGGTACTGGTTACTCATAAAAGCAGGGAGCTTGGAATCAGAAAATCTGCTTAAATCAATCAATGATAAATATTTATTAAGTGCCTACTTAGCCAGGCACTGTGCTAAGCACTGGGAATATAATAAGAGGCTAAAGACAGTTTCCACCCTCAAAGAGCTTACAATCTAATGGGTTCTGCTTGTGGTTATCAGCTTTCCTACTCTCTAGCTTTGTGACCATTGGCGAGTCACTTAGTCCTGGGGCTCAGTCCCCTTAGCCCTAAAGTGGTACTTACATTAAAGCCAAATTCCCCTAGATTTGACCTAAAGATCATCAAATGAGATAATGTACTTATATCACAATATAAGCTTTGTAAACCATAAGTTACTATATATGGGGACTATTTTCAGTTATTTTGAAAGAAGGTCTCTGATTCAATGCCATTGTCCTTACAATCCACTTTTAAAATGCCAACATTCTTGGGCATATTGAGTCCCTAACCCCTTAAGGAAACCTGGCTTGTTTTCTTGTCTTCTTAGGGAATAAATGAAATAAAAAAGGACTCCTTATCTAGTCAGCAAGGATGCTGAGAGATCAGCAAAGAGAGAAGAGGGAATGGAGGGGGGGGAGGGAAGAGGGACCCACTGACTGTTACCTGATCTCTAAATACTCTTCTAGTTCCAGCTTTCTGTAGTATGGTGTCTACCATAGGCATTCATAGAACATGAAATGCTTTAGGTATGCCTGTGGTGCTTATACTTGGCTTTCCAAACATGCAAAGACTTGTCAATGTGCATTAATATCGAAAGTAGGTTATTTGGGAAAATAGCGGTTGTTTCTAATTTATGCCACAACTCTTTAGCTATTTATAGGCTTCAACAACAAAGTTGTTTCATTAGGCAATGCAAGCCACCTCACTTGGATTACATGTTTATGTGCCTTATATATGCAGTGCAAAATGATGTAATTGCTGGATGGCTTTTTCCTAGACTTTTGCAATATACAGATAGGATTGTTGTAAAAATTTAACAGGAGAACAATTGACATTAGAACCCTTTCAGATTCACAAATGAATCCAAAGCTTAGGTGTTGCCAAAAGCGTTCATTGTCTCATAATTTGATTTACTTTTTCCATGCTGTTTCTGGTATATGCAAGTAAGGGCAAAATGGCTGATGTCTTCAAATGCCCGAAAGGCTAATAAAGCTTGCTGTGCTCCCAGCATGCTCTCTGCTGTCAGAAACCAGCAATTAACTTAATAAGGTTCTTGAAATGCAGTAGATCCATGAAATGTGGCATGTGTTGACACACTCCTGCTGATCTAAACAACCTCCCATCATTGAGTAGCAGGATATGTTTGCTATTTGAATTATTTAGGAGCTTGTTATGTGAATTAAAAAGCAGCACTTTGCAGTATTAAGTCTAATATTTTATGATCTTCAATTGATTAGGTAGGCTTTCAGGATTACATGTAAAGGTTAAGATAAAACATTCCTCATACTGACAGCCCTTATACTGAGCTAGCTTTGCCAAAACTCAGATGAGAATCAAAAAAGAAACCCGCCCCTCTCCTTTTCAAAGAAGGCTTTGCTATATCTATTTTGAGAGCCCATCCTGGATCCTGATCACCCTCTGGGTGATAGGTTATTTAATGAGATAACGGCATGAAAGCGCTTTGTAAATTGTAGAGGGCCAGATAAACATTCGGAAGAAAGAGGACTGTGATTAAAAATCTCAGACTGAAAAGTGTCCTTTCCCAGTGAAAATTCAGCCCATGTTTGTTTCCAACTGCATCTTACAAGGACCCCACTGCCAACCTGCTTCTGTGGTGAGAATGCACCTGATTTCAGTAGAAATACATTAGTAGGGATTCAGAGATGCAAATTTTGACCTTCCTGGAACTGTACCACATTGCTCAGCTATATTTACTGACTGACACACCCTTTAGCACAATGAAGAGTACTTATTTTCCAGGGTGGCCGCTCATCTAACTGTGGACACACATCTAAGGAATAATTTATGGGTTCCTATCTCTCTTGCTCTTTGGGTAGGAGTAAGAACTTATCCTTTTTTTCCTGAACAAAGTCACAATCATAGCCATCCCAGTCAACCAGAATAATATTATGGACATCAAACAAAGGACATGTTGTTCATTCATTCAATATTTATAGAGTACCCACTGTGTGCTTTGGGGAATACAAGGAATGAAGCATGCTCCCTACTCTAATGCACCTTACATTCCAGTAGGCAAGATAAGATGATGGTGATGATGATGATGGTGCTTCTGTATAGTGCTTTAAAGTTTGAAAATCACTTTACATGTATTCATTTGATCCTCTCAGTAAACCTGTGGGGTAGGCACATATGTATACAAACAGTTGTCATACATTATGTGACAGTTGAAAGAGAGGCACAGAGTATTACATTAGTTCATTAGGGGGTGGAGCAACTTTGACATGGGCGAAGCAGGGAAAGTTTCATGGTGGAGGTAGCATTTGAATGGGATTTTGAAGGATAGGTAGAAATAGAGAGACAGAACTGGCAGGGATAGGCATTCCATTGAGGGGAGAAGTGTGAGTCAAGGCATAGACAGAAGAAATAATGAGACATATTTGAGGAACAGCAAGTAGTCTAGGTCAATTGAACCACAAGGTGGATAAAAGGAAGTTATATCTTGGACAGAAGGGTGAAAAATTGGAATTTATTTGATAAGAAAGGATGCAGAATGCCATAGAAAGAGTTTAGGACATAACATCAGAAGTGTTGGGTTTTTTAACTACAGTTATGCCATTGACTAGTTAGGTGACTTTGGGCAACTCACTTCCCCTTCTATGGTCCTCATATTCCTTATATAAAAAAGAGTTTTTCTAGATAACCTCTGGTATCCTTGTACTCCTAACATGGACTACAAAATATGTTAGGTGCAAATGATATCACTGCCAGATGGCTCTTTACTGGGCTTTCACAATACCTGGAAGGTATTATGAACCTGAACAGAAAAACAATTGACATTAGAATACTTTCAGATTTACAAATTTCAGGATGTAAAAAGATTTGTTACTGAAAATCCTGCCATATCTTGAATCACTTGAAGCCTTTCAAGGTTTCCATTTTGATACTTATAATATTCCAACTCAATTCAAAAGAGAAGAAAGTGCCTCCCTTCCTTTTGGGTGTAGAACACTGTATGTACTGATTCAATTTTATGTTGGTTAGTTTTGCTGAACTGCCTCTCCCTCCCTCTCTCTCTCTCTCTCTCTCTCTCTCTCTCTCTCTCTCTCTCTCCCTCCCTCCCTCCCCCCCCTCTCTCTCTCTTTCTCTTTCCCTTTCAATTTTTCATTATAAGAAACAGCTCTCTGAAGAGTGTAGGAGAAAGGATATATTTGGAAATGAAAATGATATGAGGACAAAAGATATCAATAAAATATTTAAAACAAATCAATAAAGGTTCTAGCCTTCTATTGTTTTCTCTTTTTATATGTAAATATGTGAGGAAGGGAAGGGCCTATTTAAAGGAATTCAGTTCAATAAGCATTTATTAAGTATCTACACTGTGTTAGGTGTAAAAGATACAAAGACACAAAGAAAGAAAGAAAAGTATTTTACTTTTGCTAGGATACATACCTTTTTCTAATCTCAAAACTTTAAAAACCAAATTTCCAACGTCTATGCTTCTGAGACTAAATCAGACTTCCAGACTTATCACACCTGTTCTCCTGGTTACATTCCGAGATGGCCTTCAGCAAAATGGAGAAGTTGGCAAAATTGTACCTAGTCCTCTATCCTGGAGCCCTCACCAGTCATTTCGGGGACGATCCTATGTTCCACTTCTGTCAGACTTTGCCCTCAGATGGTTGTCAACTAATCTTCTACTAAAGCATACCTGATAACAGATTTAAGGTAAGACCTAACCCAAGGGCATTCATATTTTCATCAGGGACCCTTGAAGACAAAAAACTGTGGGATGAATTTTAAAGGAAAGAATGACTAATGACAGGGTGTCAGGCACTGAGTGACAGGCTGATAGGGCAGGGACCTATCTTCGGGGCAGGGTACCCTACTGGGTGGTCCTTAAATCACATCACCTTTGGGAAAGACTAGTGGCAATGGTTGCTGAAACTATATTGAAGTGATGAAAGGCTGGGGGAAGCGGAAAGTAAGCAACAAAGAAGGGGAGAGATAAAGGAGAGAGGGAGGGAGAGAGATTTGTAGTTTTAAAAAGAGGTGAGGGGGAGTGGGATTTTAGTGATTATTTAAATCCTATCCTTTCATTTTTCAAGTGAGGAAATTGAGTCCCTCCCCAAAATTAGGCAGCTAGAAGGTACAGTGAATAGAGGGCCAGACTTGGAATCAGGAAGACGCAAGTTCAAATCTAATCTTAGACCCTAGGCAAGGCACATAACCCTGTTTGCCTCAGTTACCTCATCTGTAAAATGAGTTGGAGAAGGAAATGACAAACCACTCTGGTATTTCTGCCAAGAAAACCCCAAATGGGATTTGTGACTAGAAGGATTCACCAACAACAACCAAGGTTAACGGACTCAAGATCACCTATGTGGTGAAAAAAGCAAAATCAGAATTTGTACCCAGGTTCTCTGCCTCCAATCCAGTTCTCTTTCCACTCTGGTTGTGGCTATTAAAATCACATTTGGATTTAAATAAAAATAAATCTAGCCACTGGTTAAAAATAATCTAAGGCAGATTTACATGTAAATAGAGAATAGCCACTGTGGCACATGTTACAGTCCCTTGGGCATCTTGAGGTGCTGTGGTGAAGCCCAGTAAGGTGCAGGAAGTCAGAGGTGAGCTCCAGGGTCATGTTCCAAGAGGAGGCCTTGCATACTGTCACGGTCTGTGCCATAGAACTTTAAGTGGAAGGGGTCAAGGAGGGAGGAGCCAACCAGCCTTCGAGTGAATTGGCCACTTTGTAGACAGGCAATCTAGAGAACACAGGGTGGGTGTAATGGGATCACAGGTGCTCAAACAAGGGAGCAATTGTGCAGTTGCACTCAGCCCTCTCTGTGAGTGATGGATAACTAGGAGCTGAAAGTCTCACGTAAAGGGGAGGGCAATCATTGAGTCACATGGTCACAGGGGCATGTGTTACCACTTCAAGGTCACTTAGGATGAAGGCTCAGCTTGTGTAAATGGGGCAGTTAAAAATATATTTTGTACCTCAAGGAGACTGATCTACCCTCTAGGAAACAGAGCTTCAAGTGGTCTTTCTTAAGGCCTTGTAGCCTTTCTGCCTTCGGACAAATCGCTTTCTGTCAATGTGATGAAACAGAAAGGTAGAGCCTAAATTTCTAATCATCCATACTCAAAATATTACTGAACAGTGTTATTGTATATTGCACATCATTCGCTAATTGTTTCATTTATGTTCATCTTGTTTCCCCAGCTAGACCATCCGGATCCTGACATTGTGGCAGTTCCCATTTATATGGTACCTTTCAGTTTATTAAGATCTTTGCACCCTACGCCTCCTTGAGGCATGGGTTCACTGTCCTTATCTCATCTAGGTGAAGAACCAAGGCCAGAGTGTCCCATCCATGGTCACACAGGTGGTAGATGACAGAGTTAGAATTCATACCTTGGTCTCCTCTGATTCTAGATCTAGGGCTTTTCCTACTGTATAATACTATCATCTCATTCACAAAGGTTCCTCCCCCGAAGACAGAAATTGCCTGATTCTCTTGTGCTGCTCTTGTCTACAACCTCCTGTATATACACCACAGTTGACCCTCCCAACCTTAGGGGAGCTTTATTCTAGATTAGAGTACTATGGGGCACCAATAGATCTTCAGAGGGAATCTGTAAACTCGAAAGAGGGGAAAAATGGATTCTTCACTTTCACAAGACTAACTGAAACTTGGCATTTCTAAAGAATGCTATTTTAAGAAAGAGCTCATGGGTTTTCCCAGATTGCCAAAGGGGTCAATGATATGAAAAAGGTAAGGAATCCTTACTCTGGAGCTTGTGGCCTTCTGTGGATACCCGTGGGTACATAGGCTGCCTCTTGGTTAGCCCTCTCTCCTGCTTAGTGGAAGACAAAAGGGAGAATGTTACATTTTCCAAATAATGCTTTCATGGATTTCAAAGTGTTTTCCTCACCACAATCTCTTGAGGAATGTATTTCAAGGATTATTATACCCATTTCACAAACATGAGACCTTTCTAGGGCTCGGAGAAGTTGAACGATGATGTATCTCTGCCTTCCTTCCTTCTGTGTTTCCTCCTGGTACATATGCATCTCTGATACACACACCCACCCAGAGGTTTCCTCCAAGTACTCACCTAAAGACAGGTCCATGGGGCAACAGTTATCCCAAGGGGCATCATTAATACGTTAGTGATACTCAATACCATGTTTACAAGTGATCTTACCATGTAAATAAATAGTGGGAGATATAGAAACCAGATCAGATCTCCCTGAACTGCCATTTCCTGGGCTCCTTACCTGTGGTGAAATCCAATTAGCTCTACCCTTTGAGATCATCTGGGCCAAGGGTGCCGGACCTGCTGCCTCGAGGCTACATGTGGCTCTCTAGGTCTTCAAGTGCAGCCTTTTGACTGATTCCAAACTTTACAGAACAAATCCCCCGATCTAACCTATAGAGATTTTAGTTTTAGTTCCCACCTAATCCCTAAGTATAGTACAGTGGAAATTGTGTTAAATTTGAAGTCAAAGAACCTGAGTTTGAGCCCTAGTTCTGTGACTTACTAGTTGTATAACTTGGAGTAAGCACCTCTGACTCTCTGGGCCTTAGTTTCCTCATCTGTAAGACAAGAGGCTTCTCTTTGACAACCTCTGAGTACCTTCCAGCTCTAAATCTGTAATAAAGGTTGTGGCACCCTCTTCCTTCCCTGAATGGTCCTAGAGCTCAGTCATAGCTTCTCCAAAAGCTTTTGTAAACTAAACATGAGTCAATATAAAGCATGTGAGAGAAGGGTGTATGTGTATGTGTGTGTATGTGTGTGTGTGTGTGTGTGTGTGTGTCTTTAATTAATGACCAAAGAAGGTATCAGAGTGAAGTGAAAAGCCCTCAGAAGAGATTATAACAAAGTCACTGGCAAGTCCTATTGCATGAGAACATGATTATTGGATAGGGAAAGAAAGAGTTAAAGGAAAATTGAAATGAAGAGTTATCCCTCCCCACCTGTTTTGATGGAAGATTTTGGCACTGTAGGTCCTATGAAGGTGAGGGCCTGCAGTGTGCCAACTGTGAGCTGAAACAAAACTGGCACAGACCTTACTAAGCAAGTGAAATCAAAACCATCCATTCAGCCAAGGCTCCAGGGCTGGGCAAGCCATCTGGGCAGAGGCAGAAGGATAGGCACAGAGACTAAAACTCTTGCCCCTGAATGTGGTGCTCCTTGACTGAAAAGAGGGGATCAGCATGAAGCTCCTGTGCCACCCACCAAATTTCATGGAGTTGCAAGAGCGCTTAAAAAAAGAAAAACTCTTAATTTCTCAAGGAAAATAATTTAGGGGACCTCCTTTAAGGGTGATAGATTGCTAACAGGTGTGGAATGGGGAATGGGTGGTGGCTGGGACAGTTACTGTATGTTTCTAAGCTGAATGCCCAGGGGTACCCCTTCATTGATCCCCAACATAAAGGCTAGCCCAGAATGCCCACTCTGTTCCTTGTCCAGAGTTTCAAGGTATCTCCTTAGATCCAGGATCACGTCTTTATCTGCTTTCTCTTTTGCAAGGGTTTGCCCCAGCGCGGTATGGCTGGGGATACTGGCGGCTCTCTGCTATGAAAGTAATCAATTCCAGAGCAGCACCCTCTGATCCAGTCTGCGTCTCTATAGCTAAATACCGTGTAAAGCGCAGAGACACATCAAGACTTCCTGCCTTTCCTTTATATGGGCAAGAAAAGGAGAAGTGGAACACCCCCACCCCACCCCCACTACGTTTGAAAGTCTGGCTCCTGAATGGGTCCAGCTCCTTATCCCATTGCTCGTGCCCCACCCACCTGCTAACTGCAATTCTGCATTTCGGAGATCCTGCTTAGCTGTCTAACGTGCAGCCGTCACTGCTGCTCAGGGAAAGAGACATTCTACGTCTTCCCTAGAAGGAAGTCCAAGGGAGACCTCAGGGTGTTTTCTTTTGGGGAGAGTCACAGGGTATGAAAGCATCTTCGTTTCCTCCCCGACCACCAACTTTGGAGCAGGCAACATGCAGTGATGGGAGTTTATCCAGTAAAACTCCTGGGTTTGTATCCAAACACTGCACCCTCCATACCCCACACCCTACTTCCTGCTATGAGATGCTTCTCTCACAAAGGGATGCAGGCATCTGAGTACTAGAAACATCGCTTCAAGGACCATTATCCTGGGCTGCTAAGGATTCTCCGCCTCCCCTCTTCCCGCCCCCCCCCCCCATCTCCAACACACAATACGTAAGATCAGGGAATGTTACGGACAAGAGGCTTCTAAGGGTTGTGGCGTGAGCTGATTGGAGGATTCGGCTATTGTGTGTGTGGTATGGGGGGGAAGAGGGGGAGCTGCGTTCAATTGGTGTTTTTCCTCCTGCTGTTATTAATTCAACTATTGACAAGTAAAGTACGGTCTGTCATTGCCTTTCGGGTTATAAATTCACTGCAATTTGCTCTAAATGAATTAAATCATAATTACCTACCGTTTGTTTTGCATAAAATGAAACCCAAGGAGCTTTAAACTGGGTAGCTGCAGAAGGGACAACAGCACCATTGTTACCATATTAGACCAATATTTCTTAACTTTAAACTGAAACATTAGAATTTGCAGCTTGTCTTGACCAGGGTGGGCACGAGATAGCAAAGACTGACACTCACATCTGACTACAGAATTACAGTTAACGAGTATAATTTTCATTCATTTAAGTCTAGACTGATCTTTTTAATCAGTGTATTTATGGTAGAGGCACACACGAACGCACACACACACACACACACACACACACACCCTAAATTAGAAAATAAAATAGGTTCTCTTTTTATCTCTTTGGTCCAACTGATAAAATACCTAATGCCATGAAAATACCTTTCACAAGAACGAAAACCACAGCTGTAATCCACATGAGTTTTTTTTCCCCAACGTTCAAAGGAATAATATCTCTCCCAAATAAAGATACTTCTGTTCACATTTTTATCCATTTTCAAGAATCTTTTTGTCATGTAAATTTGAGCTGATTAGTTTTTAATTTGAGTTTCTTAAAATGCGTTCTGAATACTAAATTCGAGCAAAAGCACATCGTTGCTGACAATAGGCTTGATCAGCAGATGTGGAGTTGCGGAGGGGAGGGGGAGAGTTATTTGGTAGTGTCTAAAACAGTAACTGACTTCTCCCAGCGTCCTGCAGTTTTCAGGAACATCACACAAGTCTCCGTGACCAAATATAACTGGAGAGTCAAGTTTGAATGTTAAAAGGAATCCAGTTAGGGAGTAATTGTAACAGCCCCAAAGAATGAGTGAATGCACCAAATAAAAAATTCCATCGCTAACATATTGAGAGTTATACATAGCGTGAAGCAAGTTATAGCGACTTTCCAGTTGCAGGCATCAAAAGGAGGGCTTGGAAAGACGGGCAAAAATAACAGAGAAAGAAGCAGAAAGTGGAATTTTTTAAAAGGTAAACTAAAAATGGCTATGGCTTGAGAGAAACAGAAAATAGAGACGATGCAGGAAGTTATGTAGGAATTAAGCAAGGAAGTCAATCATATTAGCAGGCAAAGAGGAAAACAGGAGAGAGCAGGGGGGAAATGTGGTGGTTATTTGGGTGTGTTAACTTAGCGTTTAACTTTTATGACTCCCCCAAAGGTCATCAAGTTGCTATTTTGTGATAAATGTAGTATTAGTGCTGTCAAGATACTAGTTTTTTTCAGAAAAAAATTGAAATCTTCTGATAGATTTTATTATTATTTTTTAAAATTAAAATAGTTAATTTCTTAAAGGAAAAGTGTTTCCTGATCCTTTGGGGGAGGAGGTGGAGTAAAAGATGCTAGTGAAATTTGGAATGTTTCATTTTACTAGCTTTAACTCTTGTTCATTAATTTTTAATTTTCTGGAATAACTCCCTTACTCTTTCTTGCAAGAGAGAACATATGGAATAGATGTTTTAGCTTCAGGAGAAAACCAAGGCACATGTGAAACACTCTGAGAACTCTATTTTGTTTATCTTGATTGTGTTATTTGAACAATAACATTGTGGGGGGAAGGTATTGTTCATCTGCCTGGTGAAATAAAGCTTTCCATACACATTTCTATTTCAGTTATTATTTCATGGAATATTGGCAACATTTAATGTCTCAACCTAAGCTACACATTCCTTTAGAACAAATCAAATGTCTTTAAAGAATATTTCTGTTTGAAAAGGAATTAAGCTTTCCTGAAAGAATTTTAAAGGTTGTGATATTCACAGTCTGATAAAGCAGCACCTTTAATGAAATTCTAATTAGCAATTTCATGCACTCTGCTATTAGTCCTATCAGATTAGTGCACATTTTCACAGCCTTCCTTTAATTAAGTGCACTTATTCCAAGTTTCAAACACTTTCCTTATAAGATGAAAACTGTGCTGAAACGTTATTTAGTAAACAGAAGAAGTGTGAAAGTGTAGGTATGCATGTGTATGCAGATGGACATTTCTAACTGTCCGCAAATGGGTACATTTAGAGTTGGCGTACACAGGTTTTTGTTCTGTCTCCTTTCTGTTTTGAGTATCCCTTTCCTATTTCTAACAGGCTTGTCTAAATCTACATCCTTGTTGCATATCATGCATTTCCTGCTTAAGATCTCACTCTTGCACATTTTGTATTATACAAATATCGTGTAATATTTGGATTACAAAGTCCTATTTGAGGACCCACAAAGGGATTGTGGTCCATGGTAATATTTTCCTTCATTCACCATTGCACCAATATCTCTAAAGTGCCCACTTTAGACAACGAGGTGCTTGGGGAGAAACAAGACTATATCAGACATGTTCATTTCACCAACATCTCTAAAGTGCCTATGATGTGCAACACAGTCAGTTGGGTACTGATAGATGCAAAAATGAATCAGAGACCCTACTCACATGAAGCATCTCTCGTTCCTTAGTGCTCCAAGGATGCTTCATTCTACTTTGTGAACTCCCCTCAGAACACCCAGCAAGGAGCAACCTGATTTATAAGAAGGATCAATGTTGGAGAAGGTAGCCAGTGACATGTAATGCCTTTATCCATTTCCAATGCTCCATTTCAATTGTAAGAGATTGAAGCAACTTAGCTATTAATTTAAAATAAGAGTCTGGGATGAGAAATAACGGGACGAGGATTATTTTTACCAAAGACACAACCATGGGAACATCTGAGTCATAGGTGTTTATTTACTTCCAGTGACTTTTATCGTGGTCCAACTTCAGCGACAAATATATTGTCTTAAAATCAACTCAATCTTATTATCTTTTGCCTTTTTTCAGATGAAATTGTGTTGTCTGTTGCTAGAAGTTGAAACTTGTAATATATTAACTAATTGCTTGCATCTCTAACACATGTTCTCTTGTTGATGTCATTCATTTATACTGTAACATTTTTGACATTTTTAGATAGTCTCCTGAGGCTTATAGGCCTCTTAGCAGTTCGGCTCCATTGAGGAGTGTTTGCCTAATGATTACTGACTGACATCTCAATAACTTGGAACATACGAGGAGTGTATCTATTGAATAGTTCTTAGATTATTTCTCTTCCCCCTCCCTTTTCCCTTTTTTCCTTTCTTTCCTTTTTTTCTTTTTTTTTCATAATTCATGGTCCACTTTGTCAAGTCATGTGTGAGCCATAATTTAAGCTAATAATTACCAGACATGAATTCAATGAAACATTGGTGTCTACACTTAAAAAAAAAAGTCCTGAATTTTAATGCATTCAGAAAACGTTTGCCTAAGGCCAGGATAGGTCCAGCACGCATATGGAAGCACTTTAAAAGTGATAAATGATTTGGAATCTACACTGTCTACTGGTGTGCTTCTCAGGAAAGAAAATTAGAGCTAACAGGTGTTAGATAGGGAATGGTGGGGCATTTTAATAGAATTGTCAAAATGTTGGTACCAGATGTTGACATTAATGCACACAGCAAGGAATGTAATGCTGGGCCGCCATCTAAATGATTATTTGTTTAAATTTCAAGTCTATAGCAGGAAATCCTTACTTTGTTCAGCACCTTTCTCTACAGACCATTCCCCCTGTACTTTCCCCTATGATTTGCATCAAAGTATAACAGCTACACAGCTCACATCTGCATGCTTTAAATAATCCATGGCTGTCAAATTTCATTTTTGCCTTTGAGATCATAGGCATCGCATCCCCTTCCTTACCAGCCTTGAAGTCTGCCTAAATGTATTCATATATTAGAAAAAATGATTTAAATACTGCAAGTTACAGGATAATTAATCTTTGAACTACTCGGTAACTTCAAATGTATATACCAAGTAATCTGCATGAACTTGTAATTACTATGTATTTATACGATATTTCCCATGTAATCACAAAGTAGTTACATGGTTATGTGAGCCCTGTAAATTATAGTGATACCAGAAAAACTAATCTCCACCATGCCACTGACAAAGCTTTTCCAGGAGCTGCTGGTAGTCTCTTTGGTCAGTTAATCCAAGGATGAGGGAAGAAAAATCTGTACTTTAGAGGAGGTAAGAATTTCTGCCAGCAAGGGAGGCCCCAAAGTTAAGAACTAACATGTGAATGGAGGGAACAAAGTGGCAAACTTTGGCCCTTTTCATCTAACTTTCACACAAAGACCCCAATCCATTTGTGGGGAATTTATTGTTATGGGCGTTGAAAGGTGAGGGTTGAAAGGTGATGGGGGGATCTGCAGGCAAAACTCCACCAACAGTTCCCCACCACTGAGACTGGTAAGACCCTGAAATAAATTCCAGTGTGGGTTTCAAAAGCAAACCCTGGGGCAGAATGGAGTTTTTTATCTTTATGAACCCACTTAAAATAAGACTCAAACCTTTACAATTTGTTCCCCTGAGGCTGTGGTCAATAGGCACCAGAAGCTGCCTCTTCTCAAAGGAGTTTTCTTTCTTCTGTTACGTTGCTTTAGAGTCCCACAATGTCCCCTTGGGACAGCATACTGTCCATCCCCATTCTACAGTATGGTAACCAAAACAGGAAACAGCCAATGTCCCCCCTTGTGTGGACCCTTGGAGAGATCCTCACTTCTTCTTAGCTGATTAAGTCTGAGCTTCTCTCTCTTTCTCTCCCTCTCCCTCCCCCCTCCTCTCTTTCTCTCTCTGTCTCTCTGTCTCTCTGTCTCTGTCTCTCTCTCTCTCTGTCTCTCTCTCTCTCTCATTTTCTTTAAGGGATTGGGGATGAAAGTTATTTTGAAAGACATAAGAACAGGGCTAAGAGGGATCCTTGCAAAGTCAGAAGAATTGGCTTTTTAGAGAGTTTTATGGTTTGGAAAGTGCTGTGAGACAGGCAAGGCAACATTATTTCCTCATTTTAGAGATGTACAGACTGACAGAGTGGGGAAGAAGTATCACAACCAACTTTACATAGTAAGTGGTAGGGCCAGGACTCAAATCCGGATATTCCAACTCCAGGTCCAGTGTTCTTTGTGCTGTATCACCGTACCTCAAACTATTATGAGGAGAGCAAAAACCTGGGCTGTCTTGATCATGAATTTCTCCAGTTAGTTTCTCTTCCTCCAGCCTCTTTAGAAATATGAGCAGGATGGGGAGTGATACCGGGTAGAAGCAGGAGACCAACCAACAACCCACAAACCCTAAATGACTAACTTCTGTTCTGCCAGTTGGGACCCAAACCTAACTATTCCCTTCCTCTTCCCAAGCAACACATCTACCCTGTTCATTCCTCTCCCTTACTTAGGTATCAAGAATATATAGGTTATGATAAAAAGGAAAGTGGAACAACTACCCATTTAATTCAGTCAATGTGGTGTAGCCATTCTGTGGGGGGAAGTTATTCAAACCCCAAGACCACTTTTCCCTCAATAAATAAATTTCCCTATTCAAGTAAACTGCCCAGACTCTTAGCTTCCTTTTGCTACACAGATACAGCTAAATGCAGAAGGCAAAAGACAAAAGTAGAAGTTATTTTCAAAAGGCTTTTAGGAAAGATCTCATCATCCCTGTATTTTCATGTACTCTGACTCCTTACCACAATGGCCTTCATTCAGGCAGGATCAGTCTTTATGCCCTGTATATTGTCCAGCCCACAGTGGCTACATACTCTAATTCTTGATTCAGGATCAAAGCATCCACCTAAATGAGTCTGAAGATTTTTCCACTGGCCAATGTACAGATTGTTTATCTTTATTTTTTTTTCTTGTCTATACCTGTGTTTTCACTGGTGTAGGGAAAGAGTTCTGAGTGTCAGAATGTTTATGAATATCATGGGTCCCTTTCTGCAGTTCTTTGAAGCCTATGGACTCCTTGGAATAATTTGTTGTGTACAATATATGTACAATATATAGGATTACAAAGGGAACCTACTGAAATGAGATACTTTTAACAAAACGTGTTTTAAAAAAAGGTTACTGACCCTCCACTAAGAACCCTCCCAGTGACAAAACTCCTTCTACCATTGTACATGAGAACATGTCATATACCTTATAGTCTTATACTAATTTTAATATGGCTATAGATTATGCATATGCCCTCTACCGAAGTGACTCTTTGACATCTCTTTAATGCATGGATCTGGAAAAACCAGAGTATAGACATGGCAGAGGACGGTCTGTTTTTGAAGTACCAGCTCAGTTAAATTCAGTGCCCGTCATCAATTTGATCAAAGAATGATGAATTTGGAAGGCCAGAATGACTCCCAAAGAACCCTAGAGGAGTTCAGATCTGTATTGGTGGAGGAAGGACCCCCACTTTTGAAGTCACAGATGCCCAAAGTATTGAAGTACTCCATCTTCCAGAGAGTAAAATGGACAATGATGAAAAGAGCCCTAGATCTAAAGTTGGATGAACTTTGTGATTAGTCCTATGTGATTTGTTCTGTGATCTGGATTCAGAAAAGTTCAAATCCAGGCACTGGTACTCAGTGCCTGTTTGGCTTTAGGCATGACTCTCGACATTTCTGTGCTTCAGTCTCTTCTTCTCTAAAATCAAGAGCTGAGTGATCTCTACAACCCCTTTAAATCAATTATACCATGATATAAACTGAAGACTTGGTAGAGCACTTCATCCCTCAGAGCCTCAGGCTTTTGTGGAGAATAATAGTGTCATGCAGTCTATTTCACAAAGTTGTGAGAACCCAACTGATATAATGGCCACGAAAGCCTTTGTTGATTCTAAGACATTATACAAATGAAAAGTATTCTTGTTATTGGCTGGGCTCAAGAAAACTTTATCTCCCACTCTGCTCCCTTTGCACCAGAGATAGAATCATTTCCTAAATGGAGCCAATGAAAAGACTTGAAAAGAAACGTACATGCATGTTGTGAGGTTATCTTTAAAATGGCCACTGTTGCTTATCAGAAAATTAAGAGCTAGTCTTGGATGTGTGCCTTTAAGATGTCTCTTTTGGTGCTGAACCTTCTGCAGTTCCATAGTACAATGCTCTATTTTGATTCCTTTTCCAGTTGTCTTCCATCAGACTCCTCCACCCATCCCCCTGGTCAGATTTTTTTCATTGTTGCCCAAGATATGCTCATGTTACCTTTCCTCTTTAATTTGGCTTGGTTATCATTAGTGCTGTGTAAAGGTTTCCCCAACTGAAACTAGAAACCACGTTGGCTTCAGGTCAGCCTTGTCCATCTGCAGGCACCAAAGGTATCACCAGAGCTTCCCTTTACTCACCAAGTCCTTGCTATTGAGGGTTTTTGCTGGGTTCTCCTTTCCAAAAGAAAGAAGTAGAATGACGTCTGTGGCCATTGGACGTAGGAATAGTCTTCCCCGAAGGGCTCTGGTTTCAGACAAAGCCACAAAACCTTCCACACCCACTGAGATTCTGGTTTTCATTTTTCTCCCTCCTTTCATAATGGAGCATCCAGGGGAAAATTGTCAGAGCTTCCAAATTCATCAGAACTCAGTAGAACTCAATGAAACTTGCCCACTTCATTTTGAGTTTGACACAGAGATTCCAACCCCACCAAAGAAAGCTCAGAATAAGACTCAGACTTGGAAGCCTTGAAGAGGCTCACTGACTGCATCAGTTCAACATAACTCTTTCATGGCAGCCCCTCCCCTCTCTATTTATTCTGAGAACTCATACCCATGCCAAGTTTAGCTGCTCTCGGTGTCTTCTCACAGGTCCCAGAGAAGCCTTCTATTTCTTAGAGTTTAGGTTGCTTGGCCTATTTGCCTTGTTATCCCATTCTTAGCTGCTATCACCAAATCTCAGGCTAATAAAAATAACAACAGCAATCATAATAACCATATCATGCTTTTAAAGTTTGCAAAGTGCTATTCAGATATTTTCTCATTTCATTCTCTCAACAACCCTGTGAGGTAGGTGCTACTGTTATTGTCACCTTGTAGATGAAGAAACTGAGGCAAATGGGTTAAGTGATTTGGTAAGGGTCACACAATTAGTAAGTGCTTAAGGCTGGATTTGAACTCAAGTTTTCCTGACACCAGATCCAAAGCTCAAAACCACCATTGCCCTGCTGTACCACTTAGCTGCCTGTAATCATTGTGCTTATATTTCTAGCCACATGGCCCTGAGTATGGAATCAGAGGACCTGGGTCCAAATCCTAGTCTGCTATTTAATTACCTGTGTGACCTTAGGTCACCTTCCTCCTCTAAGATGAGGGGATGGGAGAAGAGGGCCCCTAAGACCCTTCCCAACTCTAAATGGATGATATTGAGTCACTTTTTCTCCCTGGGCTTCAATTTCTTCATCTGTAAAGTAAGCAGTGGAGTCTAGATCATAGTTTTAGAGCTGTCAGAGACCTTAGGAATCTAGTCCAACCCTATCATTTATGGATGAGGAAATGGAAACTCAGAGAAGGGATTATTTCTAAGGTGCCATCCAGCTCTGAAAGTCTGTTATTCTGTCCTTTCATTGTCTGGTCTATAGAGCTTAGACACTAATTAATCCAGCATGTAACATCCATGTCTGTCTGTCTTGACCATTATTTGTTCATATTTGTGTGCCTTGTTTCACGGAGGAGAATCTGAGTTATTTGAGGGCAATTAGCTAGGTGACTCAGGAGATAGAGCACTGGGTTTGGAGTCAGAAGACCTGAGGTCAAATATGACCTCAGATAATTATTAGCTGTGTGACCCTGCGTAAGTCACTTAACTTCTGTTTGCCTTAATCCACTGGAGAAGAAAATGGCAAACCGCTCCAGTTTCTTTGCCAAGAAAACTCATGGACAGTGTGGTCCATGGGGTCATGAGGAGTCAGACATGATTGGACAACAATAACCATGTCTCCTACTTTTCTTGTATTCTTCAGTATAATATCAGGGATTCACCCATTATGTACAAAGCACTGTCTTGTATTGCTGAAGGAGACACATAGCCCAGGACTCTGTGGTGGCTTTTTTTTATAGACTGTGAACTTTAGAAGAGAAGTAACCATAGATCCCAATTTTTCCTTTGTTCTACCTTAGCTGTGCTCTCTGTGCAATATGCTCAGTGAATGCTTGCTAAATAATAATCACTTGGGCAAGCTTTGTGGAAGTGCAGATGAGACCATCCAGAAAGATGGGGCTGGATTTGCCACAAATGGTAAGGAAAAAGGCTGCACATCTGGCACCAGCCTTCCTTGCTGAGGGGGAAATTGCATCACAAGAATGGTGATGGTTGTAAGCAGATCATGGTGGAACCCCAGCAAAGTGATGACACTTTGGGTACTGAATCTTATTTTTTTTTCATCTTTGGGGAATGAACTTACAGTTCTGAATTAATGATATGTTAATCTGTTGGCATTTGGTCCTTCTTTGCAGAAGGAAGTAGAATGGTATGTAAAGATTTATTTTCACATTGAGATTTTAAAATACTTTTGAATGGCCTGGCCTAAAACCCCAAGGCCCTCAGAAAAAAAATACGGGAGCCAATGTCTGGGCCCACAGCAACATGTATAGAACAGATTGAGGTAGAGATGGCTGGCTCCATCATCATGAAAAGAAGACTGGTGTGGCGCTCACCATTATTTCTTTGCCTTTGTGTTCTTAATATATCATATGCTTCTGTGACCTATCCTAAGTTGAGACCATTGGTATAAGTTCATTCTTCCTTATGACTGACTAGCCCTTGTGTTTGGTTACTCTGTGAACTCTGGCTTGACCTCACTTCACATTCTGATTATTCTTTTTGAAACCAGGATTGGACCACCCCATTGTCCCCTAAAATGGTTCCTTCCCTAAGACCCTGTTAATTGTCCTAACAATAAGTGTTAAATTGCCCCCCCCATTCCTCCTGAATGGTGAATGGAAAGTTTTATCTCCTATAACTTCTGTATTCATAAAACATGCTAGCCATAACTGCTTCTTGCTCTTCGGGGTCAACATTGTGGTGGTTCAGATATCCAGGACAAATCACAGTGTCTTCCTACCCTGCTTTGCTTCCTGTTCCCCAATATTTTTGGTCCAATCAAATCCAGATAATGTAAATTTCAAGGGGAACCTTTGGGGATGTATTGGGGAGTGGAGAGGAGTCACAAGAGAGAAATACTGTGGCTTGGAGGTAGGACCTGGAGTGGGGAGAGGGACATTGCTGCCAGGTGGCCAAGCTCAGTTTATGGGCTAATAAGCTACAATATGATGGGGTAGGAAGGACAATGAATATGGAGACTGGATATTTGGATTCCAGTTCAAATCTTCCATTATAAGTATGTGACATTAAGCAAGTCAATTTCTCTGAGTTTGTCTCCTCCTCTGTAAAGTGGGTGTAATAGCAGCTACATTACCTATCTGACTAGGTTATCATAAAGATCACGTTAGGCAATGTTTATGAAGTACTCTGAAAACAATAATGTAAGTGTTACACCAATGGAAAAGAGTGTTATTGGTATTATTGTCATTTCATTGTATATGAGATTCAGGCTCATTTTTTTTACTAGGTGAAAGGTGGTGTCCCCTCCTTTCCCTCCAGTGACTGCCTCCTGGGGTCATTGCTTGGACCCAATGGTAGGGTATGACTCCTCAGATGATCAGAGCCCAAGGTGGGCTTCTCCCCATTTGCTGTACCCAAGGATGGTTCTGTAGATGATTCCATCAGCTTCATCCCTAGAGCCCCATAGATTTCATCGGGCACCCAAACCAGCTGGAATCAACCGTTTCTCATCTGGCTAGATGTGTTTTCCTTTTGCATTTAGCTGCATCTCCTCTCTCTAGGGAATGAAGAAATATAAGCGAAGTGTGTGAGCAAAGGGCCAGCATTCTGGTTTTAATGAACAACATATTCCTTCCTCCTAATGAATGACATGGAAGGTTTTAAGGGACTGTCTGGGAGAAGTGAAAGCCTTGTCTTTGACCTTTCCATGACCACTGACCTTTGCTCCCTTTATCCTTGAACTCTTGCTTTCACGGCGGGAGGATGGGGGGGATGGGGAGGAACAGACTGTGGTGTGACGTACATGAGCACCCCAATGAAAAACAGTTACCCTGCTAGGCAACCTTTCAAAGGTCAAAACAGCTCTCATTTCTCTAGATTAATTGAATTTCCTAATAACACCAAAACTCTTTTCTATTTTGCCTGCCTTCTTGGCTGGTTTCTCCTTCTTAGCCTCCTCAGCCCCTGTTCCTTGGGGAACAATGATTAAAGGGCAGGTGTCACAAATACACATAGTCCTTCCCCTACATTTTTTCCCTCCATGTATGTTTGTGGTCATGCCTACACTGGGCCCTTGACTAGAATTAAAGAAGTCATAATTAAACTAAGTCACTTATATAATGCTTTTGTTGTTGCTTTTGCTCAGTCATTTTTCAGTTACGTCCAACTCTTTGTGACTCCATTTGGGGTTTTCTTGGAAGAAATGCTAGATTGGTTTTCCACTTCCTTCTCCAGCTCATTTTTCAGTTGAGGAAACTGAGGGAAACAGTATTAAGTGACTTGTCTAGGGTAGCAGCTAGTAAGTGTCTGAAGTCGGGTTTGGACTCAGGTCTTCCTGGCAACTGGCTTGGCACTTTATCCACTGCGCCACCTACCTGCCCCATATAACGCTTTAAGGATTGCAGAATATTTTATTTATGTTCTCCTCACTACAACTCTGCGAGACAAGTGCAGTTATTCTCTCCCTTTGACAGAGGAGGAAGTCAGAGAATTCCCTCAGCATCATGTAGGTAATCAGTGTCTGAGGCCAGATTTGAACACAGATCTTCCTGACTGCAATCTAATTAGACAATGCCACAATGCCTCTGTCAAAGGACCTACTGCTCTTACTATTTGCTCCCTCATCATTCAAATTCCACCTGCCCTCCCCTTAAGCAGGATGCTTCCCACTGTTAGAACTCTAGAAACAGTCTTCTGGTAACAAATTCTGCTATTGGACCACTATGGAACTATGGTTCCACTTGCCTCCATGTTTCTTGTCATTGCTGCAAGGAAAATGCCTAGAACTGAAGAGCCACATTTACCTTCCCTGGTAGGTAATGGCTGCTGTTGTTGTTTAATCTTGGAGGCAAACCTTCATGTCCAGTTCTAGTTTTAATATTTCCATTATAGAGTAATACCGGTTTTCATTGCTTTCACTTCTGTCCTCAGTTTCAAAATGAGCCAGGGCTTGTTTTGGCTGGTAACTATTTTCCCATTTCCTAAGTGACGTGATTGACTGAAGGTTATATTGTAAGTACTAGAAACCAAGGATAGAAGGATATTTCCTGGTTCATGCATCATCCATTCCTGGACTGCACTTTTCCTTCCTTTTCCTTAGGAAATGAATGCCTTCCCTCCAACCAATTTAGCACACCCAAAGGGGAAGGGACCATTGGAAGAACCCTGTTAGACTTATGGAAACAGAGAGAGTCCTTTGGATGCAGCACATGGTGAACCCTTTTATCTACAACCTTTCCAGAGAGGGTGGTGCTGGCTATACAGAAAGAAAGAAGAAACTTTTTCTTTCTCCTTTTTTTAACTAGAAAACTTTTTTTTACGATGGAGAGGGTCAGCTGGATGCAGTTTAGATTATTGCAATTTCGGGGCCACATCCAAATTATAGTCTAGAGCAAGTTGGACAGAGATCTTCTCTCCATTAAGCCAGAACAGTGTGTTCATCTTAGTCATATTGATATCATATAGCTTCTTTGCTACCCACTTAATCTGATGCTTCTTGTCCACAATGAAGACCAAAGTGTTATTTATCTCAGTCTTCTTCATAGCAGACTCAGTGGTCAAGGGAAACTTAACGATGGTATAGTGATCAAGCTTGTTGTTCTTAGGGGTGCTTTTCCAGTATCTTGGGATGTTAGAAGGTAAGGGACCTTTGGATCTTCTTTTTGTAGCTGCGGACACCCTTTAGCGCTGCACTGCTTTTTTGGCCTTCAAGAACTTAAGCTTGGGTGGGGAGGGAACAACCACTCCCCCTTCTTTACCTTTGGCACCATCTTGGAGGAAAAGGAGAGAGGCACTTCTGAGGAACGAAGTACAGAGACTAGGAATCCCAACCCCATGGGGATGCTCCAGTTTTCCCACATCCTTTAAATTATTTCCATCCTTTTTGGATTTCTCTCTCCCCCCCCCTCTCTCTCTCTGTCTCTGTCTCTGTCTCTGTCTCTCTCTCTCTGTCTGTCTGTCTGTCTGTCTCTCTCACACACACACACACAAAACTAATAGCTCCAATTTCCTTGTTTAGAAACTCTTTGAAGACCACCGATTAGTAGGGAAGGCAGAAATCACTGCAAAGTTACATTCCCAGAAGGCAGCAGGAAAGCATCTCATCAGCCAGGAAGGAGGATCTCATGACTTGCTCCTACATGTGCTTCCCTGTAGACCTTACCCATAGCAACCTCCCATCTCTGGAAACCCCCAAGCAGTGCTGCTGGTAACAAAAGGAGGTCCTTCTTATTAAAGATAACACCATTTTCACTGAGGATAAAGCGAGTCTAGGAGCTGTGAGGTTTGCAAAGTGCATGGAATTATAGAATTCAGAGAATCATAGAGTTAGAGGAGGCCTTAGAAACCACATATTCTAAGCTCTTCTGCTTATAGGAAAGTGACAAAGATGGAAAGATCTTAGAGATTATCTCCAGACAAAATTTATTTTTTACTGATGAGGAAACAAAGGTTCAGAGATAAAATGACTTTTCCAAGGTCACACAGAAAGTCATTAAATAGTACTTATTTAATGGCAATATGTATATGGTGTTATTTGAATACGATAATGTATTATAATCTAGAATAATATGATGGATTGGTTGTTGTCTTTCATTCTCAGAGAGAACCAAAATGACATCACTATATTGGGGCCAAGGTACTGTGTGTCTAACTGTGGTTGTTCAGACCAAAATTTACATAGAACATAGAAATATGATTAATATTAAAAGGGCAGGAGGAGTTTCTTAAGGGGTTAGATAATGGAGGAGGGGTCCCATCTATGGTTTGGTGGTTAAACATTCTGATCATGCTGCCTTCCAGTTGGGTAGCTATCATGGTCCTGTCTGATCAAGACAGATAGTTAATTATTGTGGTCCTGTCTTGGGCTCTACCACAAGTCAGGCACAAATAGGCCATATGAACATCTGGAGTAGAGATGTCTCTAAATGTTTTCATCTCACATTTCTTTTGAGCTACAGCAATTCTGCTTCGCTCATAGAACACAGGGTCTTCTTTGATGCAGGTATCTCATGCTGGGCAATCCTGTGCCAGTGTCTCCCATGCCTTACAATTGACTTCAAGTTCTTCAGAGAGAGCCTGATAGTGTCATTGTATCACTTCTTCTGACCTCCATGTGTGCTCTTGCCTTGTGTGAGTTCTCCATAAACTAGTCTTTTAGGCAAACTTATTTATAGCATTCAAGAAAACATAACCAGTCCTTTGTAATTGCTCTTTCTGTGGTAGGGTTTGTATGATGGGCAGTTCAACTTGAGAAAAGACCTCAGTGTTTGGTACCTTAGCTTACTAGGAGATTTTCAGAATCTTCCTAAGACCATTTAAAGGGAAGCAATTCAGTGTCCTAGCCTAGTGCTGGTAGAATGTTCAGGTTTCACAGACATACAACCAAGAGGTCAGCACAACGGCTCTGTAGACCTTCAGTTTGGCAGCTCGTCTAATACTTCTTCTCTCCAACACTTTCCTTTGGGGTCTCTCAAACACTGAGCCAGTTCTAGCATGTGTGATCATCCTTATCATGGTTCCTCATCTACAAAATGGAGCTGAGGCAAGGGCGAGGAGTGGAATGATATCTCACAAGGTATGTTGTGAGACTAACAGGAGATAATGTAGGTATAGGGATAGCAATAAGTGAGTGCAACTTTGAGAATGCACAACAAAGATGTACAATTCTTCCCCCTGCCAGTAATGCTAAGCAAAGTCCCAGGGTCATCTAGGCAGAGCTAGAAGCCAAATGCATGATGAGAATTGGAAGAAATTTTCTCACCCATCCATTAAATAGCAGGCATACCTGGCATGGTGGTCACTGAAACAGCAGCAAAGCAATTCTAAATACTGACTTGCCTTAATCTCTTCAGGTACTGGTTGGGTGTGGCTGTGGATTTGTCTCACAAGAAAATAAAATGACACTGGAATAGCTCCTAAAAGTGTTCTGACCTCTCCCATTCAGCTACAGTCCTATAGAAAACCAACATATGGAAGTTTATCAGAGAAAGCAACTCAGTAGATAAATGCCTGGTCTACCTGCTGTTTGGGTTGGGAAGAAACATCTTTTTCAACTCTTATCACAGACCTGGAGGCTAACATTAGTTATAGAAGATATCCTGGAGCATCACCTTGGCAAGACTTAGGGACAAAGTGCTGTTGTTGACGTTCAATTACGTTCCCATTAGTAGCATTCAGATAGCTTCTCCTTATATAAAGAGATTTATAACCCAAGGACTATATAAATGTGAGTTGTTATTAATAGTTTATTACTCCTTGCATTTTCATCCTCAAAGGAATGAATCTCCAGTAATGGAATTTTGGACAGTCAGTGGAGTGGGAGATATTTGGGGAATGGGGTTCTACTCATGCCCTTCAAAGATCATGTAGGTAACTGCTTAATCACAAAGTTTTAGGGCATAAGGCATAAGATCTTAGAAAGGAAGATCACCTTAAAATGAGACCTATTTAGTCTTCCAATGACTAAGTCTCCTGGCAAAGAATTTAAAAGGGTTCGACCTAATGCTGCATTTTGTGTTCATTTAGCGTACCTAGTGAGAGATGAAGTTACTTGTATACGGTGACATAGTTAATAAATGGAAAAAACCATACTTTAAACTCAAGTATAAAAAATTAAACCCAGCGCTCTTTTCATGACACCACAATTCCACTAACATTAAGATTTGTAATGTGGGATAGGGCTTAGTGATGAAGAAAGGGTAAAGAAAGAGATAAAATGAAGGCCAAAGTGGGCAAAGACATTTACCTCCAATGTAATCATAGCAAGTGACTGTAGAAAAGGTCAAACTAAGGAAAAAGGCAGAGGTAATCAGTAGGTGGTGGTGATAGTAACACTTTATAAGATACTGCCCCTGAAAGGGATAGGATCTTTACCCTTAGATTCACCTAGTTTTGAAGTCACAGGCTTGGTTGTTCTCATGGTGGAAATTTCCATGTGGTCTTTCTCAAAAAACGTTATCTCCAACGGTGCTGGAGGCAAGTTCCTAGAGACCAAAGCTCTTTGTCCTGGGAGCTGGCCCATCCAGGTCTGTAACCAGTCATCCCTAGCCTAGGAGGCACAGAATGTGAGGGTAATATTAAGGTGGGAGGGGAAGGTGAATCTAGGGGAGTGGGGGGGAGAGTAAGTTTTGATTTCCCACACTCATCCAACCCTTACATGTAGTTCAGACCCAGTCAGTGGTGGAGAATGGGGGCAAAGTGAATCCTGGGAAGGAACCAGCTTGGAAACATTCTCTTCTTTTCTCTTTGTCATGAGAAAACTATTCCAAAGTCATTCTGAAGTATGAACCCCCACAACTCTGCTCTTTCCTTTCATACCCTCGCTCATCAAAAACATGATTGCCCTTTTCTTATAAATCTCCATTATAAACCAATACATTTTCTTCTCTGAGTAACTGACATCTCAAAACTTAAGCTATCAGTAAGAAGAAGCTAGAATCATCAATATCTAGATTGAGTTCCACAGTATCAGGAAAAGAGCACAGTCATGTCACCTCTCTGACCCTCAGTCTCCTCATCTGCAAAATGTTTATGTTACTTCTTGGGGTTTGTTAAGGGGATCAAATTTTCAAGTAGGAAATGAGGGAATTAGACTCCATTGCCTCCAAGGTGACTTCCAGCTGTATGATCATGGAGGAGAAGTTCTTTGCTTGTCACAAAAAGAGACATACTTGTGAGTTATTATTATCATTGAAAGCCCTTCCCCTTTGTCTTGCTTTCTATGGGGATAGAGAACTAAGATTCTCTATTAGCTACATCATAACTCTTCTCAGGCAATGTGGTATTGAGGAAAGACAGCTGGATTTGAGGAGGGAGAAGCTGGGTTTATGTATTGGCTCTCCCACTTAATACTTGTGTGATTTTGCAAGTGATTTCATCTCTCTGGGCCCTCGTCTCCTCATTTATAAAATAAAATAACATTCAATGACCTCCTAAATCCTAAGATAATTCATTACAACAGACATGTATGAAAGCATCTGCTACATACAAAATATTGTGCTAGACAGTAGTAATGCAAATAGAGATGTTCCACTTCCATGTTTATGAACTCTAAAATTCCTTTATCTGATCAGATTGTCATTCCACCACTTCTGCCATGCAGTCTCCTACCCCTGTTTTCCATCCACTTTCTGACCTCCAGTTCTTTCTGAGGGTAACATGCTTGTGCTGGCTATATTTTCCTTTTTCTCTTTTGAATCCTTGGTGAACCAGTTCAGCTCTATGCTGTCGTCTTCTCTCAAGTCCTTTTTCCCTTTATGCTATCATCAATCTTGCCCAATCAACTCTCAGTCTTTGATTATTCCCTGACTTCACTCCTATTCATATGCTGCTTCACAAAACTGGAAGAAACCACAAAACCATACTGATTGAGTCCACAACAAACTTAACTGGGCCCTCACTGCAGCAAGGAAATCTTTGCATACCTTCCCAATCAATTCACTTTCCCACTTAGGACAACATTTTTTTTAAAACCTTTTCATCCTTCCTCAAACATTTCATGGCTCCCATCCCCCACCCTACCCCCCATCTTGGCTGAAAACCTTGCTTCATATTTCACTGAAAAAAAAATGAAGCCATTTGCCAAGAGCTCTCTCTTCTCTCCCTCCTTCTGATTTTATATCACTCAGATGCTTTCCACCATTATCTCCTCCTTCACCTCTGTCTCACGGGTAGAGATGGTCTTTCTCTTTGCCAAGGCTAATACTTTTCCATGCAAAAGTATACCATTCCAGTTGGTCTTCTCAAGCAGATTTCCCCCTTTCTCATTCCTACCCTTTCACTAATCTTCAATCTCTCCCTGTCTGAAGATGTTTCCATACTCCCTACAGATAGGCCCATGTCTTTCCCATCCTCAAAAATCCCCCACTTCACCCATCCATCCTCACTAACTATCATCCTATATCTTTCCTCCCCATTGTGGCTAAACTCCTTGAGAAGTGCATCAATAATTGGTGCCTCCCTCTCTTCTTAACTCTCAGTGGTCTAGCTTCTGACCACATCATTCCACTGAAACTTCTCTCACCAAAGTCACCAGTCATCTCTTAACAGGAAAATTCAACGGTTGTGTGCCGACGCTGTGCTAAATGCTGGTTTTTCCTCCTTCCTGCCTGTGATCTCATCAGCCTTCATGGATTCAATCACCAAATACAATGCAGGTGACTCTCAGGTCTATTATTCTAGCCCAGGGATGGGGAACCTGCAGCCTAAAAGCCACACATGGCCTTCTAGGGCCTTAAGTGCAGCCCTTTGACTGAATCCAGGCTTCAGAACAAACTCCTGAGTCACTCCAGCCTAACCTTTCTACTTACATCCAAGCTCACATCTCCAATTGCCTATTAGATGCCTCCAACTGGAAGCATTGACTAAATACCTATTCTGGGCCAGGCATTGTCCTAAGAACTTTACAGACATTATATCATTTGATCTTCACAATCCTATGAGGTAGATGCTATTATAATCTTCAGTTTACATTTGCGGAAAACGAGACAGACAATATTAAGTGACCAGCTGCCAGTCCTAGCCTTAGACATCTTAAACTCAATGCGACCAAAAGTGAACTCATTATCTTTCCCCCACTTCCTCACTTCCCTATACAGTTAAGGGTGCCAACATTCTCCTGGTCACTCAGACTCACAGCCTAGGGGTCGTCCTCAGCTCCTCACTCTCTTTCACCCTTCATGTCCAATCCATGACCAAGTGAGGTTGTTCCTACCTCTCTAACATCTCTCCTGAGCGCCTCTTCTCTTCTCTACCATGGCCTCATGACATCCCTCATCATTTCACACCTAGACTATTGCTAGTTTTTTCCCTGTTTCAAATCTCTCCTTACCATTGAGCAAAATCCTGAGCACATTTTAATTGCTTAATTAGTACTAAGTGGTGCAGTGGATAGAGCACTGGGCCCAGGGTCAGGAAGAACTGTGTTCAAATTGGGCATTAGATACTTAGCTGTGTGACCCTAGGCAAGTCACTTAACCTCTATCTGCCTCAGGTTTATCAATTGTAAACAACTGGGAGAATAATATCCCCTACTTCCTGGAGTTGTGTGAACATCACATGTAATGATATATGTGAAGTATGTGGCATGGTGCCAGTACACAATAAGTGCCTAATGGATGTTTATTCCCTTCCCTTCTGAAATTCTACATTCTAAGCTCCCTCTCAGTTCTAACATTCTGGGATTCTATGAATGGATGAATGGATGAATGGATGAATGAATGGATGGATGAATGGATGAATGAATGAATGAATGAATGAATGAATGAATGAATGTCCCATTCTCATGACTATCCCTTCACTGACTCTACTCCTAGTGAATGATAGCTCTCATCATACGGGGCATCTGCAATATGTGGCATAGTGTTAACCTGAAAAGTCACAGACAGCCAGAGCTACCAATAGTGGCTATATGTAGTAGCCAAAGTGATTGATAACTTCATGGGCCAATTCATTCCCTTCCACTCTGAAGCTTGATCATTTCACTTTGACCAGAATCACTAATTACAACTTCAAGCTCAACTGCGGTTTTGTATGAATATGTCAGTAGCCCCAAGGAAGAGGTGTATGTGTATATATTTATATCTATAGCTACACACATGTACATGCATACATATATATGCACACGTGCATATCTGTATAGTCACATATGTGCATATACATATGCATGTACATGCAGGTATTTCTACACATCTGTGTCTAGGTGTACACGGGCATGTGTGTATACACATATATATGACAGTTCAAATAGATTTTCTACAGTGTCCTCTATAGAGTGTATATGTATGTGGATGTGTGTGGATGTTGGTATGGAGCAATCAACCATCTCACCACTGTATTCTTGTAACAGTCCTTTAAAAAAAATGCCCACAGTTTAATTTTCCTGAGGACCAATGCTTTCTTTCAGACCCTGCTCAGTTTCAAGTAAATAGTTCTCAGCAGTGTTAGGAGCCATGGTTAGGTATAGGTTAAAGTAAACATGAGGCCTGATACTTTCTAGGTAGAAAATCCTGCTAAAAATTCAAATTTGTTGCCCCTTGCTCTAATCTTCATTAGATTCCTTGTATCTTGCCTATACTAATTAATCCTGATTTTGTTTATATACCTCACGCCATGCTGTTAATGACCTGAACTCTCTACTGGCTTTGATTCTGACTCTTCCCTTTAAACTGCTCACTTACACCTGGATTCTGGATTATTCCTTGTGGATTTTGAGTATTGAAGCCCTATGGGCCACAGGCCTTAATGGAACTAGTTTATCTTGACAAACACTTGTATATTGGCTCCCCCCTTTCTGTCTGTTCTCCTGGAGGACAAGGACAAACAGATTTCAGTTCCTAATGTTATTTTATCCCAGCATCCTCCTTATACTCTTGGATGGGATGTCAAATTGAAGTTGTCTCTTTAAATCTTTGTCTATCCAATACCACTCTTTCAAAAGTGTGACCCATTTCTCACTTCACTAAAGAAAACCCCCAACAGCCAAATAGGCACAAGTACCCAGTATAAAATGAAACTAGGTGTTTTCTCAAGATCTTATCTATTGTTTAAAAAAAAAACAGACCTCTCTCCCTCCCACCCACCCCCTCCCATCCCATCATATGAATGCTTTTTATTAAATGAAAATCTATTTTCTAACACATTAGGTTCTCTACTCTGGGTGGCATTCATCACTATGCATATCTAATATCTGTAGCTAACCCTTAATTCTCTAGCCTTCTGTCCTTGAATCATACTAAACCAAAATTAAAACCAGTAGACCCTTTGGGGCTTTTGAATTAAAAAAAAATTTAAGCCAATGCATTTGGCGTTTTAAGCAAGATACCGCCCTGTATTTATGGGAGTTTAATAAGTTCTTCCATTAATAACATAGACAAACTAATTTACCAGAACGTGTCTGTTTTAAACTTTGGGAACAAAGAGTGGGAGTATGAAAATCAATCTTCCCTTTGTACTTGAGCCACTGACCCGTTAAAGCTTTGAAGATCATTTCTTTAAGAAATTGTAAGGAGTTATTTAACTACAAACAGCAGCTACCTTCCCATTCCAGCTGCGTAATCAAGCATAATAAATTAGAGTTAAAAAAATAAAGGTTGACTCCATTTTTCCCCCTTATAACTGCAAATCCTTAATAGCACTTTGACAAATCGGCCTGCAGCAGAAAGCAGCAAACATTCTTTCCACTGGAGCTGGTTAAGTAAGGCAGGAGTCAGTTATTTCAGTGGTATTCTTGCCTGCAAAGCTGTTTATGAGAACCCCAGGTTTTACCTTTGAAGGAGGAATTGATAAAGTTGCCTGTCATTGGGAACCACAAGCAATGCTGTCCCAGGGAGTATGACTTTAACCATGGGGTAGGAACAATATCAAGACAATTTCCTTTCTTTGTTGTTGTTATTTTTTCCCCAGGTACAAGCCTAATCCCTTGACTTCCCACCCACCTGATCAAAACACCAAAGGCACTTGTTTATGCCTGGCCATGCGAAAGCTAAAAAAAATCCTGTTTCTAAACAGTGGGTCAGCATTCTTGGTTTTGAGACATTCCAAAGACTTTTATTAAAATTTGGTTGGTTTGGTATGGGAAGGGTCAAAAGGCTGCTTTAAAAGTGGTTTTCTGGCTTAAAGAAGGTACTGGGACACAGCCACCTAATTGAACCCATATCTAAAAGAGACACTTGTACCACATGCCAGAAAGAAGGATGGATTTGGAATCAGGAGACCCTGGCTTGACTCAGCTCTGCTATTTGTTAGCTGTATGATGGGGGACAAATCACTCTCCATCTCTGGGCCTCAGCTTCTTCACCTGTAAAATTAAGGGGAATTATGAGGCCTAGATGATTAGGCCTCTTCCTAAATCTAGAATCCTATAAATAACTGAGATTTACATAACAGTTTAAAGTTAGCAAGGTTCTTGACTTACATTATCTCACTTGGTCCCCATATCAACCTTCTGAGGTAGACACAACAGAAAATATTATCCCTATTTAATAAATGAGGAAACTTAGGCTGAAAGATATTAAATGACAAGTACATATTCACCTAGCTGATAAGCATCAAATTTGAGCCCAGGTTTTCCTTAGTTCATGTATAGTTGTCTCTCTATATTCATGATAGTCATATCTTAACTGTTAACTCCCCGAATTTACTGTCCACTCAATGCCCACCCAAATGTCTTTTGGAGAAAGAATGTACAATTATGCCTCTCCTATCTTGTAATTGTGAGGTTGATTTTTTTGGGCCTAACTATAAGATTTGACATTTTCTCTCTCTCTCTCTCTCTGTCTCTCTGTCTCTGTCTTTCTCTCTCTCCCTACATATATGTACACATATACATACATACACACATATGTGTATATG
>CM053598.1:75817412-75841516 GCA_028646575.1 Pseudocheirus occidentalis | reverse complement strand
CTTTGGCTCACTGAAAGCACACCCCAGGACCACCACTCAAGACCATGATCCAGATCCAGGCTGCTCAACACAAGAGCCCTTGGCCCTGATGGATCGCCTCAGCCCCGCTGCTATCTGCAGGCCGAGGGCTCTGAAGCAGCCCAGTGGAGGCCGCTGCTGCTCAGTTCCTGCTGCTACAGCCGCCTCCCACTTCTTCCTTGCCCTGGGAGCAGTTTGGCCAAACTGCTTTTCTCCTCCCAAGTTAGCAAAATCCACTGACCTTTCTCTTAGCCTTTTTTTCTTCTGGCCTGATAAATGTGGTAACTGTGCCTCCAGTGCAGCCGAGATCTGCTCTCCTATAGATGTGGCCCCCCCCACCCGATGCCCCAGGGCCTGACCCGGGCGGGGGTTTTGGCCATGACTCCCAGATTGCTGTGAAGAGCCCCACCTGCTGAGCTGCCTGTAGCAACAAATGTGCTTTCTGTCTTTTGGAGAGTTTTGGAGCTTGAAAATCTGTTTAGAGTCCCATTTTATGAGTTTTTTAGCGTGTTTGTGTGGGAGCTGTGGTGCTTTGCTGCTTCTACGCTGCCATCTTGGCTCCGCCCCCCCCCCACACCATGTATATTAACAGTACTTTGCTGAAGTTGAATTATAATTAGGACATTTTGCATCCAGAGCAAGTACTATTGGCAGTCTAAAGTACCTCTTCAGTTGAGAAGAGGGGACAGACACTCCAGGGCATTGGTACAAATTCAACCCTAGGGAAGGCACCATTTATAAGGTGGGGAGAACAAAGTAGAGTGGGGAAAGAGCTCACCCTAGCCCCCCCTCTGGTGGTTTCCCATTTTAACTAATCTTGCAAACTAGATGCCAACCTCTGACATTTTTTCCTGCTGCTAGATAACTTTAATTACTGTTCTCATCCTCTAAATTTGGAACCTTGGAAGGAGGCCCCAGTTGACCACCCTAGTTTTATGGCTCTGCCTCGTCTGCTAAGCAAATTAGCTGGCACATATTTTATTTCTGTGGCTCTTCTGCCATTCATAAGTGGAACTGCCCATGACTCTAAGAAGGTAAAACCAATACTACAGGGAGTATGTTGTCAAAATCACTTTTTAAAGACAAGGGCTCTGGACTTGCTAGGGTCATCAAGCTCCACTTAGTGGGAAGTTCAGCAGATGACAGAGGCATTTAACACAAAAATGTTTGTTTTGCTCTAGTCAAGCACAGCTCCCTCTCCATGTTAGAGACCTGGCTTCCCTAATCCAATGCAGCTTCTGGCAAAAATCACACCAGGTTCTTTGGATGTCAGCATGTGCAGGCCATGCGCTGATCTGTATTTAAACGATAAAGGTAACTGGAAAATTGCTGGGGCTTTCCCAGACAGAGCTCTAGACAGCTGAGGAATAAAGCCTCTTTGGATTTGAAAACTCAATTTGTGGGAAGCCTGAATGAGTGTTTGTGAGCAGAATGAGAGGCCTGTGAGTTCATGCACTTACCTGCACCCAAATGAAGGCTGGCAGGTGAATGCTGCTGCCGGATGGTGCCAATGCAAACATTCCTACAGACTTTCTTTTAGATCAGAGTGTGAATGGCGCAAGGTCACCCTTTAGAACTGTCTAGTCTATCTGCCCTCAGGAAAACCCCTCAAACCACTCATTCATTAAATCATTAAGTATTTATTAAACATCTACAAAGTTCCAGTGCCAGTGATACAAATTCAAAAACTGTACAATAGTCCCTGTCCTCAGGGACCTTAAATTTCACGGAAGACTTGTTTAAATGAAATTTACTTACCTGTAAAAGCAATGTGAGTTTATCACTGCTCAGCCCTCAAAGAAAAGGTCAGAGAAGAGGGCCTACAGGAAGTAGGGAAAGCCATGAAACCAAGCCATCCAAGTCTTTCTTAGTCAGAAACCCCATCTCAGCAGAAAACTTGTTATTGTTCAGTTGGGTCTGACCCTCTGTGACCCTGTTGGGATTTTCTTGGCAAAGATACTGGAACGGTTTGCCATTTCCTTCTCCAGTTCATTTTATAGATGAGGAAACTGAGGCAAATAGGGTTAAGTGACTTGCCCAGGGTCACATAGCCAGTAAGTATCTGAAGCCGCATCTGAACTCATGAAAATAAGTCTTCCTGACTCAAGTCCAGTGCTCTATTCACTGCACCACCTAGCTGCCCACAAGACCGGGTATCAGCAAATTCCTGGTTTCCTAATCTAAGAGGGATCCCAGCAGGGTTAAACAGTTCCCTTTCTTTGGTGTGTGGAGCTCTCCCTGTAAAAGGAGGAGAAGAAATACTAGGATTCTGAGCCAGGGCTGGGCTTCTATAAGGCTGGGTAGGAAAGTCAGATGTAGATGTTCTTAGAAGGATGTGAGGACAGAAAGAGACAGTAGCCCAGAGCCAGGTCAGCAGCCCTGCGTAGCAATCAGGTCTTGTGGGATTCCAATCTTACTTAGCGCTCTGTAACTTGTCTCTGTCGAGTGACAAATGAGAGCCTTTGAGGGCTTTAAGTCAGGGTGCCATACCTGGGCAATCTGCTATGGATGTCTCTGGGTCTCCTCCACCTCATCCTGAAAAGAAAGCAGCACTTAGGAACAGCATTAGACACATTTCTTCCTAGGGTCCCATAAGTCATTACAGCTGAAAAATAAAGCTTTAGATTTGAAAACTCAATTTTCAAGGCCTCAAGGGCCTTATCATCTAAAGTGCAAGAATTTCATTAAAAAAAGAAATGGTTTTGATGTGCCCTTCAGAAAATGGCTGGGGTTATAAGGTCATAGATAAGTAAAACCTTTATGAAGTTATGGGCCAGACACCGTGCTAATTGTTCATGATACAAATCCAGGGAAGCAAGATAGTACCTATCCTCAAGGATCTTACATTCTAATAAAGGAAGACCAAAATTTAAAGGGGAGCTAAAAAAACAAGGGGGGGTCCTGCTCAAGTACGAGACTGAAGGAGGTAGGGAAGTTGAGTCAGGAGTGAAGTGAGCATGGCTCAGGTTTCCTCTTGGAGTGGTGGTTGGGACTAGGGATTCTTTAATCGGGAGAGTAGGTCTTAGGGTAGAGGCATATTGCCAAGATGGGAAGGTTGCTGTTGAGGTCATAAGCTTCAGCTGGGAAGTAGGCGGTAAGACATAATTGTCTCTTCCTGGGTGAGGTAGCCTGGTCAGTTTGGTTGGAGATCTGACACACCATACACCAAGAAAAGGTCAGAATGCGTACGTGATGTAAACATAAAGAGTGATACCATAAGCAGCATGGGGAACACAGAATGGGAAGAGGATGCAAGTAAGAAAGAAATCTAGTGAACAACAAGGACACACAAGGGCAAGGCACTATTGGAGATACAAAGATGTATACAAAGTGCCCCTTCCTCCCAAGTTTATTATCTATTAAGGGAGCTAAGGTGAGTACACAAATTATTATGCTACAAACTAGAATTGACATGATTAACTTATGAGAGCAAGATGAAGTGCCATGAAGAATGATTTGGAGAAGAAGATAACACCTTTAAGTTTGGGGGAATTTGGGAAAGCCTCCTTGAGAAAGGGGAATTTGTGTTGGGCCTAGAAGTTTGGGTAGGATTTCCCTAGGTGGATGGGGGTAATCTCCTTTCTAGCTAGGGTGAATCCTGCAAGCAAAGGCAAGGAGGCAGGATTACATGGGATGAATCCTGGGCACTGTGAATAGTGAAGTTTGGCTTAAGCACACAGTTCATGAGGGGTGCCAAGAAAAAATAAAGAGAAAAAAATGCCTGGTCAAAATAAAACTCTAGAAAACCTATCAGTCACTAGTCAGTGCATGTGTAGAACCTCACACTACCTGTTTGATCATCCAGGAGAGGCAAGGGAGGTTGTTAGTCTTAAAGCTGAATTTCTGGGAAGCCGATTTCTTCCTGTCACACACTTTAGCATGGTCCAAACCTTGATTTTGAGACTTTTTCATTGGGTGTAAAAACAAAAACTTTTCTTATGTGGAGGAGGCACAAAGATCTTTGTTTCTACCTGGAAATAACCAGTGTACTAAGGGTATTCTCCTTTCCCTGCTAAAAATGTATTTGCCCATTTACACCCATCAATTTTCACATGTAGCTCTCATTAATGTTAATTGGCAGCACAAGATTAAGGAAAGGCAGTAAGAGACAATGAAGTCAGAACCAAGTTCTGCCTGGCTCCAGTGCCATAAAAGCTACAGGCTTCTAGAGAAGTCCTGAGTGGCGTTTTTCTGCCCTATTTTATTTTGAAGGGAATGTTCCCTTGGAACCTCCTGAATGAAGCTGCAGAAATGCCTCCTGATGGGGGAGGAGGAAGCTGTGGTCAGGAATGCAACAATGGGCTGTAGTTCAAAGGGGAGTAGTGATGTCCCAAAGGTCAGTCATGCCCCACACTTGAACCCTGCCTCTGACCAGTATTCACCTTAAATCAAGAAGGCATTTGAACGATGAATGGAGGCTTGTGGTGTTTTACTGATTTCTCTTGCATTCTCTCTGCTGACTCCCCCGTTATGGCTATAGCAGGAGAGTCAAGGGAAGAAGGGAGCCTTCCTGCCTCAAACCTCCTGGTCTCCTCTGGCCTATCCTTACCGAACACCTTCAAACTGATTTTCCTTCACTCTATTTACTTACTTCAAAGGGAAATTAACACAATTAATAAACCGCAAGCAGAGACTCCCAGTTTCTAGAAATGAGAGAAAATCCATAAAAGTGCTAACGGTTCTTGAAATTACTTGGAAAGGTCCATCTCCTGGAAGTCAGGTGATTGTTGTCCAAGTCCTGCTTGTGCTATTGACTTGCTCTGAGACCCTGAACAAGTCATTTTCTTCCACTGACTCAGTTTCCCTAATTACAATATGATGGAGCTTAAGGATGCTTCCGATTCTAAAAATCTATATGTAGTCTCATGAAATAGTTCACCAAAATCAGCAGTTTTCTCTCAGGAGCATTAAGGTGTCCCAAATGTAGATCTAAGTCAATTTGAAACCTGTATCTGTCCAGGGCTTCTACCAGGTACTGTAGAGGGCCATGAAAACCCTCAAAATACAGCCAGTCATGTTTCTAAACATTTTCTTCTGGAAAGAAGTGTTACTTCTGACCTGGTTCGGCAGCAGGCGTTTTGCCTTGAAGCTGGAGGATTCACAGGCCTAATTTTAAAATGAGCTAATGTCAGTGCAGATGCTATCACTTCTCCCCAGGCTTAATCCTTTCTGGGCTTTACAATCTCCCCTTCATCCTTTTCTGCATTAGGGAAGTAACTGTTCGGGCCAGTTGTGGCCTACATTAAAGAACGTTGCTGCCGCCGCCGCCGCCACTGCTTTGTTGGGTGTGTCTTTCCGTTCAATTCTGACCAGGAATATAACCACCCTGGGACATTGGATGGTGTTGCCCCATTTGGGGAGGCCTGGAGCCTCAGCTGGAAGTCTGTCTCTTCCCTACCCCCATCCCCCAACCTAATCACTAATGAGATGATGAGGGAGAACAAAGCAACAGCCTGGGGATTCCATAGTGTCCCCTGTTGCTTGGGCATTCCCCAAGCAACAGAGTACACTTTGCATCCTCACACTGTTGCCTGGGACCTTCCCTTGCATCGAGTCAGTAAAGGTGGGGGGGAGGAGCAGAGAGGAAGCAAGGCTCCAAGTCCCCAGGTGTTTCTGCGTCCCTGTCCCTGGCTGTTGCTCTACCACTGTAGCTTATTCTTGGTAGTTTAGCCTCATATAGGTGAGTAATACTAATGACTTGCCCTGTTAAAGTCTTTTATATTTAGCAAACATCTTTCAATATTTTTTAAATTTGATTTTCACTACAGCCTTGTGAAGAAGACAGGGCAGGTATTATTGTTCCCATTTAATAGGTGGGGAAACAGTTTTGGAGAAGTGATAATTTAGCATGGTTTAACAGTTTATGAAAATATAGAGCAGTGGTTCTCAACCTGTGGGTCGAGACCCCTTTTGGGGGTGGAATGACCCTTTCACAGGGGTCACAGGGGTCACCTAAGACCATCAGAAAACATATATTTCCAATGGTCTTAGGAACCGAGACACGGCTCCTCTATCTGAATCCAGGAGGGTCTGCCCACGTGCAGATATGCCCACATGCGAGTATTAAAGGGTCACAGCATTAGGAACATTGAGAACCACTGATATAGAGGTATAATTCCAGCATGGATTTGCTCATTAATTGATCTGGAAAAATCTTAATTTTGTAGTTCAGGAGGAAAAAAATGAAGGCCAATTTTAGAGTCAACAAGTTATGTGTTCACTTTTTTTTTTAAGTTTTCAACATTCACTTCCATAAGATTTTGAGTTCCAAATTTTCTCCCTTTCCTTCCCCTCCCCCCAACATGTCATGCAAGCTGATATAGGCTCTACATATACATTCATGTTAAACAGTGAAAAAATAAGTCAGTGAAAAAAATGATGAGATTAATTTTCACATTAGTCATGTTTTAAAAAAGAATTAGAACCAATGGGAGAAACCACAAGAAAGAAAAGATAAAAAAGAGACAGACAGACAGACAGAGAGGGCAAATAGTATGCTTCCATCTGCGTTTAGACTCCATAGATGTTTTGTTTTGTTTTCTGTATATGGATAACATTTCCTATCATGAGTCCTTTCGAGTTGTCTTAGATCCTTGCATTGCTAAGCAGAGGTAAGTCTGTCAAAGTTAGTCATCACACAGTGTTGCTATTACTGTGTACAATGTTCTCCTGGTTCTGCTCACTTCCCCCAGCATCAGTTCATGTAAGTGTTTCCAGGTTTTTCTGAAGTCTGCCTGCTCATCATTTCTTATGGAACAATTTCCATTATATTCATATACCATAACTTGTTCAGTCATTTCCCAATTGATGGGTATCCCCTTAATTTCCAGTCCTTGGCTACCACAAAAAGAACTGCTTTAAATATTTTTGTACATATGGTTCTTTTCCCCATTTTTATGATCTCTTTGGGATACAGGCTTAGAAGTGGTATTGCTGGGTCAAAGGATATGCACAGTTTTATAACTCTTTAGACATGATTCCAAATTGCTGTCCAGAATGGTTGGATCAATGACAACTCCACCATTAATGCATTAATGTTCACATTTTCCTGCATCTTCTCCAACATTTATCATTTTCCTTTTTTGTCATGTTAGCCAGTCTGATAGGTATGATGTGATACCTCAGAGTTGTTTTGATTTGCATTTCTCTAATCAATAGTGATTAAGAGCATTTTTTTTTTTTGTGGTTTATTTTAGCTTGCAGCTTAGAATTCATCTTGCTTTGAGGCTCCATTCAAACTAATGTGAACCTCCCTATTCTATACTTAACAGAACTTATGATTAGGAATGTTTCTGAAAGCTAGTAACTTTAGTCAAAAGGAACAGACTATAAGAAACTGTGGAGATAGCACTGTATATGAAAGAAACAGATTTTTGTGAGAAAAATCTAGGAATCGAATTGGGGAAGGAAGATAGAGCTTTGGAAGCAGAAAAAGAAGGGATATTGTCATGTGAGTCACTTGCAGACTATTGAAACAGAAGGAGAAATTAGATGACGAATTTACCATATTGGTCTAGAAGCATGATATAATACTGATGAGAATTTTGACTATCTAGATATCTTCTAGAACTCTTGGTATCAGAAGTAGTGCAGAACTCTCGGCATCAGAAGTAGTGCAAATTACAAATTCTTGATTTGAACTAATACAAATTTCTTTCTTTAAAGGTTAGAAGTAAGATTGAACTCTAATTTCTAAGACCTTTTACAAATCTGACATTCTACAATGGAACTAAAACTCTTAAATTTCAAGATATATAAAAATATATCAGCTTGGCATAATTATTTTTTTTAAGAATACCCAATATAAAAAGAAAGGTCTCCAGACTAAGACTGCTGTTAGGAACATAGTTATGCATATCCTTACTTGGTATACTATATGTGTGTGTGTGTGTGTGTGTGTGTGTGTGTGTGTGTGTGTGTGTGTGTTAACTATTATTATTATGTAGCTGGTTATAGCAGATCTGTTGAGTGTTCAAAACTTAGTCAGGATCCAGGATTAATACATTATTCTAAAAGTTGTAGTTTGTTTTAAGCCTAGTTTATCTTTGAAGATAAATTTATGTGGATTTAGGGAAATATGTTTCTTAATGGTTTTATTCCTTTAATGTCATCTAAGTCATCTGTCTCTTTTTTTAAGTGCCAGTGTCCAGGAGGAATATAACTAAAGAAAGTGCAATTGTTAAAAAGAAAAAACTTAAAATGTGATTCTATTCAAAACCCAATTTGAGATTGTAATGTAACCAAGAGAAAGGAATTTAAGACTAATATATATGCCATCATTCTATTATTCCCAGTACAGAGAGTTGGTTGGGAAGGATAAGGCAGGGACTGTGGCCAGGAGTTCTCTAAGGGATGGTCTGTTCTGTATGGGACTGGGTGAAGCAGTAATGGTTCTGTGTGTGAAAGACCAGAAGTATGAAGAAGGATGCCAAAGACTAAGAAGTTGGTTTTCACCAGGTCACAAATGGGGAATTAGGTGGAGTGGAGGTAGACATAAAAGTTATATTTAAGGTTCAGAAAACAACAAATGTTAGCAATATGGTACTATTGGACAAAATGATACCCATATGATCTAAGGTCAGACAAGAGTCCAAGGACCTGAGTATTTCCTTGAATGATCAATGACCTTGAATTAATAAAAAGACCCATTTCCAAATTTTCCATGCTTGATAGAGTAACTGCCCTTTTAGACCTAACATTTGACATTAACTTTGACCTTCTTCTATCCGCTTACCTTCGCCCCTTTTTTAAAATAAAATTTTGTTGATATATTTTACTTTTATGTAGCCTAAAATTTCTCCTGTACCCTTCCCTCTGTGCCAGCCCAGAGAGTTATCCCTCATTATAATAAAGACTTAAAAGAAAAGGAAAAGGAGGAGAGAAAAATCAGCAAAACCAATCAACACATTGAAAATCTAATAATATATTCAGTTTCCACATTTGTTGACCTCCTCACCTTTGCAAAGGAGTAGAGCAAGGTATTTCTTACATCCATTTGTGGTAGTTTGTTCTTTGTAAGTTTGCAGCTTTTATTTTTAATTGTTCTGTGGTTGCTTTTTTTTCTATTTTCATTACTGTAATTATTGTATATATATATATATATATATATATATATATATATGTATATTTTACTCTACTTTTGCTGTGCATCAGTTCACATAAATCTTTCCACTCTTCTCTTTATCCCATCTCTTGATCTTTGAATGAGTTTGAACAGCTTCCCACCAGTGTTAATATTCCTGTGTAGGAAAAGCTGAAGTTTGTGCGACAGGACAATTCTCTCTGTAAACTAGTCTGATTGATCCCAAACATCAAAACCTGTTTACGTGTATTTACTAGAATTCTTTTTAAATATTTGGTATTAGGAAACTAAAGTACAATTTTATGAAAAGATCAAATAGAGCTTCCATATAACAAGGGATACAACAAGGATCTTTTAACTAGAATAAGATATTTGTTCACATTTCAATCTAGAAGACAGTTATATCACATGCACAATATCTGTTTTTGAAAAATAGTGTTTAGTTGAATTTGATATATCAAATCTCAATTAAACTAGAGTAGTTCACTTGAGAACACGTTGTAAATATATATATTTTTTAATGAATGCTTTTTTGTAATAGCAACAATTACATCCTGATTTATCTCTCTTCAAAGTTTGGATTTTCTGTTTCTCATTCTTTCATAATTATTTCTCTTTAAATAAAACAGAGCATACCTGTACTTATTCCAGTTCAATACAATAGTGCCATAGTACTATTGACTGGTAACTGGCGTAGAAGACTTGTAATCTACAGGGAGAGCCAAGACTGATGAAAAAACAACCAAATCTAGCTTTCCTCCCAACCCAATTTTGACATTACCTTGGGTATAAAAATATTGAGTAAATGTGGGCAAATTACTGCTCTAGGCACCAAAAGATAGATTCTAGTCCTAATTCTTGCCAAGCCAGCTATGTGAGTAAATTCCCTTCCTTAGATTTTAGTTTCATCTTTAAAATCAGTATTGACAAGCCTTTATTAAATACCTACTATGTGTCAGGAACTGTGCTAAGCACTTCTGATACAAAAAAGCAAGAAAAACAAAAACCTGTGCTCTCAAGAAGGTTACAAACCAGGGAAATTAGGAGGTAGAGATAAGTGAGTGAGTTTCAGTCATAGGAGACAGGAAAAATTCTTAGGGTTGGGAAATTAAGCCTATAGCCCAGCAAGGAGCATGCAGACCCGTGTCACTGGATCACTAAATGTGGGGCAGAGTAAGAAGACTGAGACAAGATGGAGATTCAAGGTTAAGGAGAGCTTTAAAATCCAAACAGGATTTTATATTTGATGTCAGAGACAAGAGGGAGCTACTGGGGTTGATTGGGGGATGGGGCAGGGAAGAGAAGGTGTGACATGGTCAGACTGACTTTAGGCAGATCAATTTGGCAGCTGGCTGGAGGAAGGATAAGATGATCTCTAAGATTCTTTTCAATTTAAGTCAGTTCAATCCAAATATTTATTAAGTGCCTACTGTGTGGCACACGCTAGGTGATGGGGGTAACTATGATAAAAGCTGAAATAGTTCCTACCCTCAAGAAGCCCATATCTTACTGGGTTTTTGCTAATCATTTGACTCTATGAACATTTATGTTTTTAAAAGTTGTCATGTTTTTCAATTCTTTGCTACAACAAAGTACAAATCAAAGTACCATTTAGATGAGAAGAAAGTGATTTGGGGCTCGATTTTCTTGACATTTTCTACCCATATTTAACTTCATAATTCATAAGGAATTTTAATAAATCTTGAGTAGATTTGAGACCTTCTTGATATGAATCCAGATTGTATTTAGGTGAAGTTCAACTCTCTTTGGGGTTATTCCATATCTGTGAACTAATGTGATTATCTGGGAGGGAGGGGGGAGAGAGAGGAAGAGAAAGAGAGACAGACAGACAGACAGAGACAGAGACAGAGAGAAAGAGAGCAGTAATGATTTAGGAGATCATTTGATGGTACATTTTAAGAGTGAAGTATGATTTAGATTTAGCAATTCTATCAGTAAGTTGTTCCCAAATTTGAGCAAGCTGGTTGGTGTCTGCCTAAAAACAAAGGCTTGGCTGTATCTTTAGACTGAAGTTTTCCACAGGTTAGGTTAGCTATAAATTAACCAGTCTGCCAAAATATATAAATAAATGAATTGCTTTGTTCAGAAGTATCTCCAACAGGGATATGACTGTTCATTATGAATAGCGGTTGAAGGCTTCAGTGCTCAGTAGTTTATAAATACTAATGAGTGACATATTGAGAAAAATTGTACCTACCAAAGCAAAGTCTTCTTCCATGCAAATCAGGCCCCAATTCCCCACAGATAAGGATCTTTTTGATGGAACACATGCAGAATCTACAGCTCTTAATTCTGTCATTAGTATTCCAAGCAGATGATTGCCAAATAACAGGGAAAACTGTCTGAATTGCTGTGTCTGAAACCTAATATTGATTTGTTTAATAGTGTCAGGAAGTCAAAATTCACAAATCTCCTGTCGATTGTTTATGAGGCAGTTAGCAGAGAATTGGTTGCCCCTGCTTAATTAATAACTCATTACTGAAATTTGATTATATGCTTGAATGGTTTAAATGGGCTCTAATTCAGCATCTGCAAAGCAGCATGGTAACAAAGTAAAAGGGATCTAAAAGCTTGCTTTTGAATGCTGCTGCCATCAGGGTTTCCCAATCACCCTTTGTCAAGGAATCTGTTGACTTTCCTTCCAGGGCCACCTCTCTGGGTATTAATATGTTGGCTTAAAAGGTGTCCCAGTGCAGCACAGACAGAATTATGGGTAAATCTGAAGTTCAGCACAGTCCAAGTATCCTTTAAAAAAAAACACCCTGAACTTTGGCATGATCCATTTGTCAGATAATAAGGAAAACTAGAAATAAGGGGAATCTGAGGAAGGGGAAATTCTAGTAATCTAAGTGATATTCAGAAATGCTTCCTGAGGTCTTTCTATCCATTAAATGATGCAGAAAGAACACTTAACTTAGAACCAGAACTCTATTTAAATTTAATTCAATTAAATTAGGCAAATATTTATTAAATGTGCAAGGTACAATGCAAAGAACTGGGGATATTTTGGGGGGGGAGGTAGGTCTGGATTTGGGAGTTCATTGGATGTGGTATAGGGAACTTACTAGTGTGGAAATCCCTTTCACTCATGCAGATTTCAGTATATTTGTAACTTTCAGTTATGTGGAACATAAAGAGGTTAAGTGACTCGGCCAGGGTTACACACTTAGTATATGTTAGAGGGAGAATTTGAACTCAAATGCTCGACTCCAATGTTAGCCCTCTAGTCAATACTAATTCAATGAGTATTTATTAAGCACCAATTATGTATCAGTCCCTGGGCAAAACAAGGGAGAGGGCCTCTTCTGGCTGTTTGAGGGGAGACGTGTCCTGGGTTTACCACTGGAAAAAGAGAAATAATAGTTCATATTCACATCAAACATTAAGGTTTGAAATACACACACACATATTCATCTATATACACATATACATTAAGATTTGAAAAATTCTTTATAAACATTTTGTTGGATCAGCAAAAGAGGTGAGATGTGAAATACACAGCAGTAAATGACATATTAATCTAATGTTTGATAAACTCAGAGATCCAACCTTTTGGGACAAGAACTATTTGACAAAAACTGCTGGGAAAACTAGAGAGCACTTTGGCAGAAACTAGGTATAAACAATAGCTCACACCATATACCAAGATAGCTCAAAATAGGTATGTGATTGAGATATAAAGGGCGATGCCATAAACAAACTAGGAGGGCATGGAATAGTTAACCTGTCAGATATATGGATTAAAAAAAAAGAATTGATGACCAACAAGAGACAGAGAGCATTATAGGATATAAAATGGATCATTCTGATTACACTAAATTTTAAAAGTTTTTGTACAAAGAAAATCAATTTAGTCAAGATTAGAAAGAAAGCAGAAAATTTGGGGAGGGGGAATGATTTACAGCAAATTTCCCTTAAAAAGGCTCAATTTCTCAAATATATAGAGAATTGAGTCCAACTTATAAGAAAATGAATCATTCCCTGATTGACAAATACTCAAAGGATATAAATAGGCAGTAAGCTACTTATAGTCATAAGAAAAAATGCTCTAAATTACTATTAGAGAAAGGCATATTAAAATAACTCTGAGGACAGTTTTCCTTGATAATTTCTTGAAAGACGCTGTCTGACTTTTGATTATGGCTTTCAGGTAGTCTAATGATTCTGACACTGTCTCTCCTAGATCTATTTTCCAGGTCAGTTGTTTTTCCAATGAAGTATTTTACATTTTATTCTATTTTTTCATTCTTTTGAATTTGTTTGATTAATTCTTAATGTCTCATAGAGTCATTAGCTTTCACTTGTACAATTCAAACTTTTAAGGGGTAGTTTTTCTCAGTAACTTTTATACTTCCTTTTCCATTTGGCCAATTGTACTTTTTAAGGACTTGTTTTCTTCAGCAAATTTTTTGTATTTCTTTTTCCATTTGGCCAGTTCTACATTTTAAGCAGTTGTTTTCTTTTTCCAAGCTATTGACTCTTTTTTCATCATTCTCATTACTTTTCCCAATTTTTCTTCTATCTCTCTTATGTTATTTTTAAGCTCCTTTTAAAACTCATCCATGAATTCTTTCTGGGGTTGAGACCACTTCCCATTTTTCTATAAGGTTTTGCCCATAGGTGTTTTAACATTGCTGTCTTTTCTGAGTTTGTGTCTTGATCTTCCCTGTCACTATAATAACTTTCTATGATCAGACTCTTTTTTGTTGTTTTTTTGTTCATCTTTTTTGGCCTTTTTCTTTTCTTTTTAATTTGAACTCTGCTCTTGGGATTCAAGGGGCACTGTATCAGGCTTCTTGTGCCAGGGGCTATGGACTCTGGTTCTTTACCGGGTTCTACACTCAGTGTTGCCCTGAGGCTCATGTTTGGTGTGGGTGGCTGGCCCTGCTGGAGGCCACAGAGATCTGGCTACTTACCTGGTGCTGAGCTGGGATCTAGCACATGCTGAGGCTATTGGGGTGTTTCTGTGTTTCCCCAGGGCTACACTAAAGCACACGACAGCTCTCAGAGCTGGAGTCTGCCCATTCCCCTAGCTATGCTGAGGCATATGGGTTGTCCTGGTGTTGGTGTTTACTTGTCCCACTGCACTGGAACTCAAGATCTCCCACTGGTTTGCTGAGGTGGGACTTACTGCTTGCTGAGATGCTTCTTCCTGTCCTGGACAGCACTTCCCTTTTACCCAAGTGAAACAGAACTTTTATGTTGATCTTCCCAGTTTCTTGGTCTAAAAGATAGCTTCACTCCATCTTTTTATTGGCTCTGCTATTCCAGGATTTGTTTTGGGGCATGTAATAGTAATGTAATTTGATCCCTTTGTATTGGCAAAGCTAACAGGTACTTAGTGCTTAGTAATTAATCAAACCTCTGTTAAAGAAACAGAAGGTATGAACCCCTGTTGCTGACGTATCAGGAAGGGCTTGGCTGAAATAGGAAGGAGCTAATGCTGTGTGTGTATATAAGGAGAAGCCCCTGCTGCATCAGACAGATCTTCTTGGGTCAAGCTTTGTGGAGGCAGAAGCTGCTGCTGCTGGGGAGGTTGAAGAAGAAGGGCCCCCCACCCCAGGCTAGAGGGAATGATTTTGATTCTGGGAACCAGCTGGAGCTTCTGCTGGGGAGCTATCAGCTTCTCCTAGGAGCTGCCAAAGACTGAGGAAGCATGACTGTGATACTGGTACTTTTTGTGAATCTGTTTGTGGCTTTGTTAAGCCTTGACTTCCCAGGAACAGAGATTGTGAAGGATTTAAGGTGTTCACTATACTGTGTAATCAGAACCTTGAAAAGCTGTTCACAGCAGTAGTCCTCTGGAAAGTTGCTTGTGCTTGGCTTCACAGGGCATTATTTTATGGTTATTTGGAGGTAAATATGGGAGAGTTATGGTGATTTACAGTTTAGTTCCTATTTCAAAACAAACAAGCAAATATTATCTCATTTTAACCTCACCTCAATACCATGATAGAAGGAAACATGCTCTAAGAAAGGAAGGATCATTTTGCAAATAACATCAGGCTTAAAGGACCTTTAATTTAAAATATTTTTACTTTTGGTTCCAAATTATTTCCCTTCCTCCTTACTCCCTACCCATAGAGAAGGTAATTAATGATACTTATTATACATATGAAGTCATGCAAAACATATTTCCACATTAGCCATGTCGAAAAAAAGACAACAAGAAAAATATATGATTCAATCTGTACCCAGAATTCATCAGTTTTCTCCCTGGAGGTAAAGAGAATTTTTCATCTTGAGTCCTTTGCAATTGTCATGGATCATGATATTGATCAGAGTAACTAAGTCTTTCATAGTTGATTATTTTTACAATATTGTTATTATGGTGTACAATGTTCTTCTGGTTCTATTCACTTCACTTTCTATCAGTTCAAATAAGTCTTCCCAGGTTTTCTTTCTGACACTGTCCTCCTTCATCAGAGTCAGATTCTGTGTATCTGAATGGAAAATTGGGGTAGGGATTTTGGTCAGACCCACAGTTTGGGGCACAACTATGGGTGGGTCTAGTGACTTGAACTTTACACTTTGCAGTGAGGGGAGGAAAGGATTTTTTACATTGTAAAGCTGTTTCTTTGCAATTTCTAATGATTACCCCTCATTCTACTCTCTGGGGCTATTGACAAATTGAATCTTAAATTGATTATATTTATTCTGCTTTTTGCTGCCTACATTGCTGTTTTTAGTTTCCTGTATTACTTTATGTTTTTGTTCATTGCTTATGATTTTCTGGGCTTCTTCACTCCTTACCACAATGAACCCCTCTCTAAACTCAGACCCACTCCCAAATTCCCACTGATTCAATGCACACAAAAGTTAGCTCTCTGTCTAAACTACTTACAATAATTTGTCTCCACTAAAATTACCTTGGAATATTAGTAATATGATGGCTTCCTGAGTGCTTAAATATGTCCAGTGATTATTTGGTAGTTTTGAATAACCAGATGTGTGCCCTTGTACTTTCCACAGATAATTGATTTGGTATCATAAAATGTTACTGTTACTGTGTATAATGTTTTCCTGTTTCTGTCCAATTCATTTTCATCAGTTCACATCAATCTTTCCAGGTTTTTCTGAAAGCAATCCTACTTATCATTTTTTTGTAGCATGGTAGGTAGTATTTCAGCACAATCATATACTGCAACTTGTTCTGGCATTCCTCAATTTTACACACCTCAGTTTCCAACTCTTTATCACTACAAAAAGAACTACTATAAATTTTTGTACAGATAGGCTATTTTCCTTTAAAAAAATCTCTTTGTGGTACAGACCTAACAGTGGTATTGCTGGGTCAAAGCATGTGCATAGTTTTATAGACTTTTGGTCGTAGTTCCAAATTGTTCTCTAGAATGATCAGATTTGTTCACAACTCCACCAACAGCTCACTAATGTCCCAATTTTTCCACATCCCTTATAACATTTGTCAATTTCTTTCTTTTTTTTATTTTTTGCTATATTAGCTAATCTGATAAGTATGAAGTGGTGTCTCTGAGTTGTTTTAATTTTTATTTTTCTAATCAGTAGTGATTTAGAGAATTTTTTTCTAATGACTATAACTAAATTATTTCTTTGTCTGAAAACTACCTGTTCATATCCTCTGAGCATTTATCATTTGCAGAATGACTTGAATTCTTATAAATTTGACTCAGTTCCCTATATATTTGAAAAATGAGGCCTTTATCAGAGAAACTTGCTGTAAAACCTTCCCCTCCCAGTTTTCTTCTTTCCTTCTAATCTTGATTGCATTGGTTTTGTTAATGAAAAAATATTTTAATTTAATGTAATCAAAATTATCTGTTTTACATCCTGTAATGCTCTCTATCTCTTGGTTGGTCATAAATTCTTCCCTTATTCATAGATCTGACAGGTAAACTATTCTACACTTCCCTAATTCACTTATAATATCACCCTTTATGTCTAAATCATGTACCCATTTTGACCTTATCTTGGTACATGGTGTAAGATGTTGGTTTATACCTAGTTTCTGCCAAAATACTTTCTAGTTTTCCCAGGAGTTTTTGATAAATAGTGAGTTCTTTTCCCAAAAGTTTGCATCTTCTGGTTTATCAAATACTAAGTTACTGTGGTCTTTTACTAATGTGTCTTGTGTGCTTAATCTATTCCATTGACCCATCATTCTATTTCTTAGTCAGTCCCAGATTATTTGATTATTACTGCTTTGTAATACTATTTGAAATCTGATACTGCTAGCCTCTTTCCTTCACATTTTTTTCATTGATTCCCTTGATATTCTTGACCTTTGTTATTCCAGATGAATTTTGTAACAATTATTCTCCAGCTCTATAAAATAATTTTTTTGTAGTTTGATTTGTATGGTACTGGATAAGTATATTAATTTAGGTAGAAATGTCACTTTTATTATATTGGCTCATGAGCAATGAATATTTCTCCAGTTCTTTAGATTCTACTTTATTTATGTGAAAAATCTTTTGTAATTGTGTTCTTATAGCTCCTGCGGATGTCTTTGTAGGTAGACTCCCAAGTATTTTATTTCATTTAATGTTACTCTAAATCAAATTTTTCTTTCTATTTCTTGCTGCTGGACTTTTTGGGTAATATACAAAAATGCTGATGATTTATGTGGGTTTATGTTATAGCCTGCAACTTTGGTGAAATTGTTTCTTTCAACTAGTTTTTTAGTTGATTCTCTAGGATTCTCTAAGTATATGTAGCATCTGCAAAGAGTGATAATTTTGCTTCCTCATTACCAGTTATACTGCCTTAAATTTCTTTTTCTTATTGTTATAGCTAGTACAATAATGAATAATAGTGGGGATAATGGGCATCCTTGCTACATCCCAATCTTATTAGTACAGATAATGCTTGCTGATGGTTTTGGATAGATACTACTCATTTTAAGGAAAGCTGCATTTATTCCGATAATTTCTAATGTTTTTAATAGGAATGAGTTGTATTTTGTCAAAAGATTTTTCTACATTTATTGAGATAATCATGTGATTTTTTTTTTGATTATTGATATGGTCAATTATGCTGAGAACATTCAACCAGCCCAACATTCCTGATATAATTCCCACGTGGTCATAGTGCATGATCTTTGTGATATATTGCTATAATTGCCTTGCTAGTATTTTATTTAAAAATTTTGTATCAATATTCATTAAAGAAATTGGTCTGTAGTTTTCTTTCTTGGTTTTTGCTCTGCTAGGTTTAGATATCAGCACCACCATAAAAGGAATTTGTTGTAAGATGAATTTGTTAGAAAATATTCTCTGTCTATTTTTCCAAGTAGTTTATATAACACTGGAATTAATTGTTCTTTGAATGTTTTGTAGAATTCACTTGTGAATCCATCTGGTCCAGGGGATTTTTTTCATAAAGATCTCGTTGATGGTTTGTGCAATTTCTTTTTCTAGATATTTAAGTTATTTATCAAGATTTTAAGTATTCTATTTCCTCTTCTGTTAATCTGGGAAATTTATATTTTTATAAATATTTATTCATTTCACTTAGATTATCATTTTTATTGGCATGTAATTAGGCAAAATAGCTTTTTAAAATTGCTTTAAATTAATCTTTGTTAGTAGTGATTTTGCCCTTTTAATCTTTGGTACTGGTAATTTGGTTTTCTTTTATGAAATTAATTTAACCAACAGTTTATCTATTGTATTGTTTTTTCCCGTATAACCAGCTTCTAGTTTTATCAGTTCAATGGTTTTCTTACTTTCAATTTCATTAATCCTTCCTTTGATTTTCAGGATTTCCAATTTAGCATTTAATTGGAGGGTTTAAATTTATTCTTTTTCTAGTGTTTTTAATGTCCAATTTGTTGCTATGCTCTTTCTTTATTTTATTGGTGCAGACATTTAGAAATTTAAGTTTTCTCCTAAGTTGTGCTTTGACTGTATCCCATAAATTTTGACATGTTGTCTCATTTTTGTAATTTTCTTTAATGACATTATTTATTGTTTCTATTATTTGTTCTTTGTCTCACTTATTCTTTAGGATTAGATTATTTAGTTTCCAATTAATTTTTAATCTATCTTTCCATGGCACTTTATTGAATGTAATTTTTATTTCATTTTGATCTTAAAAGGATGCATCTAATATTTTCATTTTTCTGCATTTGATTGTGAGGTTTTTATGCCCTAATATATGGTCAATTTTTGTACAGGTGCCATGTATTACCAAGAAAAAGGTATATTCCTTTTTTTTCCCACTCAGTTTCTCCAGAGGCCTATCATACCTAACTTCCATAAAAGTCTATTTATCACCTTAACATCTTCTTTGTTTATTTTTTTGTTTAGATTTATCTAGTTCTGAGAAGAAAAAGTTGAGGTCCCCCACTAGTATTAGTTTTACTATTTATTTTTTTCCTGTAGCTCATTTACTTTTCCTTTAGAAATCTGAATGCTATATCATTTGGTGCATATATGTTTTATACTTATCTTACTTCATTGTCTAAGGTTTCTTTTTAGCAAAATGTAGTTTCCCTGCCTTTTCAAGGTACTAGTATGATGATAACATTCTTATGAGGTGAGAAAATACTAATAAGGTGAACAAAGTTCTCTAGGAGAGTTGTCTACACGCATTATTAGCTAGACTAACAGCAAGAAAACTTAGCAAGAATAACAGAAAAATTAACAAAAATAGCCTGAATATTCTACTTTTGTACAATACAAACATGGGGAGATGTGCTTTGACCTGAGTAGAGTACTCAAGGTATTTTTTTTTCTGTCACTGTCAACTAATTTTCATTTAATATCAAAATACAAATTGTTTTCCACTTGGAACAGAAAGTAAAGGTTATGTAAGAACACCCCTCCATTCACCAAGTTATCCATGAGAATGAAATGTTTGCTGGGGGAAAATACTGAAGAAAAGCTTTCATGTAAAAACAAGAAGAAAAAAGGTGGAATGAAAACTGCCAGGAAGTTCAAGGTTGAGTAGGAGAATATAAGACCAATGAGAATGGAAAGAAGAGCTAGTGAACAACTAGAGCTAGGTAAAAGGCTCTTCCCAAAGAGAAGAGAGTTCTATACAATGACAAAGAAGATATTGCTTCTCTTGTAATAGATCATCCAGTAAGAGGCAGACTCAATTAGCAGTGGTTGTTGGTTCCTTTCTGAGGAATCTTGAGGTAATTATTTGTCGAGCAGATAATAACAATAGAAAGGAGCTGTTTCTTATAGCATATATTGAGGATATGATAGCATCTTAATATTTGTTAGAGGAGATGACTACTACTCACATCTGGCAATGCAAGTGGGCACAAATTATGTTGCCAGAAGGAATTCAGAAATAGTTTCGAAGAATGTAACATCTTAAGAAAGAAATAGAAGTCTTCAGGAGAATAGGTGGTGTTTTAATCACCATTGACAATTGAAGTCAAGGCTTTGAGACAAGAAAGACACATTTGGAAAGCAGATAGCTGTCTGAGAAGATGATGTTTGAGAATGGCATTTGAATTTGGGGACCATGGCTTAACGTAAAAGAAAAATGGGCTCCTTGCCAGGGATGGAGTCTACCTACCACATGTTATTAGGAATTTGTCCTATCTAACATACATTGTTAGCAACGTGTGTGTCTGCTAATGCACTGTTTGGGGACTGATCCAACCATTCTGGAAAACAACTTTAAACTATGCCCCAAAAGCTAGATAAACTGTGCATGCCTTTGACCCAGCAATGGCACTACTAGTTCTGTATCCCAAAGAGATTTAAAAAGGGGAGGAAGGATATATTTGTACAAAAACATTTTTGGAAGCCCTTTTGGTGGTGGCAAAGAGTTGGAAATTGAGGGGGTGTCCATCAATTGGGGAATGACTGAACAAGTTTCAACGTACATTTGTGATGGAATACTATTATGCTAAAAGAAATGACGAGCAAAATGCTTTCAGAAAAACTTAGGAAGACTGATATGAACTGATGCAAAGTGTATTGGACAGAACCAGAAGAACATTATAGACACAGTAACAACAAGACTTTAACAATATAAAAGACTTAGCTTCTGTGATCAAGACAACGATCCAAGATAATTCCAAGAGGCGGCTAGGTGGCACAGTGAATAGAGCACCGTCCCTAGAGTCAGGAGGACCTGAGTTCAAATGTGACCTCAGACACTTAACACTTACTAGCCATGTGACCTTGGGCAAGTCACTTAACCCCAATTGCCCTGCCCTTCCCCCTCCAAAAAGAAAAAAGATAATTCCAAAGGGCATGTGAGGGAAAATGCTATATCCCTCCAGAGGGAGAGAGAGAGAGAGAGAGAGAGAGAGAGAGAGAGAGAGAGAGAGAGAGAGAGAGAGAGAGAAATGATAAATGCTGAATGCAGATTGAAGCATACTTCTTCACTTTTTTTATTTTTCTTATTTGTGTGTGCATGGTTTTTCTTTTGAAACATGGCTAATGCAGACATATGTTTCATATGTCTGCATATATATGCATATATATATGATCAATATCATGTTGTTTTCATTTTCAATGGGTGAGGATGGGTAGAAGATAAGGAGAGAGTTTGGAACTCAAAAACTTAAAAATAAATGTTAAAATTTTAAAAATGTAATTGGAAAATATTTAATAAAATAAATAAAAATATCTTAATAAAAAGAATGTATGTGTTTGGAATCTTGCAAATTTAATAAAAAGCATTTTAAAAGGCAAAGGAAAGGGAAAGGAGAAAATTTCCTAGATATACCATTTCAAGAGAGATACTATAAAGAATATCTACATAGCTATAGAGATGTCCAGAAGTTTTCAAGACATAAACATCTTAAAAATCAATAATATCATATTTTACATAATTATAACTTCAAATACTAAACATACTAATATTGTGACCATTTCAGGGGATTCAATATTTTCACTAATTGGGACCTGGTTGTAGTTTATCTGAAAAAGATTTGTGGATTTTTGTAGATTATAAGGTCAGTACAAGTCAACTGTTTGATATGCAACCAAAAATGCTAATGAGATCTTGGACTATTTTCTGAGAGATTTAGCTTTCAGGAATAAGGAGGTGATGGTCCTGTGATATTGTGCCTTGGTTAAACCTCATCTGTAGTACTGTGTGTGCTCAGTTCTAGTACCAATATACAGTTTAGGGAGGACTTTGATAAACTGGTGAATAGCCAGAGGAGGGCAGTCAGGATGGTAGAAAGGGTGTTGTGTCCCATGCCAAATGAGGACTGGTTGAAAAACTGGGGGTATTTTAACTGGAGAATAGGAAGAAATGACTCAGGGAAAGCAATAGCTATCTTTGACAATTTGTAAGACTACATATAGAAGAGAGATTAAATGTATTTTGCTTGGCCCAAGAGGGCAGCACTAAGAACAATGTGTGAAAGTTGCTAAGGGATAAATTTAAAGTAAATATTTAAAAACTGCCTAGGAATTAGAGCTCTCTAAATGTATAATATCCTACCTTAGGAGATGGTAGATGCCTTGCCATTGTAGGTACTCAGATAAAGCCTGGATGACCGCTTTGCCTGCAGGTTGTTAAAAAGGAATTCTTTTGAATGTGAGTTGGTCTGGATGGTGGCTCAGGTCCCTTCCAATTCTGAAATTCTATTAATTCTATGGTTCTGTGAAAAAGGGAAGTGGTCTAAAGAGACTGAGATAGATTCCCAGGGAACTCACCAACCAGCCTACATTTTTCTTTTATAAAAGATGCTAAAAGGAATCTGGATGCAAGGGGCCAGCATCAGGTAATGCAGGATGAATACAGAATAGTTATATGATAATATTGTCAGGAATGTTAAAGCTCAGAACCAGCAGAAGCTGGGAAGGAAAGAGAAGGGAAGGGGAAATGGGAGGGAAAATGGAAAGCCTTTAAAAAAAACCAACCATCTTAGAGAAAAGAGGAAGAGCCAAAAAGGGATAGGACTGATACTTGAGGTAGATTTGGAAGAAGATAATGGATGACTGTGAGAGAGCAGGGTGGCTTCTCTCTTATTTTCTTTGAAATCTCTGCCAAGGAGAGGTGTCAAAAACCCATCTAATTGAAAGGGGGGGGGAGTAGTAGAGGTCATCGAGTATAACCATTTTTGAGATAAAGACACTGAAGCCCAAGTCACACAGGTTGTAAATAGCAGAGGAGCCAGGACTTACACCTAATCTCTTTCATTCCAGGTCCAACATTCCTTTCACTGCCCCTCAGTGAGCTGATACTCAAGATAAGTAGGGAGGAAGCAAGAAGGCAGTCAACTAAGTGGATGATTTCATGACACCAAGTTAGGTCTAGTAGAGGTACCAAAAGAAATGGCGGATGAGATTGCTCACTCTTTGAAAGATCATGGGGAATGGGATGGTTGCCCCAGGACTGGAAAAGGGCAAATGTCAGCTTGATTTTCAAAAAGAGATAAAGAATATAGTCTGCAAGCTGGATCAATGAGCTTCACCTTGATTCTTATGAAAATCTTAGACTGTTAAAAGGATGGTTAATGACCCTTTAATACTTCTATGAGTGTATCTGCATGTGGGTGGACCTGCCTGAAGACAGATAGAGGAGCAGTGTCTCAGTTCCTAAGACCATCAGAAATATGTGTTTTTTGATGGTATTAGGTGACCCCATTCAACCCCCAAAGGGGTCGTGACCCACAGGTTGAGAACTGCTGATCTAGAAGAAGAAGCAGTGACCACAAAGGTCCAGCCTGGCTTCATCAACTGGACTAACCCATTTCTTCTTTCTGATGAGTTTGCTAGACTAGTAGATCTTGGGAACGCTACAGACATAGTTTGCAAAGATGTAGCAAAACTTTTAACAAAATCTCTCATGAAATTCTTTTGGAAAAGATGGAGATACATATGCTAGACAATAGAATCTTTAAGTGGATTTAGAACTCATCAGATGACTAGATCCAAAGATTTATCATTAATGATCTGATGTCAACTTAGAAGGAAGTCTGAATCGAGTTCCCCAGCCATCTAATCTTAGTTGTGGGATGTTAAGCCATTTAAATCAGTGTCTTAATATTAAGGGATACAAGGAATGTTTATCAAAT
>CM053598.1:75780910-75816912 GCA_028646575.1 Pseudocheirus occidentalis | reverse complement strand
AGAGAGAGAAAGAGAGAGAGAGAAAGGGAGAGAGGGAGAGAGAAAGAGAGAGAGGAAAGGAGAGGGGGGGGAGAGAGAGAGAGAGAGAGAGAGGGAGAGGGAGGGAGGGAGGGAGGGAGAGAGGGAGAGCATCTGAGTGCTTGAGAGAGCCGGGAGAATGTCCCTGAGAAGGATTTTGCATGTGGGAGCTCTGTGTTAGTCATTCGGAATGAGGTGTGGTATATAAAAGTCATATTTGCTGGCACTTATATAATGTTTGAAGGTTTGCAGAATGTTTCATATACATTATTTCATTCGATCTTTATGAACCGTCCCAGCAGATAGGTGCTATCATCATACCCATTTCACAGATGAGGAAATTGAGACTCAGACACAGCCATGGTCACACAACAGAAAAGAGTGTTGGCTCTGGAGGCAGAGGACTTAGAGTCAAATTCCGCCCCAAATGCTTACTACTTGTGTGACCTTGGATGAGTCACTTAATCACCTTGGGACTCAGTTTCCTCATCTGACAAAAGAGGTTCACCTAGATGACCTCTAAGGTCCTTCCCAGTTTTAGATCTATGATCCCATGAACATTCCAGTTAATGAATATCTGAGGTAGGATTTGAACCCAAGTCTTCTCGACTTGAATTCCAACACCCTAGCCAATATGTCACTTGTATATGTTGTGGGACACCTACAAGAGTGTTTCTGGGAAGGCATTTGTGTATGAGTGGTACATACATACGTGTGTACATGTGTGTGTTGTTTGGGTGTAAATGTGCCCTATGGGATGGAAGGAGAAGTGTCCTTGCATAGACTCGGTATGTATGCATCTATGTATGTACAATGGTCCAGCCATAGCAGCATCCCTGGGCAAGGTTATTGTGTGTGGGACTGTTAGTGGCAAGGTGTGGGCTGCTATGTGTATGTGACCCATAGAGGACAGCCAGGACAGGGTCCTTAGAAAAACTGTGCTTGTCTGGAGTCTCCTCATTCCAGTTTCTAGTCGAACTGGCATTCTTGAACCAGGCAGAACCCCGCCCCCCCATCAGAATTTGCATGTCAGTCCCTCACTCAGAAAAGACAGGAAGGGAAAACATATTTCCCAGCCCTTGCTTTCAACAACTCTGGCACAAGTCAGATGTTGTGCCAACAGAAGCAATACTGATCTCCTGATGGGGTTGTATTAACATACCTCAACTTTGGCCTGGGGGAGAGGGAAATGATGTTGTTTGGAATGAGAGAGTAATTTGTTTTCCATGCCTCCTCAGGCCCAAGGCATCTGGGGGGTGAGATGGGGGAGGGCTGGCTCCCCAGATTAAAACAGGTGAAAATCTGTCTGCACCAGCTTTTGTCATCCAAATAGCTGAGCTCTTTGCCCACTCACCCACATGTTGACTCAATGCTCATCACTTTATGGGAATGAGAACATTGGTGAATGGATAATCCAGATTTGAATGGCAGAGGCTAAGAGTCTGGGGGACATTGGGATCTTAAGACAGCTGAACTGGAAGAGACCTTAGAGATCATGTAGCCCAAACACCTCATTGTACATAAAGGGAAACTGAGGCCCAGAGAGGGAAATTAATTTGCCAAATATCACTCAGTCAACTAGTGGCAAAGCCTGAGTGAAAACCCTGTCTTTCTGTCTTTCCAATCTACCAGGCTCTGGGTACCCTGTTTGTACTCTCAATAAATACTGTGATGATGGGAGTGCCTCTGAGACTGGAAAAGAACTAGGATCTGTGGAGCCTATCTCAAGGAAATCAGAACTTCCAATTCCCAGCAGTAAGCTGAGGAAATAAGTTCCTTTTATTTCCCTTCTGGGGAATTGGGTCCCAAGCTGCCTTGCAAGTGGATAGCTTATGTACAAGTTAGGACAGGCATTGCATTAGTCACGCCCTGACTTCTGATTTGGGTTCACATTTAACATCTGTACCTCAACCTAGCCTGAAGCATTAAGTCTTTTTTTTCTCATTGGTATCCTCTCTCTCTATCTTCCCCCCTCTTTCTCCTCCTTTTCCTCTCTCTCTCTCTCTCTCTCTCTCTCTCTCTCTCTCTCTCTCTCTCTCTCTCTCTCTCTCTCTGTCCCTCTCTCCCCTCTCTGTCTCTCTGTCTCTCCTCTCTGTCTCTCTTTGTCTCTCTTTTCACTTCTCTGTCTCTGTGACTCTCAGTCTCTATCTCTCTGTCTCTGTGTCTCTTTCTCTCCTCCTCCTCCTCTTTTTGTCTCTCTTTCAGCCAAAGCCTCCAAACCCAAGCAGGCTGATCCCATTGAAGACCGCTCCCCCAGGTCAGATTGTCAGGGTTGACCACAACAGCAAGCCTGAGTAGTGATAATGTTTCCGTGGGAGGACTCTTGCTGGGGACTCAGGGGCTCACTAAGCTCAGTGCGTGACCCCCCAGGCTCATACTCTTTCCTTGCTGCTCCCTGATGATGAAATCACAGCCTCTATCTGGGTTGTTCATGTCACAAGATAAATTGTCAAAATGTTTTGATCTAATTGGGTCTTTTTCAAGTCAGCTGAAAACCATCAAGTTGGGAGCCATATGGAGCCAGTGATTAATGAGGGGTATTTGGTTGCGCCTCCGCATCCATCATGAAGCCCCAGATTGGTCTAACACACTCTAATCCTCAGCTTCTATGAATGGGAATGGATTCTGATAGATAACCAAGTCTTCACTGCCCCTACACATCCCTCTTCTCAAACTGGCAAAGATTTGGTTTCCTTGCCATTCATAAGGCCCCAGAGGCCTAGGACCAGAAAGAAAGACCTCAGGACCCTCTCTGAATAAGTCCTCCCCTAGCCAAATACCTCCTTACCCCAGAGGCTACTCTAGCCCCATTAATATAGGGATGTGACAGCTACAATTCTCCAGAGGGAAGGAAAGAAGGAAATGCATGTGGGGAGAAAGAAAGATCATCTCTGACCATTGGATAACCTCTGTTCCAACCTCAGTATCCTGGCTAATCTAAAGCTATATCCCTGAACTATTATGATCTTTTTACTACATATCTCCCATAGGCCCTAAGGGATGGAAGAGACAGCACTAGGCAGGGCAGGGCTGTTTTATCTTTTTCAGTGGGGAAAAGTTATTGCTCTGGGATAGAAGAGAAGCCATTTCCAGAGAGCAGGTGATGTGCACTTAGAAGACTGAAAGAAAAAGTTCCCAACTAGAGGAAAGTAAAGTAAGAACCCTAACTAGAAGGCCCTAATTCCTCAATTTTTCAATGTAATATAGATTTCAATATAATATAGAATTCCTAGCTGGGGGGGCGTGGAAAGGGCAAGGAGAAAAGAGAGTCTCTGTCCTCTTCCTTTCCTCCACATTTTCCCCCCCAAAAAGATGAGCAAGCAGAACTGATAGTGCTCATCCCTAGCCTGTTCTCAAAGACCTGGACACTGCTGATTATTTCCATTTGATCCTGTATATAACTTGTTTGTACAAAGTTGTTAGTTTTTCATCTCTACCATTAGCCTATGAGCTCCTGGAGTAGGGACTGGCTTATGCGTTCTTGTATCCCCAGTCCTTAGCAGAATGGACACATAGCAGTGACTGGCTGGCGTCCTGCTCCCTGCTGGGAGACGTAAGAGACAGGGTCATCATCTCCAAATATTTGAAAGGCAGGGATGTGGAAGAGGGATTAGGCTTATTCTCTGGGGGTCCACAGGAGGAATCTGGACCAGTTTTAGAAATTATAAAGAAGCATATTTGGGTTCAATATAATATAGAATTCCTAATAATTCATCTTCCAAAGACTGAATGAGTTGCTTTAACACTTGAAGAGTTTGAGCTGGAATGGGATGATGATCTGCGAAAGACTGTTGGAGAAAGATCCATGTACCAAATGGGGGTTGGATAAGATGACCTCGAAGGCTCTGAGACTCCACATAGCTCTAAGACTCATTGACTCTATGGCACACAGCTCTGGGATCTGTTTTGTGGATGAAAAGACAGGCTACAGTGTAGACATAGAGCATATACTCCTGGATATATACATACAGGGAGGGAAGGAGAAAGAGAGAGAGAGAGAGAGAGAGAGAGAGAGAGAGAGAGAGAGAGAGAGAGAGAGAGAGAGAGAGAGAGAATATATTATCTTAGGCTACAGAAATGATTCCCATAAAGAGGGCCCCTTTGGAAGGCTGTGGGATCCAACAGAGTCAGTCCAGTGAAGGCAAAATAAACATGATAGGCTTGAGAAAGTCTGCCTCCCCACTCTTCTCCCTTTATCCAGCAACTGGGTCCAGCTAAAAATATCTTTCTTATAAGCATACTATGGGGCCAGAAACTTCAACATCACTGATTTCTTTGGGTTGATGCACTGAATACTCCTGTTAATACACAAATGTTAACTTCAAGAGGATAAGTAAGCTATTATCAACCATTAATATCCTAGCAAAAATGAGCAGATAAGCTCAATTCCCCAAACTTACAAGCGGCCCATACATAGTAGACTATATAGGGCTTGATCAATTTAATTCACTTAGCTTCAGTGTCTTTGAAAGACCTAGAGGAAATAAGACAGCAGACAGGAAAGAATTTCAGAGATGGAAGGGACCTCAGTGAATAGTTAGTATAATTCAGACTTGAAAAAAGGAAAAGGGATCCTTTCCACAACACTCTTTTCAAGAGATAACCTAGTCTTCCCTTAAAGACATTAAGTAGGGGAGGGGATAGAGGGGGAAATGACTTCACTGTGTCCTGAGGTATCCCATCCCTTCCCACTTTTGGACGGCTCTAACTGTTAGTATGTTTGACATTCAAAGCCCTTTGTAACAGAGCCCCTCCTACCTTTCTAGTCTTCTTATACTCCACTCCTTGCCATGTAATCTTCCATCCACTGACACTGGTCTCCCGGCAATTCCGTCAATGGCCAGCACCATCTCTCAGCTCTGAGCATTTTGTCTGATTGTCCCCCATGCCTGGAATGCTCTCCCTCCTCATCTCTGCCTACCAGCTTCCCTGACTTCCTTTAAGATCCAACTAAAATTCTCCCTTCTACAGGAAACCTTCCCCAACCCCTCTTAAATCTAGAGCCTTACTTCCTTTCATTGTTTCCTATTTTTCTCTCATATGGCTTGTTTTTATATATTTGTTTGCTTGTTATCTCCTCCATTAGATTGTAAGCTCCTTGAGGGCAGGGACTATCTTTTGCCTCTTTATGTATCTCTAGGACTCAGCATAGTACTTGGCACATAATAGGTGCTTGATAAGTGTTTATCGAGGAGGAACAGGAGAATTCCCTTTCTTCATTAGTGCCCCAATCTGACTTTTTGTAAGATCTACCCATTCTTCTTAGTTTTGCCCTCTAAGACCAAAGAGAAAAGAGCTGCAGCAAGCTTTTCTACCACCATATGTAAAATCTATAAAAAAAAAAAAAGTGAAAGCCCACCAACATAGTGTATCCTGATAGGGATAGGGCTGGGACCTGGTGTAGAGAGAAAACTCCCTCTACCAATGGAGATCAGCACCTTCTCTGCAATTTAGCACCTCAGGAAGCTGCCAAGGGCCCTGTGAAGTTAGATCAAGTGCCTAGGGTCACACAACCAGGATGTATCAGAGGCAATTCTTGAGCCCAGGGCTTCTTAGGTCAGCTCCCCAGCTACTCTACCACATGGCCTCTCAGTGTAGAAACTGAGTGTATGGGAAGGAGAGAGGAAGCAGAGGGGACCTCCATGGTCTGTGAGTCTAACCAGTCCCTGAACCAGAATTCCTCTAGGTAAGTGTTCACTGAGAGTCAGCTCAGAAACCCCTAGGGATGTGAAAGTCACTATTTACTGTTTCTCCAATTGATATAAGATTTCTTCCTTGCCTTCAGGGGACTTATAGTTTTGGGGTTGTGATAAGATCTGTACATAAAGATGAAAAGTTCATTTTTTAAAAAGAAGTACAAATAACTAACAGTAATCACTGAGGGAAGCACTACTTTCAGTTGGAAGGGATCTGGGATGGCTTCACAAAGGAGAGGGCATTTGGAGCTGGACCCTGAAAGATATCTATGGTATTAGTCCCAGGAAGTGAGCAAGGAAAACTTTATAAAGGTGGAAAGGGTGGAAGGTATAAGTCATGCTGGCGGGACAGTGAGTTGTTCAGTTTGGCCGGAGAGTAAAATGTAGGAATCAATCAATTATCAAATGTTTATCATGTTCCATCCAATAACATAAAGGGAAGTAGTAGTAGGTTAGTACTTGAAAGGCCTTGAATGTCAAGTATAGGGACTTAGACTTTGTTCAGGAAGCAACAGGGAACCATTGAAAGTTATTGAGGAGTGGTGTGATGTGACCTAGAGCTGTTGAAAAGATTAATCTCACAGCCCAGGCAGAATGGATTAGAGGAAGAAGGGACTCACCACCATCCTCCCTGAGGCCAAGTTTCAGTAGCATGTGGAGTTAAATCCAAATCTAGTTCTAATAAGGTCATTTCTTTATTTATCCTTTGTAGATGATGGTTGGAAGTCAAATCTCTAGTTAGATAAAAAGGTTGACTCTGATACAGACTGGAGGTGATTTTCTTTTTTTTCCCTTTTGTTGGAACAGGAAGCACAGACTATCTCAACAAAGTGTATTTACCCTTCTAAGAATAACTAAGTTTTGTCTTTTTATTCCTAGCAGATGTTGGGTATCTCCAGAGGTTTACAAAAGAATCCAGACAGACAGCTGGCATTGATGGTATGTCAGCTATGTATGACTGCCCCAGCATTCATTGTTCAGTGCCTGTGAACTTGTCACCAGCAGGAAGATCTGGGTTAAACTTTCACACTCACATGGTATGGTTCCCAAGAACCAGGATTTGTTATTGCTGATGAGCCCTTTCTTTGATCAGCCAGACTCAGTGGAGTGGAATTTAGTGTGCAATTTATTTTAAGTAGTTGGGAAGTTGCATCTTTTCCAACAGGGCACATCCTTCTACTCTCCTAGCCCTGTACATTCTGTGTTAGAGCAGAATGGTTCCCGCAAGTGTGTGTTGACATTTGTAACTCAGTCAGGACATAGACAGATAGATTATATATATTTATATATATATATATGTGTGTGTGTATAGGTATAAATATATGTGTATATACATATATTAGACTGATAATAGATATTATGGTTACATAATAGATATGATAGATAATAGATTGACGGATGATGGATCAAAAATAGATATTATAGATAGATAATAGGATATATAGATGTGATATCTAGGATATATATAAATAATAGGATATATAGATGTGATAGATAGGGTATATATAAATAATAGGATATATAGATGTGATAGATAGGATATATATAAATAATAGGACATATAGATATGATAGAAAGTAAATAGTATAGTTATATAGTTAACAGATATGATATATAGATAATAGTTATGATAAGTGATAGATAACAAATATTATAGACAGATAATGAGATATGTAGATATTATAAAGAGTAAATAGTGTAGGCATATAGATAACAGATATGATATATAGATAATAGATATGATAAGTGATAGCAGATATTATAGATAGATAAAAGATATTATGGGTACATAATAGATGTGATAGATGATGGATTAAAAATTAGATATTATAGATAGATAATGGGATATATAGATATGACAGAGAGTAAATACTATAGGCATATAGATAACAGATATAAATAGATAATAGATGTGATAAGTGATAGATAACAGATATTATAGATAGATAATAGATATGATATATAATAGATGTGATGGATGAGAGAAAATAGATATTATAAGTAGATAACAGGAGAGATATAGATATAATAGATAACAGATAAATTATAGATAATAGATGTGATAGATAGATAGACAGATAGACTTTGTGTTTAGAATAGGTAAGATTTCAAAGGACCCTTCTATCTTTAAAAATACCTTTACTTATTCCCAGTGGCCTGCAATTCTTTAGCAGTGAACAAAGTCTTTCACTCTGTAATCAGATATAAGGTTAAGTATACAATGTCCTGAGAATAAAGAATAATGAATCCTGCCATATATATCAATATTAGAGTATAAATGACTGATATCAGACCATTTCTTAAGAACAGTCTTTGATGGGTGAGGGTACTAAGAATCTGAAAGGGATGAGGCAGAAAGACAGGGGAAAAAGTAGAAATAGAGCCTGCTTTGCAATTTTATCTCTAGCTGCAAATCTCCACATTCTCTACATGCCATTTGGCATCCTTTAGCAGTCTCCATAGCTCTCCTTCTCATAACATGCCCAGAAATCAATCTGTTCTTCAATTCCTAGTAGGCTCCATGATTCAATTCCCCTTGGATTCTCCTCTTCCTTTTTCTCCCACAGAACATCCATCCATTCCCTGTAACAAAACTTCCCCTATACCCAGGCACCCATCTCCTGAGAAATGAAGTCCAAGTCGTGAGGCTTCTATCTGCTGCACTGGACAAGTTTTTTGTTGTCCCAACCACTATTATACTAGGTAGTTATTACAAAACAGTAACACGTGCCTAGAGCTAAAGAACTCATGCAATATGTGGCGTTTGAAGGAACTCTGTCCCTGCAGCGTTTCATGGGCAAATCAATCTATATGAGAAAGAGAGAGAGAGAGAGAGAGAGAGAGAGAGAGAGAGGGAGTGTGCACTAGTGCCACTGGTCTGTGTCTGTGGGTGGCAGAAGGGAGTCCAGGGCTAGGCTCAGCTGGTCAGTTTCCAAGGAGGTAGTAACTACTGAAGACAAGCAAAGGCAGACTAGCCTAACCAGACCTTATCTGAAAGTATGATTCTGAGATTGCGTTCCTATCCACCCACACAGATTTCTCACATAGAATGAATATCTTTACCAGGGACACCCCAAGGTCCTGGGAAACATAATCATCTCCCTGACTGGGGACAGGTAACTATAAAGTTCTGATTGAGGATGTTAAAGTTTGCCACTGTACTGAATGCAGATAAACCAGGGGAGATGGAAGCCAATGGGAGGAGCCCAACAAAGAGAGGACAGGACCAAACAGAGTTAAATCAACATATCCATGAATATAGTACGGGTCAGATCCTGACTATGACACTGTGTCTCAAATAAGAAATTAAAAACCTTGGAGAGATGAATAAACAGGAGAATATACCAGATACTACAAAGAACTATTATAGGTCAAGAGACTCCCAAGATGTAATACCCAGAGGAAGAATAACTCCACAAGCACAGGCAAAACCTCAGGAAGGAAAAAATTGCATGATCACAAGGACTATAAAATACCTGGAAGAAATGCAGCAAGAGATAAAAAAATAAAATGAGTTGGGGGTGCAGGAAATGTAGAAGGAAAATAACTTAGAACAGAGGGTGGAAACCATTCAGTTTCCCCATTTCTAAAATAGGGAAGATAATAGCACATGCTTTTCGGAATTGTTGTGACTATGAAAAGAGACAATAGATGTCAAATAATTTACCTTAAAGTGCTATGTAAACTTTAGAGTGCTATAAAAAGTTAGCTATAATTATGTAACCATCTCCGAGCACAGTAGAATAAACCAAGCAGAACTCAATGACTCCATAAAACAAGAAACATTCAAACAAAATTAAAGGTTTGAAAAAATATGAGAAAACATGTATACAATTTTTAAAAGTCAAGGAGAGATGATTTAATAATCTTTGGACTCCTTGCAAATCATGAAAAGAAAAAGCAGTAGTAGCAGAAGAAACAGGAGGAGGATAAAGAAAAGGAAACAGAAGTGGGGGGGAACAGAAGGAGAAGGAAGAGAAAGAGAAGAAAAAGAAGGGGAAGATAAAGACAGAAGAAGAAGAAGAAGAAGAAGAAGAAGAAGAAGAAGAAGAAACATTTTAATAGGAAAAGAGACAAAGGTCCTTTCAGACACCTAATATCTTCAAAGGTCAAAGATGGCATCAAATAAGACACAGAGAAGGATTAGGAATACCATTGTTCTGTTTTGATGGTCTTAAAGGAGGAAAGTAATGGGAGGGAGAAAGCAACATGTTAGAGAAGAAATTAGAAAGAAGAGATTGGAATTTATTCCATCACATAATTTAGGTATATGAGAAAAATATGCAAATATGGAATACGTGGAGCAGGAGCAAAAATCACACAAACTTCACATTTATCTGAACTAAACAAAGTAACCCATACAGGCACACATACAGGAGTTTTGGTGTTGTAACAGATTAAACTCAACAGAGAAACGGGAAGGGATAGGGAAAAGGGAAAGAGGAATTATTAGAACTGGAGAGAGTAAAACAAATCACCTTTACGGGGAAGATCATGAATGGAGAATTAAAAGGAAGAAAAAAAAGTATAAAAACCAGTCATTGGGCTCTGGTCAAAGAGAAGTGAGGAAGGGCAACAGAGCAGAAACAGATCACATCTGTTGTCTCAACAATCTCTTCTTTATAAAGGAGATCAAGAAGTGAAGAAAGGAAAACGTGAAAAAGGATACAATGGAGGAAAATAATTACCAGTCATCACAGTCAATGTGAATGGGATACACTCACCCATGAAATAGAGAAATAGAGAAAAATGAATTAAGGAGCAGAATCCAACAATATGCTGTTTACAAAAAACATACTTGAAACATATAGACTCACACAGAGTTAAAATGAAGAGCTGGAACAAAATATTATGCTTCAGACAAATTCAAAAAAGCAAAGGTAGCAATTATGATCTCAGACAAGGCAGAAGTAAATATATGTATGTATGTATGTGTGTGTGTGTATATATTTGCATTCATATGTATATATACACACATACATACATATGGGTAGAAGAGATGAACAAGGAAGCTACATTATTCTTAAAGACAACACAATAATGAAACAATATCAATAATATTTAACACATGTGAAGCAAGTAGCATGGCATGTAAGTACTTAAAGGCAACAGTAAATATATACATATATGTGTGTGTATGTATATGTATGTATATCTATATATACATATATATGGTTAAAAGAGATGAACAAGGAAACTACATTATTCTTAAAGACATCACAAAAATGAAACAATATTAATAACACCTAACATATATGAAGCAAGTAGCATGGCATGTAAGCACTTAAATTAAAAGAATTTAATAAAAATACAGGGAGACAAAAATAGCAAAATTATCATATTTGGAGGACTTAAAGTGTCCCTTATCAGACCTAGAAAAGTTTAAGCAAAGATAAACAGGAAAGAAATAAAAGATTTAAACAGAACTTTAGAAAAGTTAAATATGATTCATCTCTGGCAATTTCTAAATGGAAATAGAAAGGACCATATATATTTCTCATATATGCTTTGTGTCTTTCCCAAAAAAATGGCATGTGATAAGATATGAAACCTCATAAAAATGCAGAAAAGCATAAACATTAAACATTCTTTACTGGATACAATATGCTAAAAGTTATAATCAAGTAAGGACCTTGGGAAAAAAAGAGGAAAACTAATTTAGTCCTAAAGAATTGACTAATCAAAGAATAAATCACAAAATAATAGATAATTTCACAAGAGAAAATGACCATGAGACAATGTGCCAAAATCTTTGAGATACAGCCAAAGTAGTGCTTAGTTGATATATATTGCTAAGCACTTTCAATAATAAAAGATAGAGCACATCAATAAATTGGGCATAAAGCTAAAAAGAAAAAACTAGACAAGCAACAATTTAAAAAAATTAAACACAAAAATACAGTTTCTGAAAATAAAATGAGAGATAAAATTAAAAGCAGAATCCCTATTGAAGCAGTCAATAAAGCTAGAAGCCAATTTAAGCTAATAAAATAAATAGAATGTTAATTAAGCTTATTTTAAAGATATAAGAAAAACAATTTTTCAATATCAAAATGAAAAAGGAGAATTCACAGTAAATTAATAGGAAGTTCTTATTTTCCTAAACTAACTATATGTCACTAAAACTTGTAACTTACAAAGAATGGATAAATATTTAAGATACCCAGATTTAAAGAGAGGAATAGAGAACTTAAGTGTCCTAAACCAAAAAATTAAGCAAACCATAAGTGAACTCCCAAAGGACAAAAACAAAAAAACTAATTCAGGAACAAATGGATTTACACATGAACTCTGTCAAGAATTTAAACAAGTAATTCAAATATTACATAAGTCATTTGAAAAATAGGAAAAAATTCAATTCTATGAAATTTCTTCCATTTTACAAATATGACCTTGCTACCTAAGCCAGAGAAAACATAGCAGAGAAAAAAAAACACATATGCCAAAATCTCTACTGAATAGCAACAGAAAAATATTGAATAAGGTATTATCAAAAGATCACACCAACATATTAAAATAATTATAAACTACACCAAGTAGGACTTATAGCAAGAATTCAGGGTTGGCTCAATGTTAGGAAAAACTATAAACCTAATAGAACATAATAATAACAAAAATAATTTAAACTCACATATCCACAAAGGAAAAGTTCTTGGCAAAATACAATATTCCTTTATGTCAATAACATTTAAAAGCAAGGGAATAAATAGACCTTTCATTAATATGATAAATAGCATTAATCTTAAACAATTGGTCAGCATTAGATGTGATAGAGTAATGCTAGAAGGAAAGATAAAGAATAAAGCAAGAATGTCCATTATTGATACTATTATTTTATGTAGTTCTAAAAATATTAACTAAAAATATTAACTGTGGCAACAAGAAAAGAAGAGGAAACTGGGAGAATAAGCATAAACAAATAGAAAATGAATCTCTGTTTTCTGCAAGTGATTATGATGTTCTTTTCAGAGAAACTTTGTATTACAACTGCACTAGATGGCACAGTGGATAGACTCCTCTGCCTCAGTTCAAATCCAGCCCCAGACACTTAACTGGTTGTGTGATTCAGAACAAGTCACTTAACCCTGTTTGCCTCAGTTTCCTCATCTATAAGATGAGCAAGAGAATGAAATGGTCAATTACTCCAATATCTCTGTCAAGAAAACCCCAAATGGAGTCATGAAGATTGGACATGAATGAAAAACAGCATGAAAATCAATGAAAAACAAGAGAACTTCTAGATTCATCCATAATTTGTTTTAGTCCTGAATCTGAGGAATTTCAGGGATTAAAGTCTAAGTAAAAGTCTATGTACTTCCCTTTTTGTCCACTCCCATCTTCTGAAGTCTCCCAAACAAAATCTTCTGTTTATGTCATTTCTTGGGGCCCCTGATACCAGGGAACTGTCAGTTAAGGAAATGAATTACTTTTTTCAAGCAAAAGAGCTTTCCATTGTTCCCATCTGACCTCTCTTGCTACTCCTTGTTCCTCACCCTGGTCTGTGTCAATACAAGCTTCCTTGATCCCTTGTAAGCACCGTCAAATTTGGAAGAGGTGATTCCAGGAGGTGAAGAAGGAATGGATTGATAGTGACTATTAAATTGGTAGATTTTCTCCAGCCATTTCTTTTGATGAGAATTGCTTTTAGGAGTTCTTTCTCCAGCAGAATTCTACACTAATATTCAAATTTATTAGGTGACTAGACCAGTATATGGCTTTTTATCTCCCCCTCAAAAAATAAATAATGATCATATGAGAATTACTCAATGGAACGTTGGTTTCTGTTGCAATACAAAAGTCCATTGTACTTGATTTTATGTGAAACTTTGTGAGGGTCAGAGTTGAGTGAATACTTTCTTCCCCCAATATTAGCACCTATAAGAGAAAGATACCATCTCAGTCTCCAATATTTACACAATTCTTCTCCAGGTAATCTTAGATTATTAGCAGCTCAGCCAAGTTGTTGAGTTGGTATTTGTGTGAAAGCAGCAGCGGGTATACTGAATTGTTTTTTAAAGAGGAAATGAAAAGTAGATAAATTGAATAAATTACTTAATACAAATGATTGGTCTGGATTGGCCATTAGCTAGGGAGTGAACATTTAAAAGGCACATCCAGATTTGAGCAGTTACAACTCATTTGCCATAAGTGCCGAGAAGGAAGGGTTTGCCCTCTTCATTTATACTCTCCTTCCAAATAGTTGTGTCCAAGAAGTGGTTCTCTCCACTTCTCTTCTTGCTTCATCTGTTAAAAGAGTACAAGGACTGATTTACATCCAGCACCTGAAGACATGTAAAAATTGTACAAAGATATCTTCTATGATTTGCAAACTGTAGACTTACTGCCTGGGAGATGTCTTATAATGTAGAATCTCTAGCCTTTGGTCTGTGGGACTTGATGGGAGGGGTTTTCTGTGTTTTTTTGTTTTGTTTTGTTTTCTCCAAAGAAAACTAATCTTTAAAGTTCTTTTTTTTTTTTGCTTTTTTTTTTCTTTTGGAGGGCAGTTGGGACTAAGTGACTTGCCCAAGGTCACATGGCTAGTTTTTTGTATTAAGTGTCTGAGGCCGGATTTGAACTCAGGTACTCCTGACTCCAGGGCCGGTGCTCTATTCACTGCACCACCTAGCCGCCCCTAAAGTTCTTTTTTAATTAAATGAAAAAATAATAACTTAAACAAAGTAACAGGATCAAATAAACACATATAAAATACTATAATTTGGGTGTCTTACTAACAAAACTTAACAAACAGAAACAGAAAAAGAAACTCAGTTAAGAATGACAATAGAACCACTTTGGGGTTTGTATCCCAAAGAGATCATAGAAGTGGGAAAAGGACCCATATGCACAAAAGTATTTATTGCATCTCTCTTTGTGGTGGCAAAAAACTGGAAATTTAGGGGATGCCCATCAATTGGGGAATGGCTGAACAAGCTGTGGTATATGAATGTAATGGAACACTATTATGCTATAAGAAATGGGAAGGAGATGGACTTCATAATTACCTGGAAAGGCTTATACAAAATGATGCTAAATGAGAAGAGCAGAACCAGGAGAAATTTGTACACAATCACAGACACATCGTATGTGTGCCAACCAACCTTGATAAATTGGACTCTTTTCAGAACTGTACATTTATAAGACAACTCTACAGATCTCAGGATGGAAGGAGATACCTACATTCAAAGAAAGATCTAGAAAGAACAGAGTTTAAATGGAGACTGAAGCAATCTACACGCTATTGTTCTTTTTCATGTTTGGTTTTGTTTCTTTTTCCCATTGTTCACTCCATGAGTTACAACCCTTCTATACAACCAGACTATTGTACAATGTGAAAGTATTTGTAGATCCTATACTTGATTGCATGTCACCATGGGGAGGGACAGGGGGAAAGGAGGGGAGAAAATTTGAAACTCAAGGGATTGTGGAACAGAATTTTGTAAACTAAAAGTAAATAAACAAGTCAATAAAGAAAAAAAGAATAACAATAGACTATATAAAATATTTGGTAGCCCACCTAGCAAGAGACACATAGAAATCATATTGACACAACTATAAAACACTCAACAAAAATAAAAACAGGCCTAAAAAATTGGAGAGATGTTAATTACTTATTGTTGTGCCATGACAATGTAGTACAGATGACAATACCATCTAAAACGGAATTTATTTATTCAGTTGTTGTTAATGTTATTGCTGATTGTCCTTAGCTTTTGAAGACAACCAGTGACAGCACTGGTGATGTCTTGATTTGTCAATGAAATGGATTTAAGTGAGACAGCGTTGCACAAAGTCATCAACCTCACTCCCTCTTACAGAGTCATTGAAATCCAGGGACAGGACAAAGGTCAAGATGACTGACTGGTGATGGCCCAGGATGTAGTAGATCATCTTGGCATCTTCAATACCTGCTTAAGCCACCTTCATGGCCACCAGATCAAGTTGTTCTCATCTTTCCATTCCACTGGGGAAAATCTTCACAAATTCGGAACAGACATCCCCCTAACTGACAGGTTTGAGGCCTATCAGGTACCCTCAACCTGGTTTAGCCAAGATGCTTTTACCAGGGTGTAGCCATTTTGTATGCTACAACTTCTTGGGGACATGGGTGAGAGTAGACAGAAAGGTGGACACCAATGGTAGATAAGCAGCCCCAAAAAGGGTCCAGCAGGCCCTCACCCCAGAAGGGCTAGTCCTCCCTTAACACATCATATACCCCACACTTATTCACTACCATACCATACCAATACTAATGGGTTACATTATAGAGCTAGAAGAAATAACATGAGAACTAACCTGGAAGAACCAAAAAAATCAAGAATCTTAAGGTAAGAAATGAAAAGAGTGGGAAGGAAAGGAGGTTTAGCAGTATAATAGTTACACCATACCATACTATACTGTACTATAAAATATAGCATATCCTCTATAGTATATACATATATACATATACATATACATACATGTAGTATATCATCTACTAGGACTACATGCAAAATTTTTAAAAATTAATTAGTGAGACAGATTGGGAAGAAGGAAGGAAGGAAGGGAGGGAGGGAGGGACAGAGGGAAGGGAAGGAAAGTCAATGGAACATTATTTTAAAAGCACAGAAGAAAACAGAAGGAGGAAACTTGTGGAAGTGAAAGTTGAAAAATAAAATTTAATTAATTAATTTGTAAAAAAAAAAAAAGAAAGGTTCAGAAGGAAATATAGAGAAGCAGGATGGCTTTGAGGCTAATGTATTAAATACAAGACATACTTTTTTTTAAAAAGCTGTATATAATTAAGATCTGTGGTATCATACAATCTTCTTTCTCATTTCTTTGTATATGGAAGTGTTTGTGTTTGTTCATGTTTATTAAATACAGAAAAACAATTTTAAAATTTTAAGACAGACTGCAGCAAAGAAGCGGCAGTACCATCATAGGTAAACAGAATCATTTTCCTAAAATAAAGCAGTGTCTAGGATGTTCTAACTCTACTGAACCACGTCTCCAATTTTCTTTTGATGTATGTGTCTGATCATAAGAGGTGCGAATTACATGTTTCTTACTACTGTAGATTAGTTCAAGGAAAGGATGAACTGACACCATGTATGTAATTTTCCTGTGGCTTTGCAGCACTCTTGTACAATACTGCCTGTTGCTCTCCAATTAAAAAAAACAACAACAGAGACCCACTGGTGTTTCATCCATCTCTCATTCATTCCCCTAAGACAGGGCTACATCAGCTACTAGCCCCATGGTACAAACTTTCCCTGGGAGTTAAGGCTTAATATTTTTGTCCCTGGCTTAGTGTCAATGTTTTCCACAAAGTTACTGGGGGCTATTTGGGAAGGATTTTGCCACTGGAGCCTCTGAGTGCTAATGAGTGTGACTTCAGAAGAGAATTTTCCATTAGTAAGTAAGAAAAAAAATCACCTTGAAATCTAATAAGTAATATCAGGTCTATATCTCCTCTAATCATGGTCTACATCTCATCACACAGTACTGCCCAACACTAGGCACAAAAACTGAAGTCCTAATTTGATTATTTCATTCATTTAGTAAATGTTTAAGCAAGAGCCTATTCTTGGTACTGGGGAAGAGGGGCAAGAGAAGAAACAGAAGGGTTTCCAGTTTAGAAGGAGAAATTTAAAATAAAACATACAAGTAATTACAAATGGCAATAACAAAAACGTGTGATTCATAAGAAGAAAGGAAGGGCAGTACAGGAGCTAGAGATTCAGCCTTGGAATCAGAAAGACTTCCAATTAAGTCTTGTCTCTGACGTTACCTGTGTGCGCTTGGTCAAGTCACTTAATTTTTCCTTGCCCCCAGACAAATGTCTAAGACCACGTGCTGGTGATCTGTCTTAGGCATACTTTCCTGATTGGGATTTCCCTATACCAAAGAAAACAAATAATAATAATAATAGTACTAACTCACATGCATTTTCAGTTTGACAACTTGGAGAATACTTTCCTCACACTAGTCCAGTAACATAAGTAATGTAAAGAGCATTAACTCTAATTTACAGATGTGAAAATTTACACTCAGAAAGGACAAGAAATTTTCTAAAGATTCTGCAGCTGCAAAACAGAAAACCACACTCAGAAATTCTGCTACGCTGGCCCCAGGCTGGGGAACCTGCAGCCTGGAGGACACATCCTCTAGGTCCTCAAGTGAGGCCCTTTGATGGAATCAGGGCCAACCTTGAGGGCCTAGAGTCACCACACATGACCTCAAGGCTATAGTCTCCCCACCCCTGAACTAGGCTATCTAGATTTCTATGCAAAGGAATAAAGGGATACTGAGAATGGAAGGAAAATCTGGGGCTGCTTCATGGAGGTGGCATTTGAGCTCAGCCTCTGGAGGACAGAAAAGTTTTCAATCAAATGGGAGGGACTTTCAGGCAGAGGGAACAATGGAAACAAGGCCAGGATTAATTAACTTCCCTTCCTCACCTCCCAGCTCCTGTTTCCCTCCATTTACCCCATCCCATTGACTAAAGAGTGCCCTGGCTGGCTCCCAGTCCATGAATTCTCCCGGAAGCTCCCCCAAAGCGAAGGTTGGAGTCATCCCCTCTCTTCTGTTCTAAATCAAATGTGCTGCTTGTATGCCCCACTTCACACATTGTAAAAGATACCAGTGTGAAGACGGCTCTGTGTCCACACATTCAGAATGCCTTGTGACCCGCTGTCTGCCTGCTGATAGATTCAATGCCCATTATTGTAATGGATTTGCTGTTAGGAAGAAGAAAGGGTTATCTGCCTAATAAATTCAGGGACCCCAAAGAGTTGTTATCAATCATGTAATTCCCCTGAATATTGAATTTTAGTAAAACAGATTTGTTTAGTTATTTCTCAAAATGCTCTGATGAGTGCCCTGGGATACTGGGGAACAGCTGAGATGGAAGCAATACATAGACTTAGGTACGACTTCTTTTTTCAGTCCAACTAGCATAAGCACCCGAGGATTGGCTCGCTTTTAGGGCATGTGGGATATTTTTTTAAAAGCTGTCCTGCTAATGAAATGCATAGAAAAATAAAAACATGGCATGCAAATTAGACACCTTTGGGGATTTAGGAAAAAAACTTGTTTGAAGGACTAATTAAGGAGCTATTAAAAATAATTAATAATCATCTGCTTTTCCCAAATAGTTTTCTGTTCGGAAGTGTAATCCAGGCCATTTTTATTTCAGTTTTTAAAATATGGAAGCTTCAAGTAGCAGTTTCTTAGCTTTCTGAGGAATATTTTCTAAACTTTTAATCATTTTTATATGGAATTGAAATAATGCCCTTCTGTCCTTTCACTTCATTTTCTTTTATTTTTACTCTCTCTGGCTTGTGCCTTACAGTGCATCATTCGGTGAATACACCATAGCAGGATCGGTTCGAAGGTCTAACTGGAAGAAAATTGTTGTGAGTTACAGGAAATTAAAAAATTCCTGCAATACCAACCCACTACTCAAAGTCAATCTGTGGTATCCCAGAATCCACTCCACTCTGAAGTCAAGCCAGAATGATTTTTGAAGAGTAATTTCCAGCCTTATAAAGGGTCACATCATGTATTAAAGCCATATTTGCTTCTGTGTTTTGTAAATTTCGAACTCATTACTAAACCTTTGTCTCTTATACTCTGTGTCTAGCTCTTAACTCTCCCTCATCAATCTGAGTCTTAAAAATCTAATGAAAAATGCTGAAACACATTTTGCATGTGGAAATGTGATAAAACATAAATTGTCACAATCTTGAGGAACCGCTTTTCAAAGATGGTCATAAGGACCATGTCACTGTTTTATAGTTCAGTTGCCATTAGACATGGGCAAGTAGTACGGGGGATAAAAAGAAACGAACAGGAAGCTTCTGGTCTCCTTTAAGCTATAGAGCTTACTGTCCTAGGGATAAAGACATAGGCAGCTTCCACTCAGTCCTAGAAAGTTCATGCCTTACTTCCCTCAGCTAGATTTTTCCTACAAAGGATGTGTTAAGTTCCAAACTAGAGAATCATCTACACTGATAACATAGTAGAGTAAAATTAAGATTCCTGTCTAAGCTTTACCACTAACTAGAAATACGTGGCCTCAGGTTTTTATTTCCCCTTCCTGCCCCTCAGTTTCCCCCTTTGTGAAAATGAAAGGTTGTATAATGACCTTTTAAGTTTTTTTTAGTTCAATAGAGGTATTTGATCTCCCAAATGAATACTTTGTTGACCCTTTTGTGACAACCAAATTGAACTCTGAACTCAGGTAGAGCTTTGGACTTCAGGGATCATTGATGTGTCTCAAAACTTAATGACACTAGTCACTGAGAATTGACAAGTACAGCAGAGACCCCCACATAGTGTTATGATGCCATGACACTGAGATTCCTTTATATTATATATTAGTTTGAACAATTTTCTCATTAAGACAACCAACATATGCATTGAATCCCATTTTGCTGCACCTGGGAAACCTTGAGAATGCTTACTGGCCTTGATAACAGACAAACACTGCTCTGTTCACTGATGTGGACAAGGGGAGTCCAGGGGCAGAGCCCATTTCAGAATCCTATCCGGTGACCCCAGAACTCTGCTCATGAAATTCTGGACTAATGGAATTAAACTGTTCTATAAGTACAGACTAACAACATGTAATGAAATTAAGATGATCATTTTGAACAAGAAATAGTCTGGGGAATACATGAGAGTTTCAATCAAGATAACAATACACAGGGCTTTTGCAGATCTTAAAGTGATAAAAGTCAAATATTACTATTTAAACAAATCATCAGGTCACTGTAAGTGAAATCTTACAGGATAATTACCTAATTAAATTAATTGGCCTCCCTGCTTCTAGTCTTGCCCTTCTCTGATCTGTCCTCCAAACAGCTGCCAAAATAATTTCCCCAAGGAATTGTTCTGATTGATTCCCCATCACTGTCTTTCTCAAAACCATTCACTGGCTCCCTATTACTTCTGCGACAGGGATTTATAACCTTTTTCATGTCATGATCTTAAGGTCTATGTTCTTAAATTCATAAAATAGATACGATTACAAAGGAAACTGAATTAAAGTTATAAAAAAAAATCAGAGACTCCAGTTTCCTATACTAGCATAAAATGCTAACTCCTTAGTTTGGCCCTTAAGACCCTTCACAATCTAGTTCCAACCTTTCCAGTTTTCTGTTGTTGTTCAGTCATTTCAGTCATGCCTGACGCTTTGTGATCCCATTTGGGGTTTTCTTGGCAGAGATACTAGAATGGTTTGCCATTACTTCTCCAGCTCATTTTACAGATGAGGAAACTGAGGCAAACGGGGTAAGTGACTTGCCCAGGGTCACGTAGCTAACATGTATCAGAGGTCAGATTTGAACTCAGGAAGATGAGTTTTCCTAACTCCAGACCCAGCACTCTACCCACTGTGCCACCTACTTTATTTTACATTTTTCCCCATCATGCTCTACCCCTTACTCTATATGTAGACAAAACTACTCTACTAGTTGAAGCACAAACTCCCTCCTCATCTTATCTTCCTCCAACTCTTAACCTAGGTGCCAAGTTCTCCAAGAAGCCTTCTTCAGTCTCTCCAGTCATTAACACCACCACCTCAAATCACTTCATTTACTTACCTGTGTTCACAATGTGTCCTTCTAAGACAATATCAATTCTTTGAGGTCAGGGATGATTTCATTAGTGTCTTTGCAATCCCAGCACTGCATAGACAGTAAGTTCTTTAGACTCATTACTGCTGGCATTTGCTATTGACTAGTTAGTAAAGTGGGCCAAAAGTTTACAACCAACTTTCAGAAACCAGTAGAGCAGCTGAATCGGCTGTGGATGGCAGAAAATAGCAAGTAAGTAAGTAAGTAAGATGATGCCCCCACTTATCTGAAAAATATCTTAGGATGTGTCAGGGTGGATTTTATAAAGCCACTCACCATGATTGCTGTATTGGTGATGGCACTTTGGTTTCCTTTCCATGACCAGCACTGGCTAAAATTACAAAGGATGAAAAACTCCCCAATTTTAGACTTCCCTCAGCCTTCCATCAAGGAGCAGTGATTGGTTGGTGGCCAACGCAGGATTTGAACCAGTTTTCCCTGATATTAAGCCAGCTCTATTCATTCTCTTATACTATTTCTACTGTAACATCTCTGAATTTTTAGCTATAGCCCTTAATGGGGTGCCAGAAATCATGGAGACACATAAAAATGTAGAGGGCAGAAATTACTTCTTTTTCCTCATTCCAGCAATGTAACTGATCAGCTGAATTTGGGATTGACATGAAAACAGCCAGTGAAAAATTTAGTTTGTGGCACTCTGATGCTTGATTGGCTCAATGTTCTGGTCTCTGTTACTATATTGTGAGCTCCTTAAAGACAAATGTGTCTTGTTCGTCTTTGTGTTCCCTCAGTACCTACCATGGTGGCACAGCAGATAGAGCGCTAGAGTCAGGAAGACTTATCTTCCTGAGTTCAAACGTGGCATCGGACAGGTATTCACTGTGTGACTCTGTGCAAGTCACTTACTCCTGTTTGCCTCAGTTTTCTCATCTGTAATGAACTAGAGAGGGAAATGGCAAACTCTTCCAGTGTTTTTGCCAAGAAAACCCCAAATGCGGTCACAAAGTGTGAGACACAACTGAAAAATGACTGAATGACAATAGTATCTACTATTGTACTCTATACACATTAGGTGCTCAGTAAATATTAATTAACTTGAATTAATAGCTACAAAGTTGAAGAGTACACCCAATACATAAGGTAGCTAAAAAGGCTAAACACATTTTAATTCATTTTTCATAACAAGAGAACTTAGAAGGCACATGAATGTATTTATCATCATTTCCAGAAGAAGCAAATTAAGACCAAAAAAATGTAAGATGATTTTTTTTAAGGTCACAAAGGAAATTGGTAGCAGTCTGAGTGCCAATTCTCACTTTATAGAAGAGGAAAGTTGAGTTTCAATTCAATTCAATAAACATTTAGGTAGAAGAGATGAAATTATTTATCCAGGACTACACAAAGCATTGAGGGGAGGGTCTAGTAGATTCTCATTCCAGGGCTATTTCTACTGTATTACAATGGTATATCTTTGAAATATTCCCTCAGTATCTTTTTTTTTAATATGGCAAAAATATCTACATAATACCAAAAGTAAGCATCATGTGCAATGAGATTACACTGGAAACTTTCCCCATAAAGATAGAAGTAAATCAAGGAGAGCCCTTTCTTCCTACTATTATTTGATAGAGTTCTAGAAATGCTAGCAATAGCAATGAAATAAGAAAAGAAATTAAAGGCATAAAGAGAGTCAAATACAAGAAATCCATTTTTGCTGATGACATGATGTTTTTTGGAAAAATTTTGGAAAAATCCTAGGGAATCAGCAAACAGATAGAATCATTACCTTCAGCAAAGTTGTACACCACAAAATAAACCCAAAAAATCAATGACATTTCAGTATAATTACAACAAAATCAAAGAGGCAAAAACAGATGATAAATTACATTCAAAATAACTAAAATATGGACAAAATATTTGGGAGTTAATCAACAAAAGCATACTTGATACTTCAATTACAAAATAGTTCTTAAAGAATTAAAGAACATAATTTTTCTATGCAACATGACTAATGTGAAAATAGGAATGTATGTGTAAAACCCATATCAGATTTCATGCTATCTTGGGGAAGGAGTGGGGAGAAAGGGAAAAAAAATGTAAAACTTATGGAAGTCAATGCTAAAAACTAAAAACAAATAAATTGGAGGAAAAAGAAAAAAAAAAGAAAGAACAACTTAAATAATTATTCAGTATTTAAAGCCGATCCATGTCAATATAATTAAAACAACAATACCAATGAAATTAATTTACAAATTTCATTCTATTCTAAACAAACTACCAAAAGTATATTTGCAGAGCTGGTAAAATAATAATAAAATTCATTTGGGACAAATAAATTATCTAGAATATCCAGGGAAATAATGAAGGAAGTAAGAATAAAGGGGGGATAGTCTAAACCTCAATCTATCCTATAAACCAACAATTATCAAAACCAATTCATTCTAGTCTAAAAGGAGAAAAGTAGATCAATATAACCAAGGAAAATCATAAATAATAGAACTCAATAATATAATGTCTGATAAAAGCAAAACCATAAATTACCTGAGAAAGAATTCCCTAATTGATAAGAACTATTATGAAAACTAGAAAGCAATCTGGCAGAAATTTGACTTGGACAAATTTCTTATATCTTATTTCATAACAAATTCAAAATTATCACATGACCTAAATATTAAAGATCACAACATTAAAAACTGAAAAGCAAGCAGTTCATATACCTTTCATAGCTGTGGGTAAGAGATAAATTATTAACTCAACAAGGAATAGAGGAAATTGTAGAGGATATAATAGATACTCTTGATTACATGATTATCTATTTAGGAAGGGGCCTCAGACTCTAGGAAGGTTCTTACAAGTGTCTTCTGTGCAAAATTTTTAAAAATATATATGCACCTAGGATAAGAAAGAAAGTGGTCAATTAGAAAAAAAAAATCCTTGTTTCAAAAGTCCCTGTTAAGAGTTTATGCTATCCACATCCAAAGAAAGAACTGTGGAGTCTGAACGCAGATAGAAGCATACTATTTACTTTCTCTCTTTTTTGTTTTGTTTTATTTCTACTTTCTTGTGATTCATTCCATTGACAATAATTCTTATTTACAAAATGACTAGTGCGAAAATATGTTTTATATGAATGTATATGTAGAGCCTATATCAGATTGCAAGCCATTTTGAGGAGCAGGCAGGAAGGGAAGGGGAAAATATTTAAAACTCAAACGCTTGTGGAACTGAATGTTGTAAGCTAAAAATAAATAAATATGTTTTAAAACTGTGAAAAAAAAACTTTGATATCCAAGATATACAGACAACTAATATAAGACCAAAAGCCATCACCCAAAGGATAGGTGGTCAAGGGATATGAACAAAGTTATCCAAAGAACAATTGCAAATTTTTAACAATCACATAAAGGAATACTACTAGATATATATAAGAAAAACCCTGAAATTTCAACTTAATACACAGCAAAATGTCTAAAATAACAAAGGACAGAAATAAGTCAGTGTTGCAAAGAGTACAGAAAGACAGGCCCATTAATGCAATGTTGGAGCTGTGAATTAGTACAACCATACTAGAATGCAATTTGGAGCTATGTAAATAAAGGGGCTAAAATGTCCATATCCTTTGATCTAGAGATTTCACTATTAGGCCTATGCCCCAGGGAGGTCCTCGACAAAAACAAAGGCTCTATGTAAACCACAATATTTATAGCAACACTTTTTGAACCAGCAAAGAATTGGAAGCAAAGTAGATGCCCACTAATTGACAAGTAGCTATAAAACTGCGGTATATGAATGTAATGAAGTAAAGCCATGCCATATGAAGTGATGAATGTGGTGTAACAGAGAAGGATGGAAAGACTTATATAAAGTGATGCAAAGTCAAGTAAGCAGAGCTAGGAAAGCAACATACACTAAATATACACTATGACTGTGGACAAAGCAACAACCACAAAGTAATTAAAACTGAATGTTGGGAAATTCTAGAGAAAAGTACGGCCCCAAAGAAGAGATATGAGAAGACATTACTCCCAGCTTCTTTGTAGAGGTGTGGAAAATTGTGGATAATTGATTTTTAAAAATTCATTCATCAGTTTTGCTTAATTTTTCTCATCTTCGTTTTCTTTTTCCTTTCAAAAAAATTGTTTGTTCTAAGGGATGGCTCTCTGGAAGAGAACAGGGAAAAGGTACAGTGGGGAATCTAGGTGATACAAAATTAAATGCATGAATGAAAATCCATTTTAAAAAAGAAATGCTCCCTCAGGTTTATTAGTTTCATTTGTGCTCATGAAAGATATATTGAAACAGTAATGACTTTGGCATTTGAAAACATAGACTTTTGCAATGCGTTCTATTCCTGCCTAGAAATACTATCCCAGACATTTGTAGAAAACATAATTGTGTTAAAAATCTTAAATGATTTGTCAAATGTTTGGAGTCTGATAAAATCCCAAACATGTTTCTTAAGCACTTCTCCTACCACTTAATTTTTTTAAAACATGAGTAACTTAAAGAAAATTTAATCCATATGCTTTTCGTTCATTTACACTGAAATCATCAAAATACTGCAGAATGAACTAAAAGCTACTTTGGTGGTGTCCAATGACTCTTTTTGTCCTTTTGAAGAAATGTTCCTTGAACCCTTCCTCTCACGTCAGAAGCACACAACTTTCCAAAGATAAATTTATTTAAAACCCATGGCTCTGGCATCACTGACTGCAGAGCTTGATGAGGTTCTTTCTTCCATGTGGAGAACCATGTCACCAGGTTCTCACTGCTCGCTTTCCATTCACAATTCCCTAGCTTCACTGGCTTCAGGCAGAACACCAAACCTCTGATGGCTTTCCATGGGAGGTTTGGGGAGAGTGAGCCTAATGCCAGAATTAGCTGTGTCTTCACTCTCTCTCCCATGTGGTTTCCCTGGAATGGTATCAGAAAGTAACAGAGTAAAATTGGAAAAATGGCATTAATGGGGATTAAGGTCACATGTGGACCACAACTGCAAAATGATGAACTTATAATTCTTGGATGTCCCAAGCAAGAGCCTCAAGGATAAAGCCTGGCCTCTGCTCAGCTGGGAGGAAATGTACCCAGAGTAATATCATTACAACTCAGAGAGTGCTTAATAATTGGAATATGTAGATATAGATATATATAGAGATATATATATTCCTTCTTTTAATATACCTTATAATATTCTTCTTTTAAAGATAGGAAAGGTAAGGCTCAACTTGATGAATTGTTGATACACATGATACACACTCAAAGATGTTTATCTCATAAATGTCAGAGAAGGAACATAGGCCTAGATCTTTTGTCACCAAATACAGGGTTCTTAATATCCTAATTCTGATTTGGGGAACAATTATAAGCAACTTTTCATTGCCCTCGTGTATAGAGGGGGCCCAATTGCACAGATAACCCAAAGGGACAACTAATGAAATATTTATTTCTTTTGGACTTGGGGATAAATTCCATCTAGGACTGACTTTACAAATAGCCCAAGTAGGCCGCCACTTTTGAGGGATGACTTCATGAAACATAGCTGAGATTTAAGAAGTGATCCAGTCCACTTTTCAAGACAATCAAATGCCCTCTCCTATAAGAAGTCTTTCCTGATTGCTATAGTTGTTAGCGTCCTCATCAAAAAAATGACTTTGTAATTAGTTATCTGTGTCCGTGTAGCTTATCTATGGTAGAATGTTTAAGTTCCTTGAGGACAGGAACTTTTCCTGATTTTATCTTTGTATCCCTAAGGAGTGACATTTAATAGATCCTTGTTGATTGACCATCTTGATGCTACCATCTTCCAGCACAGGATCCGGCATGCAGTGGGTATGTAAGTGCTTGAATTGTACGACTGAACCCATTCACAAAAGGGGAAAAAAGCAAAGCTAGGACCTAAACGCTTACGCTCTATGCCCAGAATCAGCAGTCTCTCTCTAGAAATTCTTCCTCATTGAGCAAAGCCTTTCATTTCTCCTTTAGAGAGTAAGTCTAAGCTGCACAACTTCCCAGGGGAGGCAACTCTGTGACATTCCCACTGACATAGAAAGAACTGATATCAGATCCTTCCCTGATAGCAAGATTTCGGGGAGTGAGGAAAGAGATTGAAGAGAACATGATGGTAATGTTTGTCTAAGATGGACATGGTTCTTTAGGGAAAGGGGTTGGTGTACAGGAATAAGTGATTGTGTGCCCTGAGCGTGTCCAAGATGCCTGTATTGGGCAGGTAAGAATTAAATACCAGGACACCTGGGCTGCTCATTGCATGGGAATAGGATTGATGGCCAAACTGAAACCCCACCTTCTACAGGAAGCTTTCCCCAACCCTTCTTAATTCCAATGCCTTCCCTCTTAATTGTGCCCCCCCCATTAGATTGTGAGCTCCTTGAGGGCAGGAACTGTCTTTTGCCTCTTTTTGTATTTCCACTGTGTGCCTGTATTACCTACTGTGTGCCTGGTACACAGTAGGTACTTAATAAATGTTGATTGATTGATTGATTGTTGATTCATCTAAAGCTAGTAAGATAAGGGGCAAGGCTGGATTAGTGTATAATGGGGAGAATTAACAAACTGGATGACCAAGCAAAGCATCACTGGAATCTAGAGTGACTTGCTTAAGGTCTTCCTGCTCATCAGTAGATGAGCCATTATTCAAGCCCAGGACCCATGATTACAGACAACGGAAGTGCTTTTGTGCTGAGGGCATAGACCAAATCAAGACTAAGAAGTGGTGACCAAGTTCAGACTGACAGTTAAGTGACAATTTGAACAGCCCTTTACATCTCTTTTAATTTGATTTGGTTGTGTAGGTCATACTCCCTTTTGTTTTTATGTAGGAAATGCTATCAAATCTTGGGACCCATACATTATCAAAGGCAAACTGATGAGCCCAATTCCTTTTGCCAAAGTCTGGCTCTGATTATATCATGTTTGCAAGCAGATTTCCCTCCCTAATTATGTTTTCATTAGACTAACAAGAGTAGGTTTATCTGAGCACATACAAACTGACAAAGGAGAGAGACAACAATCCCAGAAACAATCCAAAAGGTAAAAGTAGTTACTCTAGGGTTAAAAAAAAGTATTAAGTTGGGCATAAAAAATCTATAAGAAATCAATCCAATCAAGTCAAGTTCATCTATTAAGCATCTAGCATGTGCCAGGCACTGTGCAAAACGCTGAGGATACACAGAAAAGCAAAAGACGATCCCTGCCTCTAAGGAGCTTACGATCTAATGGGAGAGATAGTATGGAAGCAATGATGTTCAGGGGAGCTATATGCAGGACAAATAGGATGTTCTCAAAGGGGATCGTGACATCAGGAAGATGATGTCATGACTTGCAAGTAAACCAGATTTAAGTGAGGCAGAGCTGTGTGAGGTCACCAGCCTCACTTTCTCCTCTGGAGCCATCTGTGGCCAGAGGCAAGACATTAGATCAGAACAACTAGAGAAGGCCCCCAGGATAAATCTTAGAGGGAAGGTCCTAGGATTAGGGAAGATCAAGAAAGTGAGACTTTGGCTAGGAGGGAAGACAAGAGCTGGAAATAAGGAGGAAGAGAATTCCAGGCACTGGTGACGGCCAATGAAAATGCTCAGAGTCCTATGTGAGGAACAGCAAGGATTCCAGTATTCAAGAATTAACTATACCTCATGAATGCTTACAATGTTCAGAGGTTCTCAACCTGTGGGTTATGTTCAATTTGTAACAATGAAAATATATCCTACATATCAGATATTTACATTACGATTCATAACAGCAGCAAAATTACAGTTATGAAATAGCAACGAAAATAATTTTGTGGTTGGGAGTCACCACAACATGAGGAACTGTATTAAAGGGTTGCGCCATTAGGAAGGTTGAGAACCACTGGCTTACATGAACTACCAGAGAGAAAAGAGTCTCATAAGAGGAATATACCTTTAATTCTCTCCTTCTGTCCCTATTGTGACTCTTTTCAAGGCCTTTCTAATCTCCCAATAGGGCCAGCTCAGCAATGAGAGAGAACAGGTCGTAGGAAGGGCACTAAAGGCAGAGTCAGAGGACCTGAGTTCAAATACCTCTGGGACATCACTTAACCTTTCAGTTTCCTCATCTGTAAAATGAAGAGTTAGACTCCTCACATGGATAGGAATAGACTCTTTATACTAGATTGTGGAAATGAGCCCTAGTAGAAGTCTTTGAAATCAAGCCCAGTCTTTTCATCTGAAATACTAGGAAACCCAAGCCCAGAGAAGTTGACTATACCATGGTCACACAATGAATAAACAGCAGATCTGAGATTCATCCTGAGACAGTCCTTTGGCTCCAAGGTCATTGATGCTATTCTGTTTACTGCTTTTCAGACATGATTACATCTGTCCTTTCTGCCTCTTATTGGGCACCTCTCAATTTAAATGTCTTAAAGAGGCGCTTGGGCAGTCGGGAGAACCTGATCAAATCCAGCCAGTATGATCCTGGACACATCACTTAAACTCTGCTTTCCTCAGTTTCCTCAGCTATAAGATGAAGATAATTATGACACCTTCCTTCCAGGGCTGTTGTAAGGATCAAATGAGATATTTGTAAAGAGGGGCCTAATAAAGTGCCTGGCACATTGTAGGTAATTAGATAAATGCTTATTCCTCACATCTTCCTCCTATCCCCAGCCTATAACCCTTTGAAAATCATAGGATCATAGATTTGGGGCTGAAATGGTCCTTAGAGATCATTAAGTCCACCCCCCTCTCATTTTACAGATGAAGGTAGTGAGGAGCAGAGGTTAAATGACCTACTCAGGGTCACACAGCTAGTAAGAATCTGAAGTGGATTCAAATATAGGTTTTCCTGACTCTAAATCCTGCTCTCTATCCATTATGCCACACCGCCTCTGAAAGACTCCTAACTGAGAAGGAGAGGAGGCCAAGAAAAAATAATATCTCCCTAGTGCCACATGCCAAACAACCTCGTGCAGAACAGGAAGGGAGAAGGCAAAGTCGAGGAAGCTTATTTGCATGATTTTCTATGTCTCCAAGGCCATGCAACAATTTGCACCCAAGTAGCAAACTTCCTTGTTTCATTCTTCCATTCCAAGTTAGACCCTTCAAGATCCCTGGTGGAGGTTGGGCTGGTTTGAAAATACCAGATATATAATCCTGGTCTGGGTCTGTAGGACAAATCCATGTCCCCCACCCCCTACCCCCAGAAAAGCCCTCCAGAAGGAGGAAGCTTATGTCGCGAGGGGGCACCCAGCAGTCAGAGGACAAGCTCTCCACTGTGTTCCCTAAATAGGCTGATGACTGTCTATTATGTCACGCGACCAAGTCAGTGCCCTTTCTCCTGACCGCTAATCTTCGGCAATAAAAGTTCAGAACATTACCACGCTCACCTCTCTCCACACTCAATCCTCCAATGGCACCTTTGTCCTCCATGCCCTAGGACGGAGAAGGACCAAATCCAAGAAAACTTCAGCATGTGATCTACAAATGTGCTCATTTTGATCTCCTCCTATACACACCCTTTAAACTATTGCAAAGGAGATGATGGGAACAGCTTACTCATGGGAGCCATTCCAGCATAATGCATCACATGTGGTGAGAGAGACACAGCTTGTATGTACATTTGCAGAGCAGCCCAGTGTGGAGGCAACATTTCTCTTCATGAGCTTTGGCTGAAACAGGAGAATAAAAGGGAAGTGAGAGGCAGGGGAAATCCTCTCCAGCAAATGACTTTTTTGGGTTGTTTTTATTACATTAGAACATACAGTGATTGTTCTTTGGTTTCCCCATTGCTCATGGGTCCTCTTTCTCTAAAATACTGAAATGTTCATCAAAAAAAATTTACAAATTTCCTTCTCTTCCTTTATTTCAAATCCAGTAAAGAGAAATTGTGATTTTTATGTCAGCTGCCTAACATCATGCAAGGTGGTGGGTGCTTAAAATTAAAAAGCAAAACTCTCAACCACCCAAACTAACAAGAGTTAGATTGCCAAAAGCACCATTTCCCACCTGCTGACAGCATAGTCACTACCTGGGAACCACAAAGTTTGTATGTGAACATGTGAGTACAGAGTTCTAGGTTCAGATCTGAAGTTATGTACAAAGATGACCGTGTCTAAAAGATAGGAAACAGCTCTGACTATTTGGATTTAACATTAAAAACTGACCATCTCAGACTATCCCAGGGACACATGAATTTGTAGATGTCTTCTCTCCACACAGAGAAGATGGACTGCCAGGAGTCTCACACTTAGAGGTTTGCTGGAGTAAGCTCCTGGAGTGCCAATTATTAAATTTTCAGAGTTAGCACTTCCATCTCAGAAACTGACAAAGCTATGAATCAGGACTTGATTTATTTATTTTGTTGAATGTTTAGACTTAAGTATGTAATGGAGAAAATGTGAATAATTCAGTTTAAACTTAAAAGTCTGTTATTTCAGAAAGCTTGTTATTAAACATTTACCAGCACACAACTGCATAGCTCTGCAAAAACTACCATGTTTCTTTTTGCACCACATACATTCAGTCCTCTAAGAGCAACCCTTTCATATACTGAAGGCATTTCAGGCTGGTGTTTATTGAAGAGTAGATCTAGGTAATGCAGTGGATAGAACTCTGGGACAGGAGCCAGGAAGACTCATTTTCCTGAGTTTCAAATCTGATCTCAAGCTGTATGACTCTGGGCAAGTCACTTAACCCTATTTGCCTCAGTTTTCTCATCTATAAAATGAGATGGAGAAGGAAATAGCAAACTATATCTTTGCCAAGAAAACTCCACACGGGTTCATAAAGACTAAGACGTGACTGAACAACAGCAAAGATCCATGTCTCTGCCATTGTTGTCCCTATACCTCCATCTCTCTCTCTCTCTCTCTCTCTCTCTCTCTCTCTCTCTCTCTCTCTCTCTCTCTCTCTCTCTCTCTCGACTAAGGTTCACTGTGGTTGAAATAAGTCTCTTATTCCCATAACAGGAAAAGTGTTATTAGGTAAACTGAGGAAAGTCTCTTGAGAAGTTATAAAAGCACTGCTATTTCTTACTTGAAACTTTTTCTTGCAAGGCATATTGAAGAAAGAAAAGAAAAAAAGAAAGAAAGAAAGAAAGAAAGAAAAAAAGAAACAAAGAAACAAAGAAAGAAAGATACAAAGAAAGAAAAAAAGAGAGGGAGGAAGGAAGGAAGGAAGGAAGGAAGGAAGGAAGATGTAAAATGAGGGAGTTGGACTAGATGATCTCTGAGGTCACTTCTAGCTTCAGATTTTTCATCCTATATTGACATATATGACCTGAGAGAACATTCAAGATGGAATAAAAATGAGAGATTAAGGCATTGTGCTAGCTGTCAATGAAGACCAGAATACTATAATGTCTCTAAAAGGTCACACCCACATAGCTAGCTAATATCCTTGTTAAAATGTGAATATTTCACTGTCTTGCTACTTGAGGTCATAGATGATGCTGACAGACATCTTGCCTTTCCTAAAAGGAAAGACAAATAAATAGACACCTTGGCAAATTCCCTCCTTGAGGATTATTTGTAAAAAATCAAGGGGTTTAATTTCATTCAAGCTAAGAAGGCCAATGAAGTCACAGATAAAAACCAAACACCATTTTGCAGAACAGAGAGATGATCCACCCCCTCTTCCCAGGGACCACACCTGGAATCTTGCAATCAGTTTGGCCCAGCTCAGGACCAGAGAGTCAGAGACAAATTGGAGGGAGTTCAGAGGAGAGTAGCAGAAAGGATTAAGGAAATGGAGAAGTTGATTTATAAAGAAAGATAAAAGGAGCTAAATACATAAGGCCTGGCTGTGAGATTATTCTGATAACAGTCTCCAAATGTTGGAAAGGTACAGATATTAAGGAGAGAGGGAATCATTTCATAAAGTAAAGAGGTGATAACTTGAAGAAATGGGACAAAATCTAGGTTGAGTAAAAGGAAGACTTTCTGATATCAAGTGGAATCTAGTGGCTAAAGCAAAAAAAGAAATCTTATTGCAGCAAAGAAATGGACAGAGTACCATAATCACTCACTTGCTCATTCAATTCACTTTTTTATTCATTTATTCACGCATTTATTCATGTAGATACAGTATTCTAAGGTTGTTTTTTGAATGTCTACCATATGGAAAGCATTGTTAGGCATTATCAACAAGTTCATTGCCTACCATGATCCAGGGATGGTGTTAGGAACTGGGGATACAAGTAGAAAGAATGAACTAATTCCTACTCACAAGGAGTTTATATTCTAATGTGGGAGATAACGAGTACATGTAAAAGTATATGTGGCATAAATATAAATATACACACATATTTACATATACATGTAGCAGTTAAATAGAAGATATCATGGGTAGAAGAACAATAGCAGTTGAGGAGATCAGGAAAGGCTTCAAGTAAAAGGTGAAACATGGGCTGCATCTTAAAGGAAAAGAGGAATTCTAGTAAGAGGAACATAAGGAGGGAGTGCATTCCAGGAATGAGGTACTGCAGCACAAAGGCTCAGAGATAGGAAACAGAGCACAGTGTGTGACCCTGAAAGCTTTACTTATTTTGCTTTTGTTTTTATATTATTTTTATTTATGGAATAAAGCAAGCATTTCAATCATATAATATAATCAAAAAGAATTAATGCCCATGAAACTGCATATCTATAATGTACAACTTGCTATTCCTTTTAAATACAGAGCAAAGTTATTGTGTAGATTTCTTTTTTTTTTCTTCCCTCCCCCAACCCTGCCCTAGGGATAACCACCATTAGACACAAACACATGTGTGTACACACACACACACACACACACACACAATTATTCTTCACATAGTTTTATCACTTCTTTCTCTGGATGTAAGTAGCATCTTTCTTCATATGTTTTTATAATTAATTTGGGTATTTATAGTAATAGATAATAGTATATATAAATTTATAATTATTATTATAATATAAAATTTTATACGTATATATAAATTTCTAATAATAATACTACTTGTGTAGTAGTAAAAGGCAATACCTGAGCCCAGGTGTCCACTGCTCTCCCACCAGAACCCCCTGCCTTCTAAGAAGAGACAACCAAAGGAAACTATTCAAAACCATGACTAGTCCCCAGAGAAGGAGGGACTGTCTGGAGAAGCAGCATGAGCTATGATCCCAAAATCATACATGAGTCAAATGTTCTTGGGAAGTCAAGGCTCTTGAACTGAAATTATCTTTGACGAGAGGTAGCTGGGTAGCTAAATGGTGCAGTGAATAGAAAACCGTCTTAGAGTCAGGAAGATGCATCTCCATGAGTTCAAAACCTGTCTCAGATACTTACTAGCTCCATGACTCTGGGCAAGCCACTTAATCCTGCCAACCCGAGTTTCCTCCTCTGTGAAATGACCTGGAGAAGGAAATGGAAAACCACTCTAGTATCTTTGTCAAGAAAACACCAAATGGGATCACAAAGAGTCAGAAATGACTGGAAAACAACTGAATAGCAGAAGATAACAAAAACAAGATGAGCCAGCTAGTTTTCAGACAAGACTTTCTAGGAACTTCAGGGTCCAATTTGAGCAGAAGGCTAGAGAAGAAAATACCATCTCTAAGCACGAGGAGGGACCACAGGTCACAGACATCAGCTTTTGAGGGTTTCATCTTACAAGTGTCTAAGCCCAGGCGCTTAACGAATCTTGCAACTTGAGCTTATAATTTAAAGAAAATAGTCATCACCCTAGTGAATTTCTTGGGCAAAGAGGCTCATATGCCTACCATCCTGGGCAAGTGGGGCCCCCATGGGTTCACAAACATATTTGTGGCTACAGCACTGCTGTTTGGGGAATCTGACTCCTAGTAAAATAAGATTGAATATAAACATCAAACGAGACCCATTGAGCCATTGGTTTCATTATTATCTAGCTGTTCACAGTAATCCATTAAATTGTTTCTGGAGACTATTCAAAGTTCTAAACTACCTTTCTATTAAACTAATGAAAAGCACTAGTCAGCGTTATAGGAGATGCAATTATAAAATCAAAACTGGCATCTCTTGTTATCGTCTTGCATTTCAGAGTAGTAAAAAATAAAAATAAACTTGTGCATGCCCCCTAAATAAGATACATCTTTTAAGAGTTTGTGACTAGCTGTGCTGGATTGCATATAAACACTGGAGAAGTCTTCGGACTTCCTAAATCCAAGGCAATCCTTTACAATATCAAGTTTGCATTCTCCACAGAGCCGTTACTAAATGCATATTTAACCTTCTACCTCTTCCCGCGCCTGACCAGTCCTCCCTCCTCCCCTCTCCCATACATAAATACACACACATAACCACATACATATATATACACACATATATACAAACAACCACGTACATACATACACACAGAGCCACACACAGACATACATATACACAGAGAGAAGCAAGACAGCATTGTAAACAAATAATATGCTTTGAAAATCACTATATAATACTATTTTGATTATGCTCACTAATTACCAGAATGTAAGCTCTCTGCAAGTAGAGATTGTGTCATTCTCTGTATTTGCATCTGTAGCTCCTAGCTCGGACCCTGGTATACAAGAGACAATAAATGTGTTAGTTGAGTGATTTTTTTTATTTTAATTTATTTTATTGGTTATATCATTCATTTCCACAAGGTTTTGAGTTACAAATTTTCTCCCCTTTTTGTCCCTACCCCCCAGCCCAGAACATTGATCCCACTGTAAGACCTCTCCCACAATCTGTTCCCTTTTATGCCCTCC
>CM053598.1:75706766-75780410 GCA_028646575.1 Pseudocheirus occidentalis | reverse complement strand
CAGTTTTGCTGGACCCGCTCTTCTCCTCCCCAGTTAGCAAAATCCACTGACCCTTCTCTTAGCCTTTTTGTCTTCTGGCCTGATAGATGTGGTAACTCTGCCTCCAGTGCAGCTGATCTGCTCTCCTATAGCCGCGGCTCCCCGCCCAATGCCCCAGAGCCTGAGCCAGCCCGGGTTTTGGCTGAGGGTCCCAGACTGCTGTGAAGAGCCCCGCCTGCTGCGCTGCCTGTAGCAACAGATGTGTCTTCTGTCTTGTGGAGAGTTTTGGAGCTTGAAAATCTGTTTAGCGTGCCATTTTATGACTTTTTTAGCGTGTTTGTGTGGGAGCTGTGGTCCTTTGCTGCTTCTATGCCGCCATCTTGGCTCCGCCCCCTAGTTGAGTGATTTTGAAAAAAAAAAGAAAATCATATGTAAAATTATGGTATATCTGTGTGTATACATACATACACATAGACAGATGGACAGACAGACAGAAAAAGAGTGAGAGGGAGAGAGGGATGGATGGATGAATGGATGGGCGGATGGACAGATGGATGGATGGACAGATAGATAGATAGACAGACAGACAGAGGGACAGACGGATGCATGGATGAATGGATGGATGGATGAATGGACGGACAGATGGACGGATGGACAGACAGACAGGTGGATGGATGGATGGATAGATAGATAGATAGATAGATGGATGGATGGATGGATAGACAGAGAGAGGGAGACAGATGGACGGATGGATGGATAGATGGATAGATGAATGGATGGATGGATGGATGGATGGATGGATGGATAGATAGGTAGATAGATAGATGGATGGATAGATAGACAGACAGACAGACAGAGGGAGACAGACAGACGGATAGATGGATAGATGAATGGATGGATGGTTGGATGGATGGATAGATAGATAGATAGATGGATAGACAGATAGACAGATAGATAAATAGATATGGATAGACAGATAGGAGGAGATGGATAGATAGACAGATATCCAGAGACAAACCTGAAAGATAAGAGGACAATACTATTAGGAGCAAACACTTTCCCCAGGCATGTAAGGGATAGAATCTAAGAGTTAGACAAGAACCTCAGATACTGTCTAATCTAGTACCATTTTAATTTTACAAACAGAATTAGTTATAAAATTAGAATAAGATTTGTATGAAATTAATTTTACACATAAAGCCCAGGTTTTTGTTTTGTCATGTCTGACCCTCCATGATCCCTTTTGGGATTTGTTTTTTGTTTTTTGAGTTGGGTTTTTTTTTTTGGCAAAGATACTAGATTCCTTTTCCAGCTCATTTTACAGAGAAGAAACTAAGGCAAACAGGATTAAGTGACTTGCCCAGGGTCACAGAGCTATTAAGTATCTGAGGCTGGAGTTGAGCTCAGGAAGATGAGTCTTTTTGATTCCAAGCCCAACACTATCCACTGCACCATCCGTTGCATCTGCCCTTAAAGCCCAAGTAGGTGTAATGATTTCCTGTAGGTCATTCAGCTGATCATTGGCAAAGATGCTTACCAAAATTTCCTGACTCCAAGCATATGACAGATAGAGAGGTATGATATCCAGGACTAAGGGTGATAGCACTACTGTTCTGTGTCTTGGCCACACCACCTCTGCAGCGTTGTGTTCAGTTCTGGGCACTATGTTCAAGAAAGGGGATTCATTCATAACCTATAGAACAGTTAGGCCAGGTGGACAACTTGAACTCATTCCATATGAAGACTGGGACAAGGAACTGAAAATGTTTAACTTGGAGGAGACTTGGGGTGGGGACATGAAAAATGTCTTTAAATCTTGAAGAACTCCCCTGTGGGAAAAGAATTATATAGTTTTTCAGCTTTGTACCCAAGGACAGAACTGGGAGCAGTAGTTTTGTTTTTTGGAATTTTAAAATTCATTTATTTGTTTACATCATTCATTTCCACGAGATTCTGAGTTACAAATTTTCTCCCCACCTTCCCCCCACCCACCACCCCAAAACAGTCATCCCACTATATAATCCCTCCCCCAATCTGGATCAGTAGTTTTGGAAACTGTAGAGAGGCAAATTTGAGTCTGATATATGGAAAAACTTTCTAACAGAGCAGTCCCAAAGTGGAAGGGGCAGCCTTAGGAATCAGTGGGTCCCTCCTCACTGGTACACATTGGATGAGCTACCTGTCAAAACAGTCCAAGCATGTACATTTTCCTGCTTTACCACACAGCTGATTGTCACCTTAAGCAATGCTTCTTTAAGAACAGGGGGCTCCTCATTTCCCTTCCCTCAATGAACTCTGAAGTTCAATGAACTCACAAAGTCTTTGACATTTGGCACCCCTAAAAATAATTCAGTTGATACATTTTGCTAAATCTCTAGCAATGCCAAACCAAAAGACTCTACTTCCTTCAGTTCTATGATGTACACTTAGAAGTTGGTACCAGAGGTCTTGGGATCAAATCCTGCCATTGCTATTTACTTTAAATTTTATTTTGGGGGCGAATGTCACTTACAGCTTCAGCTTTCTTACCTGTATAATGAGAGGAATGGAAAATTATCTCTAAATGCCTTCCAGTTCTAATTCTGTGATTCTATCATTTTTCCAAGAAAATGTCAATTATATCCACAGACTTCAGACAAGTCATTCGTTGTCCTTTGGAATCATAGACAACCAGAACTTTAGAGTGAAAAAAGCCCTTTGGGATCATCTAGTCCCTCATTTTACAGATAGAGAAATGGAGATTCAGAAAGAGAGAAATGACTTGTCCAAGTTTACAGAGCAAGTTGGTGGCAAAATTTAGATTAGAGTCCAGAGCTCCTGAACTATGGACCAGTGGTCTTTCTATACAGCCATAGTGTGTTCCAACCCAGATCATCAGCCAACATCAGTTGACTGATTTCTCCTTTGCCAGGAGTAGATACACTTCCCCAGAGTCCCAGTGTGATGGCTGCACATGCCGTGGTTCCTGATATCCTTCACGTTCTCTATGTATCTTTCTGGATGGAAGACAACAGTTGCTCATGACTAGTGGTGGGTAGAAGCACCCACTATATTGTTGTCTCTGCCTAAGGTTACAGAGTGTTCCTGGCATCCCGTTACAACCTGAACAACGTGGGTAGCAAATAAACTATCGTCACAAAAGAATCATACAATAGCTGAAATTTATATAGAACTTTAAGGTTTGCAAAGTATTATAAATACTTATTTCATTTGACCTTTGCAACAACCCTGTAAAGCAAGTACTACAAGGACCATTATCTTACAAGCCGGAACACTGAAGCTCTGAAGGGATTGCATGGCATACAAAAGGTGTAACTGGACTCTAGACCTAGGCTGGTGCTATCACTTTGAACTTTCTTCCCCCCCCCCATATTGGAAGCAAGGTCACTGTGAATATCCCCCCTTTTGTTTATTTGTTTGCTTTTTTTTTCATTTTATTTAGCCCTTATCTGGACTATAACCGTAAGAACTATAGGACTTCATAGGAAGAGACACCATTGGTATAGTTCAGAAGTTCATCAAGGAGTTAACATTTGTGGTCAATCATTGTAGATATGGATTTCCTTGTCATGGAATTATAGGCTATTAGCATTGGAAGGGACCTTGGAAATCACTGAATTCAATCTTTTTTTTTTTCATTAATGAAACTGAGATTCAGAAATCACTAAGCCAGCTGGTGACAAAGGAGACTAGTACCTGGGTCCCAACTCCTATTTCCATGTTCTTTCTACCTTCTGATGTCATTCCTTAGTCCATGTGATATCAAAGGAGCTGAATTAAGTCCCCCTCTGCTCTGACCCTGTACTAGGTTCCACCTTAGGGGCTACCCTATAATAACAATTTCTATGTATCATTGCCCTGACCCAGAAATCGCCCCTTAAAAGCTTCAAAATCTATTTTGTCCCCCCTAAGGGCCCTCTAGGTCCTGAAAGTATTTGATTTCCAAAGTGCTAAAACAAAGCAGATCTATTTTAAAACTATAGAAACCAGAGGAGGAAACCTGCAAACTTCCTTAGTAAAAATAGTAGTTAAATAGTGACTCAATCTATTAAGCTTAGTTTGCCTTCCCCTCCCTGCAGATTCAACTAACTGTACTCTACTTAGAAAGGACCTCGTGACATAAGCGATACAAATCCAAGTCTCTACTTCCCATCATCTTCTTCCTTAGCCTCTGCTGGGTCTTCAGCCACATTATTCTATAAAGTCAGAGAATTTTGGTGCGTCATTGGGTTTATTTTAAAGATGACAAGTTAAGATCAGTTTAAAGATTCAGAATGATTTTCTTCTACGTTGATGTGAGAGATCGCCAATTCCTTTCTTGATTCTTATGTGAATTTGTGTGGTTCCCTAAAGGTTCTTCCCATTTGTTTTAGAACATTCATCAAGACCACAGCCTTGAGTCATTGAGATTGCTACAGAAATCATCTGTGCTAATAACTGGCCTCAGGACAAAAAGTTCGTTCCTAAGGTGTCATCTCCTGTCTAAAGTGAAATATTATAAAGAAGAAACAGTAATTGAAGAAGGAAGAAAATAGAGTTGACACAGAGTACTCATATTATCCAATGGCTACTCCAGATCCCCATCCAATGGAATGGCCCCCCAGGTTAGCATACTTGGGCAGAGTCTCAAGCTTTGACCCTTTGGAGCAGCGGTTCTCAATCTGTGGGTCGCTATCCCGCCAAAAGACCCTTTCACAGGGGTCGCCTAAGACCATCAGAAAACACATATTTCCAGTGGTCTTAGGAACCAAGACGTGGCTCCTCTATCCACCTCCAGGCGGATTCACCCACATGCAAATACGCCCACATTTGAGTATTATCAGTAATTCACTCTATAATTCAACCCAATTCCATTGAATAAACATTTATTAAATGCCCACTCACTACAAGGCAACTGTGCTGGGGGTTACAGAGGCAAATAGCAGAACAGTCCCAGCCCTTGAGGCCTTTTGATTCTCCTGGGGTGTGAGGAGAGGGTGGGCAGACACCAAATGGATGCAGAGATAGAAATAGGAATCATACACAATGCAATGTAATTTCTAAAAGGGTGGGAACACTCACAACTGGAGAGAATCAAGAAAGGTCTCATATGAGAGGCAGCATGTTTTGAAGGAAGCTAAGTCTTCTATGAGGCAGGGAGAGAAGAGGAAAATATTCTAGACTTGAAGGCCCACCTGTACAAAGTCTTGGAGTCTGGACGTGAAATGCTATGTTCAGGAATCAGTTAGCTAGGAGAATAGTTTGGCTACAATGGATAACATCTGGAAAGATTAATATGAAATAGAACCCAAAGTGTAACTTCTTCTAGTTCTGATAACTGAATATATGCTGTTGCTGTTGCTGTTCAATAGTGTTTGACTCTCCATGACTCCATTTGGCATTTTCTTGGCAGATACTGGAGGGTTTTGATATTTTCTTGCCCAGTTCATTTTACAGATAAGAAACGGAGGCAAACAAGTTTAAGTAACTTGCCCAGGGTCACTCAGCTAGCAAGTGTTTGAGGCAGGATTTGAACTCAGGTCCTCTTGAATTCAGGGTCAGTGCTCTGTCTACTATGCTGCTTAGCTGCCTGAAACATGTTTATGCGTGAATATGTGTGTAGATACATTCATACATATATACACATATACATGCCCACATATATGAGTATGTATACCATATATGTGTGTATATATACACGTATATGACTACATTCACATATGAATGTATATTTAGAAATAAATGTGTATATAGCATATGTCAATGCATATATACATATGTGAGTGTATGTGTGTTTGTATAAATATATGTATGTATATTGTATATATGTAAATGTATGTATATTTATATAAATGTGTGTATATGTTTATATTTATATAAATGCTTTTATTCTTTTGCAAAGTGGTTATGTACACAATCATCCTAGCTGAGGCAGGTAGACATTTGAAAGGGCTTCTTTCAAAAATAATCAGAAGGGCAGTTCATTTCTCTCGGATTCCTCCATATTTCTTGCCTGATAATGAGTAATGTTCTAATAAAGTATTCTTTGCGAGGCTATACCAATACTAGATAAAATGCTTTCATTGGCTTTCAAAGGCCTGGCTGATGACATCATTTGCAAGAACTTCAAGTTGATATTATCATAAGCAGGAGATCAGTATCACTGCTCTTAGAAAAGGTAGCCTGCAGTTGTACTGCTATTTAGAGAAAGAAAATATATAACTACATATAGTCCTTGGCCTCATGACTCTGTGATAGTAACAGCCTATAAATATACATCAGCATTTTGGTTTTAATACCTAGAGTCTGAGCAGAGCAGCCGACTAGCTGACTGTAGGTCTAAACTGATAAACACAGACTGCCTTAGTTCTTAAAATTTCCTGACAGTCATTTTGAATGGGGGAGAGAATGTCAAGGTTTGAAATTGGCAAAGCAGGCCAGAAATAATACATAACTGACCCCAGAATGTAGGGAAAAAATGTCAGTAATCAATGCCTAAATTCCAAATGAGCTTTTATTTGCAGTATAGTAGAACTATCCATAGCTCATAGACTCGGGATTAGAAAATCTAAATTTTGGGATTTGACCCACCCTGCCACACCAACAAGCTGTAGAACCATGGACAAGCCATCGGGGTTCTCTGAGCCTCAGTTTTCTAATCTGTAAAATGGGGATAATAATATTCCCATTTCCCACCCACTTCATGGGCAACCAAGAGAAGGCGTTTACTAATCACCATGGTCAGCTGGGTAAAGTAGAGGCATCAAACACATCCCAGGGTAAAACCCTTTGCCAGCAGATTAAAATATAATTGGAAAATATTTCACAAAATAAATAAAAATACAATAAAACAGATAATATTATATTGTAAAGCTAAGTCAGTATGTGGTCAACCAGAATACTTAGGAATGGATTTGTGGCTCCCACTTCTCTTTGAGCTTGGCACCAGTGGGCTAGAGAATGAGTCGTCATCATCTTGTAGTGGAAGGAGGACTTTAGTGTCCAAAAAGAAAAGAAAGAAATGAGTTCAAATCCCAGTTCTCCCACTTACTAACTGTGTGAAAAGCAGGCAAGTTGCTTATTCTCTCTGTGCTTCAGTTATTTCTCCTGTCACGCATCAATGCACTGCAAACGAGACTCCCCACTCCAATCCAACCTTCTCTCAGCCGTCAAACTGAGCTTCCTAATTGTCCCTCCCCCTTCAATAAACTTCATTGGCTCCCTATTACCACCAGGATCAAATATAAATTCCTTTCTTTGGCTTTTAAAGCCCTTCTGAACCCGGCCTCTTCCTACCATTCTGGTCTAATTGTAACTTACTCACCCCCACACCCTCTGCAGCCCAGTAACACCAGCCTCCTGGATGTTTCTCAGTCAGGACCCTCTATTTCCCAACTTCAGTTGTTTTCACTAGCTACCTCTCACCTGAAATTCCCTCCCTCATCTCTGCCTCCTGGCTTCTCTGGCTTTCTTCAGGTTCCAACTGAAGATCCACATTCTTCGAGAAACCCTTCCTGTCCTTCCTTGATCTTAGTGTGGCTCTAGAGAGAGAAGGCTTGATGGCAAAGCCACTCTTGAACTTCCTGTTTCTTTTTTTTTTACATTTATAAACATTTGGAATTTTATCTGTCTATCTATCTATCTCTCTGTCTGTCTGTCTGTCTATTTACCTATTTATCTACTTATTTATTTATCCATCTGTTTGTGGTATAAAAAAAATACCCATTATTCTTAATTTAATTAGAAAAGTAAACACAGAGATGCCTTAGTTAAGAAGAGGAATTTATTCCCTTTCTCCAGGGAAGAAAGGGGTGCCCCATGAGATGATGTCTTACCCATGTAGATGCATGAGGCAGGGCCGGAAGAGAGAGCCTAGCCCTGTTCCAAGGTTTAAAAACCTAATTAGGACGTCCCCTTTCCTGGCCAACTACCTTCTTTCATTGGTGAAAAACTCACCTCCCAACCTCCTCCCCAATGAGACTACAAGGGGGCTGGCCTTCACCAGGCAGGAAGAAATGAACAAAGGAAGATAAAAGTAATTGACAGGAGAAGGGGGAGAGTAGACACTCAGGAGGGGGGGTACATTCCAGACTGAGAAGCTTTTCACTAATTTCGTGTCCCACACACATCCATCAATCTATCTGTTTGCTTGCGTTTTGGAGGGGAGAAGACAGGGCAATTGGGGTTGTGTCTTGCCCAAGGTCACATGGCTAGTGTGGCAAGTGTCTGAGTTAGGATTTGAACTCAGGTCCTTCTGACTCCAGGGCCAGTGCTCTATTTGCTGTGCCACCTAGCAGCCTCTGAAATTTTATTTAAAAAACAAAAACAGAAAAATCACAACCATTAACATCGTTATGGTTGGTTCTCCTCCTGGGTCTCCACACAATGATATTTGAGCATGCTCACAGCAATGGTTTCTCATTGGTTTATTAGTCTTAGTTAAACAACCATCTTAAAAGAAGGAAAAGAAACTCAGGGCACTATCATTTAACTTGTTTTGATGTTTCTCCACAAATGGTAAAAAATACTAAAGTACAGACAAGGAATAATCATAATGTTGCAGCCAACATTATAAATATGAATTATAAATTTAAAACATTTTCTGATTTAAAAATTAATCTGGTAGTAAATGTAGCTCTGTGGGGTTTCTACATCTAGTAGGGTGGGTCTCTACAGCTCCTGATCACCTTTATCTATTTTTCCAGGTCCTCCACACCGGCCTCTTCTGCCTCCCATCTGCTCCATGAGAGGCCTGGGGGGCCCTCTAGGTCCTCCTCTTCTTCCACCACCAAAGCCTCCTTGATCCATTCCTCGGCCTCTAAGGAAGCCACCTCTGTCTCTACCTCAGCCTCCTCTGAACACGCCACCAGGCCCTCCGCGGTCCATGAGGCCACTTATGCCACAATCACCCCCTGGAGGTAGAAAGGGTGGTGGAAGAAAACCTTCTGGCTTATGGACCTTACATTAATTATGCTTTTCTCCAGGCAAAATTCTGGTTTCCACAGTTTAGATTAGGACACCGCCAATCTCTTGCTCTGTGCTGGACATTTCCTCTTCCTGAAGGGTTTCCTCGGGAATCCCTGGGTCCTCTTGGTGGAAAACCTTCCCTGTCTCCTCCTCTGCCTCCCATCCAACCATAAGACATCCTGGTCCCCCTGGCCCTCCAGGACCTCGTTGGATGGGAGCAGGCATCTCTCTGCCTTCAGAGGTGGCATACCACCTGGCATTCTGTTCATTGGAGGTGTCTTCTGAGCCAGAGACACTTCGAATTTGCTCCCTTGGAAATCTTTCTCATCGAACTATGCTACTGAAGCCTTTGCACTAAGTGGGTCATCGTAGGATACTATGGCATCTCCTTTTGGTTTTCCCTGTTTTCGTGTCAAGTAAATGTTTATCATCTGCTGCCCAGCCCTTTTGTTCATCTTGACAACCCGACACTGTTTGAAAAAGTCTGCCAGCTCATCAACAGTCACATTTTCATTTGGTCCTCGTACTGTATATAAATTGCAGTGTTTTATGAATCTTCATCTGGATCTACAGTAGGCCTAAGTCAAGGTCTAGTCCTTCTTCCATAGGTCCACCAGGCTTACTGAAGCCACATCACTCTCCAGAACTGCCCATTCCGCATGTCCTCCTCCTCTTCCTCCCTGCCCACCTCTGCTCACACCTCACACACGATCAAATTCCCCTCTTACTTATCAGGGACACTCATGCTCCAGTTTTCTCAGGCTCTGGAAAAACCTCCAGACTCCTGCCCTTACACACCCATGCTACCAAATGCACTCTGCTGCCAGTAGTTGCTGCTCTGCTGGCTATATTGGCTTGGAGCCTGGTTGTAGGATCCAGTTTTGGGGGGTGGGATAACTAGTGGGGGTCTGCTGCCCATAACTGCTCTGTTGATCATAGCTAATCTGCTCTCCATAGCTACTGTACTTCCCATAGGTATTCTGAGTAACTGCTCTGATCATAACCAGTCAGCTGGGTAGAGGAATAGCTGATTGGAGGATAGGACGGCAGTGTGGTGACTGGCTGCATGGAGCAGCTCTGGGCACCTGCGGGTAACTGTAGTTGCTCTGTCCGTATGCTAGGCTGGGGTGGCTGTAGCTTGCTGTACTAGATTGAGGCTGCCTAGTCTCAGTAGGGTTGCTACTATCCTGAGATCTCACAGGTGGTTGCTGGCTGCTGCACATAGGTGGGGTAAGCAGGCTGGCTGCCATATGCAGACTGTGCTATGTAGGATGCCTGGGTGGTCATAACTGCAGCAGTGGTGGTATCATAGACCCCTGTCCCATATCCTTGGATAGGCTGACTGTAAGCCGGAGGTACAGTTGGTGTAGTAGGACCTGTTGGAGGCTCTCTGTAAGAGGTTGCATATGCAGTCTGCCCATATGCTGCAGCTGTCTGAGCCTGTGTGTAGCTGACATCAGTAGGTTGCCCATAGGTTCCATAACTTTGTTACCCATACGCCTGGGTGGTCTGTGCATATCCTTGAGCTGGCTGGGCGGCATAAGCCCTGTAGCCCTGCTGGGCTGCAGCTTGACTGTGGGTTCTATAGTCCGTGGACACCATTTTCTCACCTTCCTCCTCCTCCAATTTTGTGTTTCTTAATGAAAATTCCCAGATCTTCATAGGAGATTGAATGAAGCCAGAAGTCAATAGTTTGCGTATAATTCACTAATTTTCTGTATGTCAAAGTTCATTTTTAATTTGACCTCAACCTAAGCAATTTTTTTCAGACACTACCTAGTAAATCAGTCAGAATAAGAAACAAACAAATAAACCTAAAACATTTCTCTCTCTCCTTTTTTTTTAATCTAGACCTGTAATTTCACCAGTTTAGGGCGCAGCTGTGGAACAAATGCATATATAAGGATCCCTGATGGCCCCATATCTACTTAGTTTTTAACTGCAATGTATTTTTATTTATTTTGTTCAATATGTCCCAGTCACATTTTCATTTGGTCAGGCCCCACTGAGGAGGGTTGCCAGGTTCCATATTTGATACCCCTGGTGTAGGGAACTAAGAATTTGGGTTTAGGATGTTCCCTCCATCTATGTAGATCTGCATGTACTCTGCAACTGGATGGGGACAGTGAGAGTTGTGACTTTGTCAAGATCGCTCAACCAGGATGTATCAGAGACAGGATTCAAACCCAGGTCATTTTCATTCTAAGATCTTCCTTCTATCTACCACTTTGTGCTGACTCTATAGTGATAACTGAATAATAATCATAACTAACATTTGCAAAAAGCTTTGTATGCTTTATCTCATTTATTTCTTATGACAAATTATTAAATAAACATGAATATTACTCCTCTTATTCTCCAGATCAAGAAGTTGAAAGTCAAAGAGTGATTTGTCTCGTACTTAATGTCAAATGTAGGATTTGACCCCATGTCTTTTGGCCCAACATTATTCCCCTAAACCATGCCGTCTTTCAAACTTAAAAAAGAAAAACCTAAAATATTTTCATATTCTAAACTAAACCATTATCTGATTTGGTTTGGGTTCTTTGATCCTGACCAAGTACTAAAACTTAGACATAAAGAGATATATCTAAAAAGGTACAAATAGTGTTTTTCCAATTCAAGTTCATTGCCAGGATGAACCAGGAGTCTCAGATTCCACTGGTATTTCTGGTAACAAGTTGGGCAAAAATAATGTACCGGAAATAGTCATGAAACAACCTTACTGACAATTGATCGAAATCTCCTCAGGATAAGTCCCCAACTCATCCCAGAATTTCCTGCCTTTGTGTCTTTGCTCACACTGCTGCTCTTGTCTACATGCCTGCTTCTCCATCGCTCTTTCTCCTCCTACTGTCATCTCCATTTTGGGGATCAGCTTAAATGCCACATCCTCCATAAGGACTTCCCCGATCTCCCCAAATCAAAGTCTTCCTTCCTTCTATCACCTTACTACATTTATTTTGTTTTATAGGTCTTTATACTGATGTTTTATCTCCTCTGTTACATGGCACAATATTTGGGAGCAGAAGACCATGTCTTCTTAGCCTTTTTATCACCACCAGTAATTAGTGCAGTGCAGTGCTGTGCACCAAGTGTTAGTAACAGTCCCTTGAAATTAAAATGTTGAAGTTTATTATTTCAAAGAGTCATACTTTCCCTAAGCAAAGTGAATCTTCCAGAAGAACAACATTTACCCCCAAAGAGTTTATGTTAGAAAGAGAATTTATCAATCTAACTGTATAATGACGATTTCTTAAAATATTTACTCCCAAAATGGCTCAACAAGTTAAATTATACGAATGCAATTAAATACTGTTATGCTCTAAGAACTGATGAAGGAGATGGCTTCAGATAAACTTGGGAAGAATTATATGAATCGATGAAGAGTGAAGTGAGCAGAACCAGCAGGACATTTTATACAATAACAATAATACTGCAAAAATAATGAATTTTGAAAGACTTAGTGACTGTGATTAACACAATAACCAATCACAGCTCCAAAGAATTCATGGTGAAATGTGATATACACCTCCAGGTAGAGAACTGATAAACTCAGAGTACAAATTGAAGCATATTTTCTTTTAGTTTTTTTCCTCCTTTTTCTTGCCTTTTTGTTTTTGGGAACATGACTAACATGAAAATTCATTTTGTATGATCATACATATTTGTAATGGGTTTCTATTTTTCTTGCCTTTTTAGTGGGTGGGGAAGAGGACTGAGGAAGGGAAAGAATTTGAAAGTGAAAATAAAATAAAATTGAATTTAAAAAATATTCACTACCATACCTGGGAAATAAGGCACCTTGAATGATTGTTTCCTGCATTCTCCATATCCTAGATGTTAATCCTAGAGTATCTTAAACCCCAAATGAAACTTCCTACCATTTGCCTCAGGGCTGAATGGAGGGTAACCCAGGGATTTTTTTTTCCAATGGAATTTGATGGGTCTGCTATAACCTGTAGATTTTGAAAAAATGGAACTTGTTCCTAATTTGTCAACAAGCATCCACTATGGCCTAGGCTATGCTAAGCACAGAACACACACACACACACACACACACACACACACACGCAGGCAGGCACCCACCCAAGGGCATGAATGCAATGATCTCTATTCTCCTGGAATTTACATTTTTATCAAGGGAGACAATTCAACTGAAGCCCTCCCCCAATGGGAAAATTATGGCCAAATTATTATGTATGTGCGTATTTACAAAATAAATACAAAGTTGTTAAATATAATGTAATGAGAGAAAGAGGTGGGGAGGGACAAAAGGAGGGAGGGAGATAGAGAATCAGGAAATGTTTGGGGTAGAAGATAGTATCTCAAATGAAGAGAGAGATTCTACAGAGCAAACTTGAAGAGGAAGTACATTCCAGGCTTGGGGAACAACCAGCCCAGATGCATAAAAATGAGCAATGGAGTACTTGTATATAAGAAACAGAGAAAAGGTAAGTTTGGTTGGATCATAGAGTAATGTATGATCAGATTGGACAGGTGGATTGGAGGCAGGATGTAGAGGGCTTTAAAAATTGAGGAATTTAAGTTTTATCCTAGAGGCAATAGGGAGCCCTGGGAGTTTGTTGAATAGGGCAGTCATGTGGTCAGATCTGTGCTTAAGGAAAATCCCTTTGGCAGTTGTGGAGGACGTACTGGATGTGAAGAATTTTGAGGCATGGAGAACATGAAGGAAGCCATTTGAAGTCATCCAGGTGAGGGATGATACCAGCCTCAACTGGAGTAGTGACTATTGAGTTAAAGGGATCAAGTGCAAAAGAATCAGGTAAAAACAAAACTCTTCTTAGGGAGCAAGGGAAGCTAAGAGAAACCCTTGCAAAATTCGGTTAGAAAAAATTATTCTATATTGAGCAGCCTTTTAAGAGCATTATTCAATCAACTAGATTTGCATGTACCAAAATCAACATGACAGATAACACATGCTGCTTGAGTCATAACTTTCCAATTCAACCTTCAGCATTAATTATCTGTTATCTCTTCTGCCATCCCTATCTTCCTGCTAAATCTTGAAAAATAAGAATTAAACCTTTTAAGAGGGAAATGTTCCATGATGACTGTAATAATATCAGCCATTGTGATAATTTAATTATTGCAGAGTTAACTAATAGTTACATGATTTTTAAAAAAACAAATGAAAGTATTTGAATGGTAGGGGGAGGGATTTTTAAATTAGAAACTTACTTATAATTTTGAAACTTCTATTTAAAATTCAGGAATACTGGGACAGAAAGTGCTACCTGTCACATAGTTACTGTTTAACTACCAGTAGAATTAATTTTCTTATCACCCTTTCAACTCAAACTCTCCCCTAATGGATAAATGATGGCCAACTGCCTAATCACATACCCCACTTCCTGATTTTTGGAGAGTTTACAAACCGTCTGTGGTATAATAGCATTCAACTATTAATCAGAAAGTTGATGGTTAGAGCATATCCAAAGATATATTGTTGTGTGTGATTGTTACAGAGGGGATTTTTGTTGAACACAATGTAAACTTGTTGCCTCACTTTGTACGTATGCTATGTACCTGAGGAACCTGAGGACATAAAAAGAATTTACTAATGCTTGGCAACTTACTGGTCAATTAATTGAACTAGAAGTTCTCTAAGGTTCCCACCAATTCTGTTAGGATTTACTCCCACATTGAAAATTCAACACACAGTACAGATTTTACTGTATTTACTTGTGTATTTATCATGAAAGGCAAAGTGAGAGAAAGAGCATGAGATTCAGAATCAGGAGACTTTGGTTTCTGACTCAGTCCCTTACTGGATGTGTAATCCTGGAGCAATACTTCTTTCTGAGCCTTAATTTCGTCATTTGTATCCTGAGGATTCTACTATCTATCTCACAGGGACAACTTTAACTGTGAAGTGTTTTATAAATGTAAGCTATGATTATCCAATTACTCAGCCCTGGGCAGACCAGATTTAGAGTGGGATGTTCAGTTCTGTATGCCACATTTTAATGAGGATATTGGTGAGTTAGAGAGTGAACAGGGGAAGGTTACCAAGATTGTGAAGGGTCTTGAGATCTGCCAATAAGGAGATCAGTTGATGACTTCCATGTGGAAGATGATTAGCTTTGTAAACAGAAAATTTAGGGGAGAATAGGATAGTTTTCTTCAAGTCTTAGAACTCTCTCAAGGAAGAAGGATTAAACCTGTTCTCCTTTACTTCCCCCTTCCTCTACCCTTCTCCCCAAGAAGGCAGAACCGAGAGCAATGGGAGTTGTTGAGAAGTGTATTTAGGCTTTATGTCAAGGGGGAAATTCTAACAATTCCTGTTATCCCAAAGTGAAAGGATCATCTTGGAAGGGATGAAGTTCCCCTTCATCAGTGGATCTTCACACAAAGGCTCTATGACCACTTTGTAATGTTGTCAAGGAGATTTCTATTCAGATGCACAATGGACTTACTGACTAGTACTAAATGCCAGCTACTTTCTTTCCTCTTTTTTAACGCAGGATGTTGATTACAGCCACTAAAACAATAAGCGGCAGCAACAACTTCTTCAGATGTACTCAATGATATTCAATAAGCTTCATTCTCTTGATATTGATCCTACATTGGTCATCATCGGTCAACAACAAATCTGTCATTGAAAGAAGAGACCCTTGTACGTGTTTTGTTTTGTTTATGCTTAAGGAAAAAGATGTACACTAGATCCAAAGCTTGTCCATGTTAATATATACATAGGTCATTGGTCGTGTTGGGAAAACCCTCCCTCCTGCTAGCTTCTTCAAGACATAGCTCAGGATCCAATTACAAGACCTTTCCTGATTTAGAATGTTATTAATGTTCTTGAAATTACTTTGCATTATTTTGATTGTACTTTATCTCTTTGTGGATGTCCTTCCTTCTCCCACCCATCCCATTCCCAGTGGAAATATAAGCTCCTTTAGGGCAAGGATTTGTCTTTGTATCCTCAGCACCTAGCATACCGTCTTACACTTAATAAAATGACTAAACTTGTATGGTAAAGACTACTGTAAGGCACCTATCTATAATGTGAAAGAGGTAAGCTATAAGGTAATATCCAAAGTGGGTTTGAAGTGAATGCTTTGAGTAACTGACTGAATTAATGAATGCACACTTACTCCAATATACAATACTTGAATCTTTAAACAACAAAAGTAAACCAATGGTAACATTCTGGATCAGCCTACATACCTTTCACTTATTATAGCCAAAGTATAGATTCAGTTCAGAATATACTATTTGATCAACCATTTCCTTAGCATCTAAAATGGCCTGAATACTAAAGCTATACTGATTTCACATAAAGCAGCCTCTTGGTGGACCTACTCATTGCCCGAGGTTTTGTGGGGATTTTTGCCAGAGGCCAAGCACAGTTAATGCTTATCTTTGAATGTGCACTTGATCCACAAAACCTATGAAAGTTCTTTTGCTTCAGATCTTGGAAGAGAAGTTGAAGAGGTAATTAAATGAACCATATTATGATACCAAACTACTTTTACTTCCGACTCCCAGAGAGACAAGAAAACCACCAGGCAATCAGTGATTATATTGTAGCAACACAAAGCAAAAAGAATGATTTCGGATCCTTTACCAGTACTACTCTCTTGCCTGTCATATGAAAAGGGGTGGGGAATGGGGAGGAGAGAAGAAGGGAAAGAGACAAAGAGAGAGAGAGACAGACAGACAGACAGACAAAGAGAGAGAGAGAAAGAGAGAGATCATTTATTAAGTTCCTGCTGTGTGTACCAGGCACTATACAAAGCAATAAGGATATAAATACATCATCAATAATCCTTACCCTTAATGAACCTGCCGTCTAATGGAGGACAGAATAGTAAGACAACACAGGAGCTGAAAAATGAAAGAGGAAGCAGATTGAAAAGGTATCCATATGGAGACCAGGTAGAAAGTTCTGAGAGTCAGGATCACAGCCAGGAAATAAGTGAGTAAATCAGCTGGAATGGCCTGGGCTCTTCTTAAAAGAGTAATACTGGGCAGGAACTCATGGATCAGATGAGGGGAAGCAGAGGCCAAGGTATCTTCAGGGTAAGAGGGCTGTTGGCATCAAGGTAGAAAATTGCATGCTTTGGACACTGCCTCATAGCTTACTCTTTCACATTCACCTTTGGCCTTATAGAGACGTGCCTTAAAGTAGTCTTTACCATACAGGTTTAGTCACTTATGTATGTAGAAGACTGATATGGTAATAGCATTTGTTGGTGCATTCCAATACTATCTCCACCCTATACAAGTAATGCAACAATGGGTAAATCATTTCATGTCTTTGTATCTCTGTTTCCTCATCTGAAAGATGGAGATAATAATATTTACATTAGTTATCTCACAGGGTTCATATGAGATAAAATAAGACAATTCATGTGAGGCATTTTTAAAAGCATAAAATGCAACATGAGCATAAATTACTATTAATATTTTTAAGTTGAGAAAAATGCCTTCCAGCAGAGATTATGGTGTAAATTTCAAATTGTGGAAAATTCACAGATCAGGCAGACTATGGATGCTCCTTTTCTCCCCCCATCATGCTAGGTTAGTCTATGTGTACCAGCTTTAGACATTTTCATATCATGACAACCACTTGTAAGGACCGTTTAAATTACATTTCTACTTCTGCTCCAATATTGTGCAGTTCCCTTTGTTTCTTGGTATTTTGATTTGACTACCTTGACATGAATTCCTGAATCCATTCTGGAAAAGAAAAAAGCATAAGATTTTATACAACCATTATCTAAATCATTAATGGAAGAGTCATACTGGTTTGTAATCAAAGGTGTATATTTGGGGACAGGCTAGAAGACAGAGGACAATTTCCCCAGGAAATATCTCTTTCCAGTTTCCACCATGTTACTCTCCAGGGGGAGTTCAAAGCAACAGCCTATATCAATTGCTTGGTCCCTGACATTTGTGAAAGCTCATCTTCCCCCTCCCAAGGCTGAACTCTGTCCTTTCTCCATTACAGTAGTTGACCTGGAAGAAGAGCTGGGGGCTATAAAATCTGACATTCTGAAATGAACCATCACAATGGAAATCATTTTATTAGTCTTCTCTTTTCCAACTCCCATCCCCACCCCCAGGCCTGTAGGGAATTGCTGGGGCCTAGGGACAGCCAATAGCCATCTGTCTTCCTTTGCCCTGATGTCATCTCCAAGAAAACAGGAAACCTGCCTTTTTGTGTTTACTAAAAACAAGCACCAACCATTTCTTTCCCTTGATTTTATGATGGCTGAAGTGTCCCAGAGGCATCATTGTAGAGTGGAAGGAACCAGAGAGGAAGAAGCAAATAATCTCTCTTGAAGAGGCCAGACCAACCTGACTCACTCACCTGGGAGGGCACTCCTAGGCACTCCTTGTGGGAGGGGGGAAGGACCCAGACCTCAAACAGACTAAATGAAAAAAGATCACCACACCCTAAGCAGGACAGCCTCTCTGGATCCATATACTAAGCAAGCATTCTGCCATTAGCTAATAATAGCATTACCAGGCCTGAATTTTTTTTTAAGTCTCTAATACTTAGTCTTAGCAGCTGATAATGTAAAACAGGGTGGCATTTGGAGGCATAGGATGATGCCAGTCTCCGGGGAGAGAAAGGTGTTAACTTCTAATAGCTTTTCAGTAATAGCCACGCATCTGCAGTCCCCCATAAAAAAAGGGTTTTTAAAAATTAATAGAGCTGAATGTGCTTCACACTGAGGAGAATGCCAGATTAATAAGTGCATTAAGGACCGCTTTGGATTGGAAATAATTATGGAAGATGACAAGGAACAGAGGTGGCATTGGTGGCGCTCACAGGAATGCATTTTAAAAAGGAGTTTAAAGAGCCTTCAGATGTTGGTATTATCCTGCGTGACCAAATTAAGAGCAAATGAGAAAAGTTTATCTGGCATTTTGGAGTATTGAAAGGGCTTAGTGTTATAAATTATACAGTATGAGGATGGGAAATGGTGAGCAAATTCATGTTAAACATTATTGGCAGTTTAAATAGCAATTACTTCATAAAGCAGCCAGTATTTTAATTTGGTACTAAAAGTATGAACTATGGTCCCTCCCCCTCAAAAAAAGAGAGATTGTTTTAGTTATTTATTTGAGAATATAACAATTAGAAGTTGCCTTATTTTAAGATCAATTTCTATTCGACCCAAATGGCCTTAGGGATAGTCTATAAAGCAGCCAAACTGGACCAGTAGAGTCATGGGAAAGCTCTTTAACATGGGAAGACTCAAAATACATTTCTCACATTTTCATCTCAAGCTGCAAGGGATTCTTCCTGCAACCCAGCCCTGAGTTGGGTACCAGATTGATGCTAAGAAGTCTTCCTTGTCTTCTGTTCAACAATTTCATTTTTTGTTTTTGTTATTTTTATGCAATAACTCATAATCTTCAAGCACACATAGAATCAGGTTTCTTGAATCCCCTCAAACTGATAGCTCCCATCAGACTTACAAGTTCTCTGATACATCAAAAAGACAGGTAGCTCCTGAAGTATTGTATTTGCTGCAGTCTAGTGCAGGGCCTGGCACATAATGAGCACTGAATGTTTCTCCAATTGTCCATTTAAATTCCATTTCAAAAACCCAGGGGAGGGCAGCTAGGTGGTGCAGTGAATAGAGCACTGGCCCTGGAGTCAGAAGGACCTGAGTTCAAATTTGACCTCAGACACTTAACACAAAAACTAGCCATGTGACCTTGGGCAAGTCACTTAACCCCAATTGCCCTACCTTCCCTTCCCCCTCCAAAAAGCAAAATTTTAAAAATAAAATAAAATAAAACCTCAGGTGAGCAAATTCATCACTTGGGTGAAAGACCTTTTCCCATCTTTCAGGCAATGGAAAGAGGGCTAGATTTGGAACCAGAGGATACAGGTTTGAACTCCTACTCCATATGTGACTGGGCAAGTCATTTCATTCTCTGGGCCTCAGGTTCCCCATCTGTCAAAAGGGGATAATTGGATCAAATGATATCTAAGCCCCCCCCCCCAGTTCTCAATCTAGGATCCCTCAGAGAGCACAACAAAAAAAGAAAATCATCTGTCTTTTAATTTAATGATAAAATATTGATGATTAAATAATATTTTAAAATCAGACATAAGAAGAAAATTGTGTTATCTTGTCAACAGTTTTTATAATCTATGGGTCCTTCTCTAAGAAAAGACTTCAATTTTCCGAGAGATTTACTTTCCCTTACTTTGACGAGGATCTTTGGAAAATGAGTTTTCCTGGTCAATGTTGGAATAATGATCCTTTAATGGCATTTATGTCAAGTTTTCTCAAATTGTCCTTGAGAAAGTAAATAGCTAAGGCTGCGGTACAAATATCTAGGCGAGGAGCAAGATGGTGAGCAACAGCATCAGTCATTTATTTTTCTGCAATTTTATGATGGCTATCATTTCAAGGACCTCTCGCCTTCTACCACTCTGCGTATGGTGGATGCAAGATGCGGCCACTCAGAATTTCAAATCCAACTTACCAAAGATTTATTTTTCTTTTGAAACAATTTCTGACAGCTTTTGATCTTCTAAACTGAAAAAAAAAATCAAAGAAATCTGTTTCTCTGGCATATTAATAGCAAAGGAATTTCTGGATGCTGCAAAGTAGGAACGGCGCATAATAGCATCTCAGTTTTATTCATCTTCAAAGCAAACCAAATATAGTTTTGAGACCCAAAAAAAAAGGATGCCCTACAGATTTTGAAGGGATGGGATAAACCTCTTTTCTCAAGAAAAGATGACAAAAAACTCATCTTGAAGGACAGTTACTCTACTTCTGTCCATCTAATACATTTACAAGTGTGCTGTCAGATACTAATCTGTATTTCACATCTGCAACTAAAAATACTGAATTGTTCCGGGATCTCAGGTGCTTAAACCACTTCCGACAATTATTGGGCATTGCTTCCCTCCAGCATCAGAGGTTGTAGCGGTCTATCAACAAATGTATGCAGGCTTACTTGACTTATCTGAGGAGCTTATCTAGTCACTTTCCACAATATACCAATGTGTAGACAGAATAATGCAGCATGTTCCAATCCTGCAAATTGTCTAATTGCCATTCCTATGCAGTCATGTGTCTAAACACTGGTATTAGTGCATGCTGATCTCTGTCCTTTCTCTGAATTCCGCCTCCTATACTTAGAGTCGGCAATACATAGAGTTTATAAAGCCATGGAATGTGAGAGAGAGAAAGAGTCTTAGATGTTGTCTAGGTTTAGGACCAAATATTTAGAGCTGAGAGGGCTGCTCAAAGCCATCTGGTACAACTCCCTTATTATACAGATGGAGAAACTGAGATATTCAGAGATAAAAGGACCTGTCCAAGGAGATATAGTAACCTACCACTACCTCATACTGTCTTTCTAACTGTTTTCCTCAAGATTGTAGGAAAATAACTTATAGAGAAGCAGCAAGAACACTGAGCAAGGAATCAGGGGGTCTAAGATTTAGTCCTAAATCTGCCCCTTCCGAGTCACGTGACCCTAGGCAAATTACATCATTCATATCCCTTTGGGCCCCAGTTTCCTTAGGTGCAGTATTGTACTAGGATTCCTTCTTATAGCTTCTCTCCCCGACTAGACTGTAGGCTACTTGAGGATAAGGGTGATGTCTTATGATTCTTTTGTATCCTCCCATAGTACCTGGACAAATTAGGGCTAGGAACAAGGTAGGCATTCAGTAGGTACCTTAATGATTGCCCAGGAAAAGCAGAAAAGTTACTGCATCCAAAGACATGCGAAATGAGTCCTTGTTAGTTATCATGAAGAGAAGAACCATAGCTAACCAGCTGAAAGAGGAACTGGGGGCAGGTTAATGGGAGAGACAGTAAGATATTCAGTCAATGCAGCACAAGAAACATTCTCAGTGGGATCAGCCAAGGTCCAGACAAGACAACACAAAGATGCATCAGGCCCAACATTGTCACGGTCACATGGAAGGAAGTGGTCCATCTCTCAAATAGTCTTTCCTGGACAGTTATGCTCAGGCCTCTGGAGAACTTCGAAGTGAGAAGCAGGGATGTCAAGTGGAAACCTGTCCTCTAAAGAGAAAGCACATACAACCTGAGAGCTAGTGATACCCCACTCCCACCCCTGTGGATGCCCTGCTACAAAAGCCAATGACACTCTGCTAGTTACAGCTCTGTTCCTGAGTATTAAATGGAACAAGGACATTTCAATCAGGAAGCAGAGAAGGATCCAGGACTAGGAGCCCTACTCAGATCCCATGACAACCCTGACCCTATAGCATCTTCCCTTATGCTCTAAGAATATAGGTCCCTTTCAAATACATGGTACAATAGATAAAGTCCTGTGTTTGGAGTCAGGAAGTCCTGAGTGTAAATGCAGCCTCAGACTCTTAGTAACTGTGTGACCCTGGGCAAGTCATTTACCCTCTCTTTACTTCAATTTCCTCAACAGTAAAATGGGAATAATAGCACCTACCTCCCAGAGTTTGTGAGAGGATCAGATGAGATATTTGTAAATCACTTAGCACAGTGTTTAGCACAAAGTAGGTGATTAATAAATACTCCTTTGCCTCTTTCCTTCTTTTTCTCTTTTCCCGATCTCCCCTTAGGGTCCCCAGGAAAGACAAGGACAAGTAAGACGTGGCCATGAGGCAAGAGGACTTGACTTAGTCATGATAGCTGAGGGGATATTCTTTGTCACCCATCCTCCATCCCCACCAGGAATATAAATAAATAGAAGAAGAGCAATGAATCACAAAACCTTAGAGTTGGAAGAATGATCTCAGAGGCCAACTAGTCCAAAAATCTTACTGGACTTGCTCAGTATTTCAGTGCAGGATAAACTATGTATAATATACTTCATTAGAGATGGCAGATAAGTGTGTATCATACTGTTGAAGGCTTCCACAAAAAAATGACTAGCTTTAAAAAGTTTTAGAGCTTAAAGAAAGAAGTCAAAATTGTATGGCAACTTACTTATATGTAGGCCATTTCCTCTCAATGGTAACTAAATGAGATGTTACTGTAATCATTTGCCAGTGACTAATAGATACATAAATTTGGGACTTAAATCTGCTGGTATTTTTAGATATTTTTTTAATTCTGTGTCTTATTTTTAGTGGGCAAATGCAAAATAAAATGGCAAATGAATGGATATATATGAACAGAGTAAAGGGAACATATATAAGAAATGTTATGAAGGTAGAAATAATAAGACTTGTCATTAGATTGAGAGTCTTTGCTGAATTAGAGTGGGGGTCAAGGATAACACTGAGGTTGCAAGCCTGGATGACTGGGGATAATGGTCATGCCATTGACAGAAATAAGGAAATTCAGAAGAGGGGAGGATTTGGAGGGAAAGATGAGCTCTCTTTTGGATGTGGAGATACTCATAGGACTACAGATTAAGATGTCCAAAAGGCAGTTGGTGACATGGGAATGAAAGCCGGAAAAGTGACCAGGACTGAATGTATAGATCTGGACATTATTTGCATAAGTAGGATCACTGAATCCATGAGAGCTGATAAGATCACCAAGCAAGAAAATACAAAGGGAAAAGAAGCCTAAGACAAAGCATTGGAGAACACCCATGTTGGTAGGATTGGCATAGATGAAAAACCAGCAAAACAGGGAGAGAAGAAGCTGAAAAGAGTACTAAGAAAGAATAGTGTCACAAATACCTCAAGAAAAAGAAAGACTCAAAAGGTGTGAATGATCAACAGAGTCAAATGCTGTAGAGACATCAAGAAGGAAAAGAACTAAAGGAAGATTATTAAATTTGGCAATTAAGAGATCACAAATAATTTTGGAGGGAGCTGTTTAATTGTATGATGAGGTCAGAAGCCAGACTGCAGAGAATTTAGATGAAAGAGAAGAAAAAATGGAGGGATCTAATGTAGATTGCTTTCTGAAGAAATTTAGCCACAAAGAGGAAGAGAGATATAAAATCATAGCTTGCAGAATGGTAAAAATAAAATATTTGGACTTTTTAAGATGAAGAGATATACTTATGGGAAAGAGTAAGGAAATAGATAGAAACTGAAAAAATTGGAAAGATGTCAGAGGAAACAGAGTGCTGAAATATAGGAAAAGGGATAGGGTCAAAGGTAGTTCTATTAAGTTGGCAAGAAGAGTCTGTCTCTTCATCTGAGACCAGAAAGAAAGGGGAAAGAGTGGAGAGGTCTGAATGGAAAGGAAAAGAGGGATCTTATGTTGACTAGCCATAACTGGGAGGGGAGGGGTGAAATATGAGGTGAGGTCCTCAGCAAAGAGGGTGTGGAGAGGAGGTTCCATGGTAAACTTGAAGAGAGATGAGAAAGTTTGGAAATTTGTGCTCAAATCCTGCTTCTTTTGTTTATCTAGTCATAAGACCTTACTTTAGGCTAGTCTTTCTTCATTCATTCATCTATATATACATCCATTCATTTATGCATCCCTTTATTTGTTTGTTTTAGGTCTTGTCATGTAATTTCATTGGGTTAGGAACTCCCCAGTGTGGAAACTCCCTCCAACAACACTGATCTGCAGATCAACAACTCTAATCTCAGTGGTCTTCCCCATCCTCACCTCAAAATTATTTCATTTTTTCCTGTGCATATGTTGGTTCACTCACACACAAATTCTCTCTTTCTCATGCACACACACACACACACACACACACACACACACACACACACACACACACACAAGATTATAAGCTCTTTAAGGACAGTAACTTTTATTTTTTGTCATTATAGCCCAAGCGCCAGTGCCTGGCATCTAGTTGGGACATAATAAATAGTTGTTGAATTGAACAAGTTTCCTAGGGGCACTTCAAGGTGAATTAACTTGGTCCATGATCACACAGCTAATATGTGTCCAAGGTAGGATGTGAACCCAGATGCCCCCAAGTCCAGCCTTCTTTCTCATATGCTATACTGACTCTAGGCTATCATTTAGCTTCTCTACAATGGGGATAATATGATCTTCACCATTTACAGGTAGAATTCTAAAGCATTCGTTAGCATCTCTCTCAGTTCCAGTTTGGTCATCCATAAAATGAAGATAATCCTCCTGGTACTGCTGACCTCATGGGCTGTTGTGATGAAAGTGCTTTGTAAATCTTAAAGGTCTCTTTACATGTAGAGCGATAAAGATAACTCTAAAGTGGACCCCAGAGGTCACTTAGCACAACTCCATCATATTTATAGAGGAGGAAATGGACATAGGGAGGTTGATTGACTTGCCTATGGTCACATATGTAGGCATAAGCATGGGAGGCAAGATTTGAATGGATCCTTTGACATCAGAGCCATTGCCCCATGCTTCTTCCCTGAACCAATGACCGACATTCTCGTCTTCCTCTTCCACTCAGCTCCTCCATGAGGCCTCCTCCGATTGCCATAACCCACAGTGTTCTCATCCTTCTTTGAGCTCCCATGGCCATTGCTATCCATGTCACTTCTCAGACACTGAACAGAGGATGCCATTTATGCTTAGCTCTCAAGTTTCTGCCTTGCCTCCCAGACAGTTTGTCAGCTCTCCAGGCCACCCTTTCCTGAGCAGTCCCAGTGATGCTCATTGCACTCCCAGACATATCTACTTTATGATCAGGTACTCTCTTCTAGCTCACTCCTAGGGGTCCAGCTCTCCTCCATGTATTATCTTCTATTAGAGTATAAACTCCTTTAGGTTAGAGGGATGATCTTATTTCCTTTTATTTGTATTACCAGTGCCTAGCATTGTGCACAGCAGGCACTTAGTAAATGATCTCTCTATCTAGCTATCTTTCTATACAGTCATCTGTTAAAAGGCAGCAAGGTAGCTCAGTGGTTAAAAATATGAGACTTGTAATCAGGAAGATCTGAGTTCAAATTTTGCCTCAGACACTTACTAGTTTTGCCACCCTGTGTAAGCAACTTAACCTCTTCTACCTCAGTTTCCTCCTCTGTAGCATAGGGATAATAATAGCCTCACAGGATTGTTCTAACAATCAAACACAATAATATATATGTAAAGTGCTTTACAAACCTTAAAATTCTATAGAAGTGCTAGCTATTATCAGCCAGGACAGAACCTTGAACATAAGTACTCAACAAATGTTTGCTGAGAAAGAGAATAACGATGGGGAATGTAAGACTGATTTTTTCCTTTTAAAAATTTTGTTTTTTCCTTTTAAATTTATTTTAACATTTGTTGTAATGTTTGTTGTAATATTTGTTGCAATGTTTACAACATTCAGTTCTACAAGTTTTTGAGTTCCAAATTTTCTCCCCTTCTTTCTTCTCCCCCTCCCCCAAGACTATAATATTGATTTTAAAAGTGTTTATTGCTTGAGATGATACTGTACTCATTGTCTGCAGCATTCAGAAGTCTTATGATTATTCTGTTCTAAAGTATTTGAGCTATTTGTTTTGAAGACTCCATATTGTCTTCACTCTTAAATATGGCACAAGAAATTGGGGAGGAGGGATCATGTGGAGAGCCTTAGGAAGCAGATAGAGATATCTATGGATGAATGTGATTGGCAGACCATTTATCCCTGATGTGGCAACAGGAGACAGATCCCAGGAGGATCCCCCTGGAATAATAGACCTTAAGGAAAGAGAGACCTTTAAAACCTATTCCCAGAAGAAGAATGAATTAGAAAACTTAAAACCTTGGTTTTATTCTCTACCCCCACCCATAACACACACAAACACCCCAGGAGTGTAATCCAATAGGCTCGCTCCAACTGTCCAGGTGGGGAAAAACAGATGGGGAGGGGGAAGGATTAGATGAGCTCAACACATCAACTTGCCCTCACTGCTACAGAAGGAGCCCTAGACTCTCCTACTCCCAACCACAATCTAGCAGAGCTGTCTTATCTCCAACACTCCTGGATCCTAGACAACCTATGAATTATCTAGACCAATGGTGTTCAATAGTCTTTATGTCAATACTAATAGTGCCTCATTTATATAACTCTTAATAGATTACAAAGCACTTTAATATATACTATGTATTTGGTTCTCTGGAGAATCTTTTGAGATGGAGTTCATCATTAATGTAGACTAGATTACTTGATTATGTGAAGAATTCTATGAGATAGGTAGGAGCAAGTATCATTAGTCCCATTTTACAGATGAAGAAATCACAGCCCAAAGAAGCTTAGGTCATTTGCCCAAGGTCAAGCAAGGAAACTAATACCTATTCTGTCTGTCTCACAGAAATCCTATACTCAAGGTTCCAGACTCTTAGTCTGTTATTATTCACTCCTAGGGTTAAGAACAGTGCCTGGTGCATAGTAGGAACTTACTTGACTGACTGGCATTCTTTCCTCTACACCAGAAACATCAAATATGGAGTCTGTGAGCCACATGCAGCCTAAAACATTCCCACATATGACCTGAACCAGATTACAATGTATTGGGAAATATTTAACAAAATATACTAAAATGCAAAAAAGGAGATAATATTAACATGTAGTTTCCTAAATCAATTTGCAGCCTACAGGGATCCTTATTCAGTAGCCCCTGTTTTTATGTAAGTTTAACATTGTTCTAAACTGTGTTGACTCTTGCTCCAACTTTATGGCCATCCTCACACTATTAGACACTACTTTGGGTACTTAAATGGATTCATAATTTAATTAATGAAATTCCCTCTACTAAAGAAGATTGCAACCTCTTGGTGGTACAAACACTATGTTTTCCCATAAATTCTCCATAAAGAATGGAGATACTCAACCAAAACTAGTGAAAAGAAGAGCAGTATGGGCAATGGGATAAAGGAAGAGGTTGCTTAGAGTTAAGAAAATGGAAGACTCCAGTTACCATTCTGAATGCAGAGTGCAGCCTTTCAGCACTTCCTAGCTTCTCTAGAGCAACAACAAAGAAGTGGTCAACTAGCATTGTTTCCTGTGTCAGATGTGTTGGATGTGAACTAGATGCTCTAGTAGAAGACACTATGTAGATAATTGAATGAAATGAACCAGTCTACTTTGGAGTTCAACTTTTAAGAAGAAAAAAAAAGCCCTAACTTCCCAAATGCCAATGGAATTAAAACATGTACTCTAATGAAGAAAATAAGGATGATTATATACAAGAATGAGACCATACAGCATGGTCTTTAAAGAAGGCTAAGAGCTCCAAATGTAAGCCATTAGGGCAGAAGTAATTTTTTTTAATGAAGCGAGAAGACGTTTGTAAGAATTCCAGGTGGCAAGTTTTTACCTGCTTCCCAAGAGAACCTGTGGACTGTGGACTCTTATTCTTATCAGGAATGAACTTTCCCATGCTCCAGTGAAAGGGTAAGGATTCTTGAGTCAGAACATGTGGATTCAAAATCCACCTTAGTTATTCACTCCCTGTATGACCTTGGATAGATCACTTAGAATTCCTGGGCCTCCATTTCTTCATGTGTAAAAGGAGGGGGTTGGACTTGACCTTGGAGGTCTCTTCCAGGCAACTATGATAAGAACACAGGTATTCAAATTACCGTCATTGTCATTGCTGAGCAAAATTTCACTTGATTCTGTTTGGGACACAATTATGTGGCCTGAGATGTTTATCTCTAACCTTTTTTATATGCCTAGTATTAGTGCTACTTACTTAGTTTGGGGGTTTTTTATGGGGAGGAAGATCCAGATTTCATTTATGTAGAGAAATAAGAGTGGAAACTCCTTCCAGTAATTCTTAGTCTTAAGAGAGTCACCTGGAATACTGAGCTCAAATCCATCAGAATGGTCAGGAACTATTATATTTTTTATTTTTGAATCCCCAGCACCTAGGACCGTGTTTGGCCCAAAGTAGGTGCTTTAATTTGAGTGAGGGATCCAGATGGGTCTGGAGGAGAAAGTGAGTCTGGTGACCTTGCACCCTCCCTCACTCAAATCAGTCAACTACAAGTCATGTCATCATTTCCCTGATGTCAGGGTCCTCTTTGAAAACAAAAGACAAACAGAAGGTGCTTTATAAATGCTTGTTTGATTTAATTCAATCAATAACTTAAGTAATCTACCTCGTATATGTCCTATAGCTAGCATGTTTCAGGGCAGAACTCACACCCACATCTCCCTGGACTCCAGGGTCATACTACTAACCACTATATATCAGAATTTCTCACAGCAGATGCTTGCCATTTGCCAAATCAAAACCTCTTTTGACCAGCTTTATTGTTACAATAGATGTTTTCATGTGCAAGTCGATTTTCTGTCTTTTATCCTAAGACATGGGATCTGAGGGTTGCAAAGCATGGCAGTAATAATCTAGCCCAAATCCCTTTATTTATACAGAAGAAAACTGAAACCCTCAAAGCGTTCAGTAACATAGTAGAAAGTACAATGGAATAAAAGGGGTCAGGTTTGAATCCTGGATTTGCTATATACTGCCTGTGTGACCCTGAGCAAGTCATTGAACCTTTGGATTTTCAGCTTTTGCATATGCAAAATGAGGGGGTTGAACTATCTCTAAGGTCCCTTTCACGTCTAAATGTATGTTATGATGTGGTAATCTAAAGGTCCAAGATTAAAACTGGTTAATAGCCAAGCCAAGACTAGAAACTCAGAAAGTTGATTCTCAATCAAGCCTGACTTTGTATCTCTCCATATTACCCTATTTGTATAGCCAACATCTCAAAATGTATTCTTAGATGAAAGTTGGTTTCTTTTTTTAATGAAAGAGATATAGACAAGGAGTAAAAGTTCTAGCCTTAAATTTTGATTTGTTTCTCCCCTATGTCTCTTGCCTCAACCAAGGTTACAGAAGTCAATGTCTACTGATTAAATTTTAAAGATGAAGAATTATAGGATTGATGAAGGGAGATAGTAGAATTGCAGCATTGCTACAGTAGAAAAAAATGTTTGTGTCAGTAATGATAAGATCATTTAAAGGGGAAGGAAGGAGGACAGGGTTAGAGGAGCTGAGGAGCTGGAGACTCAAGAGAGAGAAAGAGAATGTGCCTGGAATAAGTCTCTTGAGAGCCTTCAAAAAAGGAAGAAAATGATGAGCTGGATCTGGAAAAGGCTGGGGGACCCCTGGAGTTATTTCAAGGCAAAATATGTGAATGAGCCACATATTTTAACATCTACGACAGCCCTGGACAAATGCTAGCATTTATAGAACCAGGATTCAGGAACATAAAAAAGTCAAGCAAATAAAAATTCAGGACAGAGCTTCAACATTGTTGATGTCTAGTCAATGATCTAACTGACTAGCTCCATCCTGATGCCAGAAAATATAATGCACAAGTAAACGGTACCTCAGAGTCACAGATCTACACTCACACAGACCATATTCAATGTGAAGGCTTCTCAATAATAGTTCAGGAATGTCCCAGATTTCACTAAGGTATTGTAAACATCTAAATTGGGTTCATTTTGCACTTTCTACTGTATCTTATTCTTCTGGCAAGGTTTTGACTGACTCATTTTCAAAGGAGGTTAAGAGGCTAAAAACCACCACCACCTTTTTCCAGGTCAGAAAAGGAGGATTAAGAAGGATTATTATTATTATTATTATTAAGAATTATCCTCTCCCAGGATAAGAAGGGAGAGCAGAATTTTCCACTATAAGGACAATTTTAAAAATCTCTTTGGAAAGAGATGCAAGAAAGCAATACAGATAGAGAAAGAATGGCAACACTAGTCCCAGATGAAGGACATTTCAGGAAAGTGACTTTCTAAGTCTTGCAGTAGCTGCAAGGTTTTCCTTTCTCTAGCTATCAGTTTGGATTATTAAGGGAGTCCAATAAGGAGTAATTGAATTATGCCTGTTTGGAGAAATTGCTGAAATAATAAATTTACATTCTCTTTTCTGTTTTATTTCTACATACAATGGGGAAGCATGATTCATTTCTGTTTCTGTTTTTTTGTGATTTTCTCACTTTTTATTTGCATTTTAACAAGTTTACTAAATAATGTGATTTTAGTTTAATCCTAAATTAATATTTTTATTATAGAATGTATGGGGGAGAGGAACTTGTAGATAATTTGATTACACCAAATTATCTCAAATTTTACTAGCTGGGACACTACCTTCTGGTCTTGGTAAACAATAGTTTGGCTCTGGACTCAAAGCAAAGCATCTTATAAATTTTATTTACATTCTATATTTTTGAAATTTCTGAGTTTTTGGAGAGAAAGGAACCCTAGTGTAATGGAGACCTTTGCCCTAGACTTTCACAAACTAATCTCATTATGTCCAAGCAGACAGGTCACTTTGTACCAGAGGCCTTTGGTTTATTTTCTTCACTTCACCCCCCAAAGGCAAGAGAAGAGGAGGGGGAATGGAATATCTCCAGAGAAGGTCATGCCCTGAGCTAGGCCCAGCGGATAGAGACAGGCATGGTTAATTCCACCCACTCCTTTGAAGGGAGAAGGGTGAAAGGCATTCCACATCCAAACTGCCCTCCTTAGTGACCCCTGTTGGTCATCAAACAGATTGCTTCACAGAGTTGGCTCCTCAGACCACTTAGCTCTTGAGAGACCCTTTAAGGAATCTTCTATCTTTCAAAGTTCTCACGGTGATAACCTTGGTCTTTCCGTCTCTTCTGAAATGCATTTACCTAAGATCAGGTAAGAATAAACACAAAAGAGGAGTTCTACCCATCCACAGCCATATGGCAGCTGCTGGGTGGGAAGATGTGGCAGCTATGGCAGGCTACTGCCACTGCCATACACACTCCCTTCTGGTTTAGCAGTCAATTTAGAGGCTTGGCTGCCACCAAGCCAACAGGAATCAGTGAAAGAATGCATGTCCATGCCCTGATGTAGGGAGGGAAAGGGCCTATCCCTCATGCTTTTCCAGATGTAGGCTCACCTAGGCCCGATGTGGATTGGCATCAGACAGAGAATGCTGCATGTGTTCCTAGGATGAGGTCCTCATTGGTCAACCCTCTTCCCACTGCCCATCACCATTATACTAAGTGTCTTCAATCCTCCCTGCAAGTATCAGGCTAACAATCAACATTGAAACTAAGACAGGTATACTAAAGGACATGTACTAAAGCATCAGAAGATACACAAATCTGATGCTGGCTAACATGGGAAGAGTTGTAGGTCACCTGCCAGTGAGGTCATTTCCTTCCTCCCCCACACCCCCACACTCAGTTCAGTCACATTCCCTGAAAAACTTTCAGCACCAACTCTTCAGGTTCCTGCTTTGTGTGGGCTATGGGCAAGTCCTGTGACTAGTCCAGCATTGATCATCCTCTTCCATCTCTCTCCCTTGGGTTTGAGCTCTCTGTCCTCGACTTTTGCAGCCCTCTGTCTTGGCTTTCAGTCCAACAGCTGTACAGCATTCCAGATGTCCACATCAGATCCTCACAGCATCCACTTCTGCTCTGGAACTCCTTAGTTCTCAGCTTGCAGCAGGCTCACCAACCTCCCTCGCCCAAACCCTCCTCCACCAGTCACCAACTCATATCCCTCATTGACCATCATATCTTGGCAGCCCTTTCCTTCACTTTACGTCACATTCCCCACCCCAGAAAGTCCTACATTTCTGTCCAAGGGCTTTTCTTGCATCTCTTGTATAGGAGAGACCAAGGACTGTCCAAATCCCCCTGGAATTCCTCTGATTCTTCTAATATGAATCCCTTTTGAGCATACACAGTACACAAATGTGTGGTAGAAAAACACTACACAGTAGCAAAAGACAATCTGGATATAAGAATGAAAAAAGAGTGGGGAGAAAGGAGGCAAATAGAGTTATCTTCTTTGAATCTCCTTTTCTTTAAAAATTCTTATCCTTCAAAAGTTGTTGACTGACAGACATTCTTCAGTCATCTCACCATCTTTGAGGCATTTAGCTGAAGGAAATTAAGACAAAATCCAAAGCAGAACTTGTCATAACAGGGAGAGCTACAAGGAAGAGGAATTAAAGGAGTGGGGCTTATTAAAAGCTATTTAATGCTATTTGTCATTAACATTCAAATGGTAATTAAGATTTGGGCAATGAGCTAGATGACAAGAAGAGAAAAGATAAAGAGAGGTGCAAAGGGTGAGAAGAAATAGAAGCCAGAATTCAAATTGCCCATTCATTTTGTTGTTTTCTTGGGGCACTGACTGGACCAAAGGGTGTCTGAGCTCTGTGTGTAGAGGTTTAGATGGTTTTTGAGGTTTTTTTCCCCCTTGAATTTAATCCAGCCTGGTCCAGTTGCTTTTTTTTTTAAATCACTAATTACATTTGCATTTCTGGTAACCAAAGCAATTATCAGGTCCCATGCTTAAGGGCATAATTTGATAGCAGGCAAAGAGAGTTAAATTCCTTCTACTAACATGGATGAAAAATTGGTTTACATGTGAGCTTTGATATTTTTCTTACTCCACAATAATACTGCAGATGAGATGCTGTGTCCAGTGGGCCAATAGAGTTGCTCTCCTCTTCTAAATTCTTGCTATTCTATCTCCTTATTGGCTAATGCCTTTAAGTGAACAGTCCCGGGTTGCCTCCTCATTCAACCTCAGCCCTCCTCAGATTCCTGCTTTATTGAGGTTAATTCATCCCATCTACACCTTATGCCCCAGGTTAGAAATCTGGGTGTTCTCTTTGATGTGGATTTATCCTTTCTGGCTCCTCTTGGGGCATTAGCGAAATCTTGTTTTTATTATTTGTTTAACCTTTGCTTAAAAAAAAAAGAAAGAAAGAAAGATACTTAACTCTGTCTATTGCCAAGACTATAGTTTATGCTTTAGTCATCTCCCAGCTGAACTATTGTAATTTGCTCTTGGCTAGCCCTCCTCCCATTCATCTATCATGTCGTTTATGCTTTTCAAAATTCTGTCTCACGTTTTAGCTCCTTCCCCCCTCTCTCTTGCCTCTCATGTTCCTCCTTGACACTAATTACCCATGTTCCCTCTTCACCTGCTGGAGTTAAAGTCCAAATCTTAAAGCCAAAATTGCAAGCCCTTCCTATTACAGTTGCTCTGTGATTTAATTCAATTGTCTCCCAAGGCATTCAGTCCTCATCCCTTCTCTGACTAAATTGTTGGTAATGCCATCAGACTGATCCTTGTGCAGCTTCCCCATCTCCAGTCTTCAAATACATTGCCTTTCGCCTAGTATAACTTTCTCCTTTCTAATTTTAAAATAAATGTTATTGATATCTTTTGTTTTTCTACATAACCAAAATTTCCCCCAGGATTCCTCCATCTCTCCTACTGGAAAGTTATCCCATATAACAATATTATTAAAGAAAAAATAAGAGAGCAAAAATGAGCAAAACTGACTGGCACATTTTTTACAAAGTCTGAAAATGTGTGCGATGTACCACACTCAGTTCTACAAAGGGGTGGAGTGGAGTATCTTCTTAAATGCTTGTTCTTTGTAATTTAGCAACATTAATTTCTTGTTATTTTGTGGTTGTTCTTTCCATATACATTGTTGTAGTTATGTATAGTGTTTGCTTGGCTCTGCTTACTTTTCTCTGCATTAGTTCATGTACATCTTTCCATGCTTCTCTATCATCATCATATTCCTCATTTCTTACAGCATGCTAAGTCTATCAAATTTATGTATCACAGTTAGCTTAGCCATTCCTCAAACAATGGTACCTACTTTGTTTGCAGTTCTTTGAGACCACAAAAAGTGCTGCTATAAATATTTTAATGTATATGGGAACTTTTTTCTTTTCAATGGCCACCTTCGGGGCATATAAGTGTAATGGAATCTCTGAGTTGAAGGGTATGGAGATTTCAGTCACTTGTTTTGCACAATTCTGAAGTAATTTGCAAAAATGATTGTATTTACTCACAGCCCCACTAACAACGCACTGATATGGCTATCTTCTCATAATCCCTCCAGCACTAATAATTCTCATCTTTTGTCATCTTTGTCAATTTTCTGGGGGTAACGTTATACCTCAATGTTGTTTTGATGTGCAATTTCGTATTATTAGTGATTTGGAACATTTTTTTTCATGTTATTGTTAATAGTTTGTAATTCTTCTGAGAGCTGTGTGTTCATCTCTTTTGACCATCCTAGACTGTATTCTAACTAGTAACATTCTTTGTATTTTCAGATGTTCTCTGAATGTTTTCCGGTTATTGTGTTTCAGGATCCTTTCCTTTTAAAAGAAGATGCTTATAGCTAAAAACTTTTCATGGCAAAGCAATAAATAAATATTATCTACTCCAACACATCCCCAATACCTAATCCTCATATCTCTCCTAGAAAAATTAATTCTATCACTAGGATATAGTCTAGATAATGTAATAATTTTTTTCTTTTGGTTTTAATAATACAGAATGAGCTTTTCCATTTATGTAATAAATGAAAGTGAATCACATGATCTACTGGATTGTAAATTCTATAAAGGTAGAGACTGTCTTATTCATCTCTGTAATCCACAGGACATTCTAATATGAATGAATTAATGATGACTGAATGACTGAATGAATGAATGAATGAATGAATAGGCAGATGGCATGGTAGAATACTGGGCCTGGAATCAGTAAGACCTGAGTTCAAATCCCACCTAAATTGTGTGATTCTGGACTAGTCACAATCTCCACTTGCTTTAGTTTCCTCAACTAAAATATAATAATGATAACTACTTTTCAGTGTTGTTAAGAAGTTCAAATGAGATAATATTTGTAAAAAGATGTTTACTTAGTACAGTGTCTGGAACATAATAGATGCTAGATAAGTGCTTATTCTCTTCCCTCCCATGAATAAGTGAACGAGTAATGAAATGAATGAATGAATGAGAAAGAAGTGCCAAACACCATGCTGAAGGCTGGGGATACAAATGCAAAAGTAATGACATTTCCCTGCCCTAAAGGAGCTTGCAGTCTAACAGAAGATACCACACACATAGGGGTATAGTAGATTTAAAAACATGCACTAACCAAGTATACATATGTATATATAGCTGTACATGAAGCGACATTGTCAGCAATAGATTTTGCTTGGGTAGCAAATTATAAAATAAGATTTTAAGTGTAAATTGCTATTTTTCTCTCCAAAAAGGTTCTTCACATGCAATGTTTCCTCAGGCTATCTTCCACATGCAGAATCATTCTTTGACCAGTCCACAGAACTGGTTAGTGCTTTTATTGGTGCTTTAGTTTCAGTCCCAAGAAAGGTTAAATGAACAATTCCATCCTAGGCTGAGTTGGTATGGGCCAATAGTTTCAACAAATCACAGCTCATTGCTGTGGATCAAAGGTGGATCATAAGGCAGATAAAATCAATGATACTTTACCTGAAAGATGAAAGAATGAGAAGTAAAATGAAGTGACTCTATGGTCAGGTTCTAATAAGTGTATAGGCCCGCAGGACTTACTACCAACTATCTTAAGTAATACTTTTCCAAGAATCACTGAATCTTGTAGTTAGAAGACACCCCAGAGTTCATCTAGCCCAACCTATGCTGGAACAAGAAACTGCTTGACAATATCCCAGATAATGGGTCATCTGACTTTTGCTTAAAGATCTCCTCCCCTCCATCAAAGAAACTTGTCCTCTCCTTACCATAAACCTAAGAGTTAAGAGCTAAGAAGATTTTCAATCCCTCAAATCTAATCTATCATTGTGTAATTACTTCCCAGTACTCTGAGCTCTGCCTTCTGGAAGCAAACAGAATAATTTTAATCCTTCTTACCCTATAACCCTTCAGACACTTAAAGACAGCTGTCATATTCTCTCCATCTCTTTTCTTCAGGTCAAACATCCTTAGCTTTTTCAATGGACCTTCTCATGGCATGATCTCAAGACCCTATACGAAAGGGTTACTTTCTCCAGCTTTTCTATGTCCCTCCTAAAATGTGGTGGTGCTCAGAACTGAACAAAATATCTCAGATGTAGGTAGTCTGGTCACAACAAAGGAGGTTAATACCAAGCCACAGAAACTTCAAAATCTTAGTACTTGTTTGCTCTGTCATCCAAAATATTAGCTTTCCATACAAATCTTATCATCTGAAAATTTGGTACACATGCCGTCTGGGCTGTTCTTTTCATTCTCTAGGAAGAGCCTAAAGTTTAGCTCAAAGTTCCCAGGGACACCAAAGGAGATGGAAGACAGCTAAGTCATAAAATCATAGAATATTAGAGCCAGAAGGGGCCTTTGAGACCATCTAGTTTAACCACCTGTCTGACACATAAATTCAGTCCCCTAAATTCTTGTTCTATGTGACTATTCAAGCCAAGTCATTCAGGGAAATGGTTTTAGGCTGTATCTAATGACATCAAAAGCAACTAGCTAAAATGTAAAAAATGAAGTAAAACTGGTTATTTAGCATGAGATCCAACCCCCAAAATGATGTTTGACTAAATTCAATGTATTCTTTTTTCCCCAAAGACAAGTGAGTTTGTGTAGGTAGCTTTGGCATTTGAGAGAGTTTTAAAAACCATACCCTATATGAAGTCCATAGTGACCTATAGTTTGGAAATCATTGGACCTGAAGTCCCAATTTCTAGCTTTGAGTCCCAGATGTACTAAGTCCGTGTGGCTGCCAAGTCACTTAAACCTGAACCTTTGCTGTTGCTAACTCATTTTCAGTCATGTCTAGTTCTTTGTGACCGCATTTAGGGTTTTCTTGGCAAAAAATGTTATAGTAGTTTGCCATTTCCTTCTCTAGCTCATTTTACAGTTGAGGAAATTGAGGCAGGTAGACTTACCCAGAGTCACATAGCTAGTAAATGTCTAAGGCTAGGTTTGAACTCACAAAGATGACTTTTCCTAACTCTAGGTCTGGCCCTCTATCTACTGTGACACCTAGCTGCCTAAGCATTTGTTACTTCATCTGTAAAAATGGGAGGTAACAATTCCTATCTAACGTCATGAGGAAAGTACTTTGTGAACCATTAAGTCTATTTGTACATTCAATAAGTATATATCAAGGGTTTCCTACTTTCCTACTTCCTACTACCATTATGTGAGAATCTGAGAACGCGAAGATAATCAAATAAAATTGGTCCTGCCCTCAAGGACCTTATACTCTGTTGGAGAACGTTGTGTGCACTAGTAAGTTAATACAAAAAAAGGAACACAACGCAATATAATTTTTGTGATTGCGTTGGGGGCAGGGAGGAGGAAAAAACAAATAAATAGGGTGTTAGGAAAGGCCTTGACTTTCAGGCAGTGCTTGATTTGGACCTTGAAAGAAGCCAAGGACACTGAGAGGTGAGGAGGGTATACATTATAGAGATAAGGGAAAGCTGCAAAGGAAGAAAAGTGGGTAGTGGAATATCTTAAACAGGTTAGAGCAAGTAGAAGAATTCGGCTGGAACTCAGTGTGTATGTCTGTGGGAGCGGAGGTTTGGTTAATGTAGAATTAGTTGGAAAACTTAAGTTGGAGACAGATTGTGAAGGGTTTTTAATGCCAAATGAAGGAATTTGTTTGTATCCTAAAGGGACTAGGGAGCCACAGAAGTTTCTTGAAATGAGAAGTGATAAGTTTGGAACTACATAAAGTTGAGTTGCTGGTAGGAAGACCACAATAGAATTTTTGTGTATATAAACCATCCCTCAGGGGTTAGAAGAGGTTTTACAAGGTCCCATGGTTCTCGAAGGACATTTAAAAAAAAAAACTCAAACAGATTTGGCCACAAAAAGAAAATGATCTTCAATTCTTTACCACTGACACTGAAATATTTGTTGTGAATCACAACTTAGATAAATGAAAATAACAAGGTTCTGCATTCAAAAGGACATTTTTATTAGACAAAAAAACACGCCCAAGCAAACCCAGCCACTTAGGAGAGTCCTGGACCTGGCCCATTGCACATTTGTTTTCCGGTGGGTTTTGTAGCTATTCATTATGTGTGAGAAGAAAGGAAGGCTTGTGTCTTAACACAATGGGTGTACAAAGAACATGTTTCTTTCCCTCTCTCTAAATATGTATCCTTGCCGTATTCATCAGCACTACAATTTCCTCTGGCACTTAAGACAGACATATGTTATTTTCAGCCAGCAAGTAAGTGATTCAATGTATCACTACACACATGGCCAGAGCGTTGCAAATAGAAATAAGTGTGGGCGTCTGGATTTTAACCACTGCACTGCTTTTTTTTCTTTCTTTTTAATGCTATGTAACTCATAGTCAAATTGAATGTCATCACAGCTTCGCAGATTGGAAAAATCCTCAAGCAAACTGAATCTCCCTGCTCATACCCCACCCCCAAACCCTCCCTTCCCAACCCTGAAACTCTTAAATGTTTGCCCTGAATATCAAAGGCTCTGAAAGGGACCAAACGAGCAATGTCACAAATAAGCCTCTTTATTTTTTTTCTTACAGATAAAAATAATAAATAAATAGACTAATTGAGGCTTGCAAAAGCAGATTTCCCCAACAATACTTAGTAGAGTAGAATAAAAAACCCATTACAAGTGTTGGCTTTGTAGATACTATGATAGTAAATAAGAGATTAGTTGTAAATTCAGATGTGCTGAACAGGTTGGCATCCTTTCAGATAGCAGTGGATTTAGGCTGCATGCCAAGCTGTGGGAAGAGCAGACCTCTTAATACCTGCCCTGTTCTTGTCATTGTCAGCTAAAATATTCACCAGTGGCTCTGCCAGACAATGGTAGGTAGCAGATAGGAGCAACGGTATTTGGCTTGAGTTCTGTAGACCACTTGGCATCTGGATGCTCTAACAGACTGGTCACTAAATGTGTCACACCTGGTTACAAGAACTAACCTTACAGCAACCAGATAAAATAAGGTGTCACTGAGACGCTCTCTTTTTCTCCTTCTTTGTCTCTGTCTCTCTCTTTCTTCCTCTCTCTGTCTCTCTGTCTCACATGCACACACACATACACACATATACATATACACACACATATATATTATATATTATATTATATACATAGATGAAATATATGGATAATCGGCTTTGTGGAATATGGGAAAAGGTTAGTACTATTGGAATTGGGAATATGTGGGTTTAGATCTTGCTTCTGACAGACTTAATGCTTAACCTTCACCAGGCAAATCCCTAAGATTATAATGTACTTATGAACTCTGATACACTTTACTAGAGGGAGTTTCCATAGGAGGAGTTCCTTAGACCAAAAAAATCAGAGATCTGGGCCTCACTAAAAATAATAAGAATAACAACAAATGACAAATAAACAGAATGGGACAGTAGAAAGAACGCTGGATCTGAAATCAGACAACTAAGTTTCAAAACATGATTCTGTTATTTTTTTATGTATGTGACCTTAGTAAAGTCACTTTCAGTTTCTTCATCTATAAAAAGAAAAGATTGGATTAGATGACTTCTGAAATCCCTTGTGGCTCTAAATCTATGACCCCAAGAATCACACAAGACTAAAAGCTATTCATGATAAACAGCATGATTAGGGAGTAGAAATGCATGGAAATACACCATAAGCAGGATAACTTACAGTGTCCCCTCTTTTGTATATGGTGCCCCAAACGCAAAGGCAGCTGGGTGGTGCAGGGGAGGGCTGGATCTAGAGGGGGGAGGACTCAACTTCAAACATCATCTCAGGGACTTACTAGTTGTTTGATTGTGGTCAAGACACTTTACTTCTCCTGCCTCAATCTCTTCATCTGTAACTTGGTGTTCCAGGGTTGTTGTCAGGATCAAATGAAACAATATTCTTTTATGAAGGGAGATGCAAGGCAATCAGGGTTAAGTGACTTGCCCACGTCGCACAACTAGTAAGTGTCAAGTACCCAAGACCAGATTTGAACTCAGATCCTTCTGACTTCAGGACTGGTGGTCTATTCATTACATCACCTAGCTGCCTCTGAAATAATATTTTTAAAGCATATTATAAACCTTAAACATTATATAAATGCTATTTATTATTATTATTAGGTAAACATTATTTTCCCAATTTAAATAAAAATATCTCCCTCATCTCCAATCTACTTATCTTAACTGTGACCCAAACAATACACAACCTCTCCCAGGAAAATCCAAAGGATCAGGGCATAACCACAAAATATTTGTATGTCTGACTGATTATCTGATGTTACTAAGGCCCTTTTAATTTTTCCAACCCCTGGGCATGCTAGCTATCTGTCTTTTGAAGATGAAACATTCAATTGACACCTCCATGAAGTTAACAGATAATTTTCTCCAGTAAGCTTAAGACACCTCTTGGAACACTCTGCCCACCTGCCCTACACACACACACACCACCAAAAATAAAATGAAGTTGTAACCAGACACTTTGTTTTACGAATGAACTAATTTTCTGTAGGCACCTTCAACCTGGGAAACATCCCAGAGGTAGAATAACCTTTAACATTAAGTGTAATTAAGCATGTCATGTGACCTGTGAAACACTGGCAAAGATAGACAGTAAATCTCAAGGTTTCAAGCCATTTTCTGTCTAGCACTCTCTCTCCCTCCCTCCCTCCCTCCCTCTCTCTCTCTCTCTCTCTCTCTCCCTCCCTCTCTCTCTCTTTCTCTCTCTCTCTCTCCTTCCCTCTCTCTCTCTCTGTCTCTGTCTCTGTCTCTCTCTCTATCTCTCTCTCTCTCTCTCTCTCACACACACACACACACACACACACTTAGAAATATAAACTTATCCATTCCACATTGCGACTTTCCCCATCACAGTTTCACTACATTGCTAGTCAGCATAAGAAATTAAATGGGAACTTTTGCAGAAGTTGCAGATGATACACGAAGACCAGCAGATCATCCAAATTTTACAACAAAGTACTATAAACACGCCATAAAAGAAAAAGAAAAAGTCTCAGACTTCTTCCCTGATACAAAAGGAGGGTCAAGAAATTTTACATGGATTTTCTAGATGGGGGACACCATTCCCCCAACCCCCATGATGTGAAAGGGATAACTGTAGACATATATACCCATACATATAGGTAAGTTGATATTTATAAATCATACATATATACACAGATGTTTGTTTGCATGGGTGGGGAGAATGATTCCTCACAGCCTAGAATTGGGAGCCTATGAACATGTAACACTTAAAACTCTGCCATGTGCTCTGAGGCTGGCATTGAGTCATGATCTACCTCCTTGTGGGAAAAAGAACGAGGAAAGTGCAATCTAAGCAGTACTGCTGGACAGATGCTTCTTTTTATTCAACTGGTTTTCATGGGCACCTTTAGACACTCAGAAAAGCTAGGCAACATTATCTTTTCCTTGGCATTTTACCAATTTTTTTAAACATGAGAATGATTTTTCTCTTTATCAACAATAACAGTCAGAGTCATGTCTTCCCAAGGGTCTTCCCTAGGAGCCTTCACTGTGTTTATGGATGTGCAAGCCTGAGGAAAGGACCCAGGGCGGACGTCCTAAAGCTAATCCTGCATCTACTTCGCACAGCCTTACCTGTCTACATTTCACTGTCAGTGTTTGGAAAGATCTTTCAGTTTACTATACATGCTAATTTCATAAGGAAAATATTTGGAGAATATTGTTTCTGACCTGTAGAAAAAAGTGATTCTGTATTTTTAACTTGTCTTGGCAAAGTTATTTGGAACAAGAGAGTCTAATGGGGGTAAACAGATGAGCTAAGGACTGTATATGTCCTATATCTGCAGTATTACAACCTCACATGGAGTTTCTGGTAAACCTTTCCCTGGTAGGGGAAGAAAAGTCGCTACTCATCAAAAAAGGGGCTAATGGGGAAGATAAATGGTTTACATCTGAAAGAACGAACCTTTAAATTTGGTGGGCGAGGACCCCAAAAGGACATTAGTGCGGAAGTTACAAGTTGAGTAGAGGTTTAAAAAAAGTCCTTTGAACAAGGCAGAATGACATCTGGTTAGTCACAAGGTAGGCCCAGACCCAGAGAGTACAGAGAGGGAGCAAGGACGGGTTAGCCCAGGAATCTATGACAGCCTGAAAAGGCCTTCCTTATAAAGATAATTTAGCACAAGTGTCATGCTAGGTAACTCAGTGGCTCTGTACTTAATTTTGTTTTATTGGCAACTTTACACTTAATTTTGCTTTGTTCATCTTAATTGGTACTAAGCTATCAAGAATTAAACCTGATGAAGTGTGAAGTAAGCAGAACTGCATTGTGGTAAAGGGAAGCAATACTGAAAGACTTCAGAATTCTCATCAATGCAGTGACCAATCACATCTTCATTAAACTGGTAATGAAGTCTGACTTGTGCCTCTTGGCAGAAAGAAAGATGGCGGCTCACTGCAGCAGAAGGATGCATGCTTTATTAGACATGGCTTCCATGTTGATTTATTTTGCTTAACTTTAACTTCTTAGTTAAAAGGAAGCATTTTATTGTATCCTCAAGTTCCTGCACATAGTAGGTACTTAATAAATACAGAATATCTGAAAAGTCTTATTGTGGCTTTTAAGTTATTTAAGCTATTAAAAATTAAACCTGCACTAAGGCTTTTTGGAATATCTTGTTCATTGACTGAACAGGAAATGCATTTGATGTTTTGGGGTTTTTTTAATATCATTAAATTCTTTCCTCCAAGAAGAAATCCAGTCTCTGCTTCTGATGGACTAAGGGGGACCAAAAGGAAGGCCACATGAAGGAGAGTCAAAGACTGGTACCATTAGAAGAAAAAGATGCAAGAGGCACCTCCAGCCCGGTGTTTTGAGAGCTCTAACTGGGAGAGAGCTGGTCTCATTCCTCTTCAGTTTCTCTAGCTTCCCTATTCCCCCTTCCCTCTTCCCACCCCTACAAGCCTGGAAGCTAACAGCTGAACCGTATCTTTTTCTTTGCTAGGTGACCCAACAGCACTGCTTGACCTCTCTGTGCCAGATTTTGGCCAGATACCAGAAGGGACTTACGTGACACCTTGCGCTATGGCCCTGCTAAAGAAATATGTGCATAAAGGAGAGGAATAGCACTGGTTGTCCCCTCATTTGCATGGATATTACAAAGCATTCTCATGACTACATCTTACTATAAGCTTCCACTTTCAAGAGGATACAGGTGCAAATGAGTACTTCTATTCAATTCTGTGCATTAAAGGTAGAGAAAATCCTTCATAGAGAAGGAAGTAGGCATCTGGTTATAAAGATTCCTTATTAAAACTAAAACTCTAACGTGGTTCACAAGACTATATTTTTAAATCCTTCCAGGATTTGCTTTCTTTTGTCTTTAACATGCCGACTGTCTCTCCCATTAACTAGCTGTATGAGCTTGGGCAACTCATTTCTCTCCAGCGCTTAGCTTTTTAAACTGGGAAATGAAGGAAGGGGTTAGGTTCCAGAATCTCTCTTGTCTCTTCTAGCTCCATAATCTTGACTCTGAGGCAGAATTTTAAGGTATTTTTGTCTTATCCGAGACTCCAGCTTCCCTTCCCACCACACCTCCTCCGGGCCCCTTTAAAATCTTATTCGAACAAATCCCAGTGTCTAGGATGATTTACATGGGGAAGGGAGTGTGTGCTGCTTGGCCTACAGTCCTGGCCCCTCGAGGGAAGGGTTAGACAACTCTGGAGCTTGTGGCCCCATCATCTGTGTGGTTCTCTCATCTGTCCGCTGATCCCTCTGGGGAAAGGCGAGCCAGTCTCCAAGTTCACCCAGGGTAGTTGATTGTTAATGATTCTCCAGCACTTCCCCCACCCTGTCTCAGAAGACATTTCCAGAGTTGTTTTATGAGCGAGACTGGGGAAATCTATTAATGAGAGAAGTAATTGTTACCTTTGGGCACCAAACACTGATTTACAACGGCTAATGCCGCAGATTCCAAAGGCATAAATTTCTGCGTTACCACCATTTTGTCTAGAGCAAAACAAAACAGAGGGTGATTACATATCCAAGGCTACAGCTGTTTGGCTGTACAACACATTTTTCCATGATACAGGAGGGGGAGAGGGTGGCTAGGGAAGATTGTTGAATTTAATGGACAGTTTGATGTCACCAGTGCTTGTTAAGCAAGATATATACACATAGACAATGTGCATTTCTTGAGAGTGTAGTATGTGGTAGACTAATAAAAGATTCTCCAAGGCCCTACACACCTATATCCTATTACATTAGGCACTTTTAGAAGGAAGGCAATTACTTATTCAGGTCACTAAGCTGTATTAATATCCAAGTCACAAATTACTAGTCAAAACCCAAGCAGCTCAAAAGCCCCATTGTGTTATGGTGTGGCCTTGAGCAAATGACTCTCTCTGATCTCCTCAGTTTTCCCATCTGTAAAATGAGAGGATTGAGCTGGTTGATTTCTAAGGCCCCTCCTATCTCAAAGGTTCTAAAGATAGGTCCATGATTTCTCCAGCTGCCCAGGTTGTGCTCAAGGATTGCACTGGCTCTCAAAAGCCATCAATTCATTTTATTTTCTTAGGGGGAAAAAAGGTGGAGGGGAAGAGTGTGCTGATGTTGATGGTGGTGGTGGTTTGAGAGAATATTCATGCCATTCAGATGTTCACCAACAGGATTTCTAGTATGATGAAGTATCCATTGAAAAACTTTTAGTCTATCATATTTTTACCTTAAAAGAGAGAATTCAGGGAGTTGGTGACTCAGATGGGAATTCAGGTTTCAGTATCTGTCCAATTAGAGATTTCAGAACCTCTGAAAAAAGATGAGAAAGTCACAATATTGGATTCCCCAAAGAGAAGAGATAAAATAACACTTTTGAAGATCCGTACAGAAAAAAAAACAAAAACAAAAACAAAGTAAGGTCTTTCCTTTGACTTTTAGAGGAAATGTATTCACTCATCTACCATTGCTCCTACTTAGTCACCATTAATGGAAAAAATACAAGTGACCTGAAGTTTACAGAAATACTCTATGGGAACCTTTTGGCTCTAGAAAGTGTAACCACCCTCTTTAACCCAACCTTTGCCTTTTTAGTTTCTAATGTCCGTTTCTCCACTGTAAAACCAAGACATTGATCTATGGGAATATTGACTCATTGTTGAGGTTCATTTTTTCTATTAGTGTTAGAATTCAGACTTGATTCTTGAAGTTTCTTTTTAAAAATAATTTTATTAATGATTTCTGTTTTTTATGTCATAGTTCTCTCTAGGTATACCTACCATCAACACCAAATAAAGCCCTCTCTTATAATAAAAAACATTTAAGCAAAACCAACTGACACAATGACCAAATTTGATGGTATTTGTACCAAGTTGCCCTCATGGTTTGCCACCTCTCGACTACAAAGAGGGAGAAAAATATCTTCATCTCTACTCTGGAGCCAACCGTGATCATGAAAATTACCCAACATTCAGTTTCAATTCAGCCTTCTTTTCTTCTGCATTATTGTAGTCACGAGTACATCATCCTCTTCCTTCTGTTTGTGTCACCCTGCACCAGTTCATATAAGTCTTCCTATGTTTCTTTGGATTCCTTGTATTTGTGAAGATTATATTACTGCATATAGTGGTGAAATAATATTTCATTGCCCCTGGGATTTCTGTCCTAGTCTGAAACCTAACATGCAAATTACAGAGAGAGCCTAGGATCCCTGTCCAACATATATCTACTTTGTATATTAATACATAGCATTTGAAGAGGTATGTTCAACCTATTATTCACTGGTTTTATAGAAACTGCACCAAGCAAAGTAACATGATGTGGACCAGGGGCAAGGTTTTAAATGGACAATGAATAGATGGTATTTCTGTAGGATGTGATGGAGTTTGCTATAGAATCTCCAAATCTTAGAGCTGGAAGAGACCTCAATGGCCATGTCATTTCATGTTCATGAAGAAATCCTTTGAACAAAATCCCTGACCAGAGGTCATCTCATCTCAGCTTGAAGATATTATTACAAAAAATGCCTTGGCTGGGACAACGTTATGCCTATGCAAGAATCTGGAGTTTCCAGAGCACTTTGACATGCATTAACTCGTTTGATCCTCATTACAACCCTGTGAAATAATCAGACAAGATATTTTTGGCCCTACCTTACAGATAAGAAAACTGAGGCACAAGACATTTAAGTAACTTTTGGAAGATGACACACCTGGTAAGTGGCAGAGTCAGAACCCAAACCTAAATCTTTTTGATTCAGTCTATGTTCCATCAACTATAGTACACTGAGAATAATTTCATTTTTGGTGTATATCCTTATACAATGGCAGAAAGGGGCTGAGAATAATAAGCACAATTTATATGGTGCTTTAAGGTCTGCAAATATATATATATATGTGTGTGTGTGTGTATTATATGTACATGCATATATACATATGTTTATGTATGTATACATTTATATATGCACTTATGCATATATAGTATATATGTATTATGTATGTGTATACACATTTATATATACACATAAATATACATTTCTCATTTGATCCTCTTACCATGAGGCAAGTGCTACCCATCTTACAGATGAGGAAACTAAATTATAGACAAGTTAAGTGATTTGCCCAGGGTCACAAAGTTAGTAGCTGAGGCTAGATTCAAATCCAGGCCTTCCTTACTTCAAACCTAGCATTTTATTCACCAGACATACTGAATTGGGAACCATTCCAATCAGAACTTTTATTCCAACCAAATTGGTAAAAACCAACCTCTACAAGCAGTATAAGCCTCCGGTGACACTTGCAGGTCGCTGTTAATTGTACTTCTGTGTAGACAGGTCAGGCTGACCTTGAATTACAGTCCCTGTGGTTCTGGAAACATTTCTGGCTCAATGCATGGAGACACAGCATCACTGTTGGGGGAGGAGACAGAAGGAATCAGCTAGTCTATTCTGATACGATAGTGCTTTCTGAACAATATAACTGAACTGAGCCAGCAAAGAGTCTCATTGAAATTCCCAAGGCATTTTGGGGGGAGTTTCAGGCCCTCTCAATCTGTTTTCTAACAAACGTCACAGAGTAAAGGACTTAGCAGGAAGAAGAAAAGTTATCTTAGGACTAAACACACAGAGAGTTCTTACAGGCTTCCTTTGCTTAGACATGGTCTCTGTAAGAGGAATTTCTAAAGCATGGAGCTAGGAGGCCAGAGACTCCAAGTCAGGCTTCATACACAAACTGGCCTCATCACTTTAAACAAATTGTTTAACCTTCCAGGCTATGCTTTAATGCTAGAAGTTGCAGGATGGTGGTTGATCTTCATTGGTTCAAGGAATCTTCCACACTGGGAACTCCTGATGAAATCACAGATTCAAAAAATACATATATACATATATCTAAATATTCATTTAAAATTGTAGACTCCTAGAACCAATAGAGCTGGAAAGGATTTGAATGTGGTTTGCCTGGAAAGTATGCTGGTCTTAGAGTCAGAAATGCTCAGTTTTTGCCCCAGCTCCAACCACAACTAACTGTGGACAAATTCTCAAGATTCTCAGAGCCTCACTCTGTCAAGCGGAGCTAATGCTTCTTATGCTCCCTCACTTGTAATGTTAGGGCAAGGAAACAGTTTCCCAAATATCTTGGGGTGCTGTTAGTCCAATTACTTTATTTTTACAGAGAAGGAAACTAAGGAAACATCCTAAGGTCTTCGTGTGGGGGGAGAGCTGGACTAGCCAGAAGGTCAACTGGCTGGGAGGGTGCTACCCATTTCACTCTCACCATGCCACAATTTACTGGGGTTTAAATACTAGATAGAAGGGATGATCTCCGAGTCATTGTTCCAAATACTAAAGTTATGTTTTCTCTCTTTTTTTCTAATCCTTTTTTTTTTTCCCTCAGAGCAGTAGGGAAAGAAAGAAGGAAGCACCTGGCCTGAGCATAGCCTTTTGTCCCAGAGGAGAAATATTTAAGGGCCTCTGCACTGGACTGTGGGAAGAGAAAACCCCTCGTATGAGAATGTCCTGTCCTTCCTCCCACAGTCCAGGCAGGGGCCCTTAAAGGGGGAAGGGAATATTTTTGTGTTATAGGTGGAAGGTGGGGGAGGGGACAAGGGGGAGGGGTGGGAAGCAACCATTTATAAAGCAAATAAGTGACTTGTCCAGTGATTTCTACATTGACTCCTTTTATTTTTGATTAGAAACACCCTCCTTACCAATTCAACATGATTTCCTAGTTCTTCGTGGGAGATGATCCAGTTTTAAAGGTGGCTGTTCTAGCCAACTTCTCACTTGACATCTAAATACAATACAACCACAATTCTACATTAGCATTAAGTTGCCCTCTGAGAAAGAAAGACAGTACATCTGAGAAATGGGGAAAGATCTGCGTGGACTGATACAGAACAAAATAAGCAAAGCCAAGAAAACAATTTACATGATGACTACAATAAAGTAAATGTAAGGTGCATGTTGCCCTTGTAAAATGTGTATATCCACATGGGATGGCTAAACACAGCTTAAGGGGAGGCATGAATAGATATCTCTGGAGTCTTGCCCACCCATCTCCAAGGGAGATTGATTCTTCTCTTGAGGGGAGCAGGAGAAGGGGTCAAGAGGCTGGCTATTTTGTTTTCATCTGAAAGAGAGGAGTATAGTACTATCTGCCCTCCTAAATATTGCTGGTCTAGGGGCATCATTTTTAGGCTGAAAACTGCTGCTTGCTTCTCTGATCCCATAAAGAAGGAAAATATCACAAGCTTGCATCCATAAGCATGATTCCTTACTATGAAATGTTAGTTACCCAGAACTCAAACAGTAAGTAAACTCATTTACCCATTCAGATAACAAATAGAAATTAGAGAAGGTCTTCAGATTAGAATATACTTCAAAAATATCCAAGTGGAAGTAAAATGAGATCTCACTCAATCAATTGGTTTCTTGAATAATGGTAAAATCTCACGCCACATGCCTCCAACCCCTAGAAATCCTATATATGAGTTCCGACACACAGGAATGAAAAAGCATAAAAATTAAATATGTGTATGCAAATTCCCTTTAGCATGCATCCAGGTGATACCCTCGCAAACTCATATAAATCCCCACAGGACACAAACTTCCCCCCAAAACATGAAATTCCAGAGGTTTTCAAAAATGTAAGCATTATTTAAAAGTAAGATCTGTCCTGGGAATAAGCCCAGAGAAATGTGTTGTTGAGTGGTCTTCTAGGAAGGAGTAGGAATTTTAGTTGAAATTTTTACACTATTTAAATTCTCCCAGAAGCCTCCAAGGTAGCTGTGATACAGTCATCTCTCCGCCCAGTGCCAGTGGCCCCATATTCATAAACTCACAACCACAGAGCGTCAAAGTCTAAGCCATTTCCATAAGAGAAGTTTTACAGCAAATGTGAGACTCCTTCCCTGGTAAACAATTTCTTTCTGGCTCCCATCTTCCCTCCTTTCTAGGAGATTCTCCATCTATTATTCTGTAAAGACAGATCCTCTCCATTTTCCTTTGAATATTTTTTGGCACTAAGCTACCTCATTAATGCCAGGAAGAATCAGCCAATATTATAAGAAAAACACACATGACACTCAAGGGAACAGCATTAAGAGCTATATTGTTAATTTGATGGAGTGTTAATAAGGCTCCTTTAATGTCACTGCTTTTCACATAGCAGTTGTCTTAAATACTCGGCATATGTTGAACCAACAAAATTGAAGATTCATATTAAAGACAAGAAATGAGGAACATGATGCCTTTAGACATCCCCTCCCCCTCATGTTGTCCCACTCCAAACCTGCCTGTGACTCCATTTCCCCATCTGGTGGTTTTGTCTGACAATGAATTTGCAGACCTTCTGAAGGCAGCAATCCCAGATCTGACTCAAAGTCAAGTGATGCACCTGAACTCAAATGACCCTTCGATGAAGTCGGTAGTCCTGCAGGGTTTGGAAAGATGTTAAATTGATGGCGTCCTGGACAATGGAGGCTAATCTGAAAATGGATCAGGTTATTTAAGAAACATTAAAGGAAGGGAGATCGGAAAAAACCTGCAAACTTCCCTGTCACAGTGTTCCTGTCTCGGTTACCTTGACATTACTAGTCCCCAAGGATGAAACCATTATTTTTGACCTCAGACTCCTGAGGGCCTTGAGGGTTATAAGTTCTGCTCTTTTAATTACCCATCTACCTGACAAAAGCACCTTAATTAGTAGGACTTTAAAAAAAGAAAATTTGAAATATAAAGACTCGGGCATAGTGTGAACACAAGTGATTATGGTTTAACACCTTGCCCAGATAGTCTCTGTCTTCCTGCTGTCACGATGTAATTGGGCCATAGAGTCGGTGTACTCCCAATTTTGTCAATACCTGGGGGAAACAGAAACTTATATGGCCCAAGACAGAGACATGGGCTTCGTATTTTTGTTTTGTTTTGGTTTTTTAAGGCTGCGTTTAATTGACTGAAGTCTTATTTGGGGGGGAGGGTATCTGAGAATGGAGATTTTCTCATCTACTTCCCCTTCTAAATCTGGAAATGTTCAAAGGCCTAAGCTACCTTCCAGATCCTGCCTTAAGGAACTGAGGTGACATATTGTAAAAAAAGTACTGAATTAGGTGTCAAAGACGAAGGCTTTAGCAACCTTACCAATCAGTTCTGTGACTTTGGATGAGTCACTTAACATCATCACTACTCAGGGGCGGCTAGGTGGTGCAGTGAATAGAGCACCAGCCCTGGAATCAGGAGGACCTGAGTTCAAATCCAGCCTCAGACACTTAACACAAAAACTAGCCGTGTGACCTTGGGCAAGTCACTTAACCCCAACTGCCCTCCAAAAAAAAAAAAGAATTATTAAAAAAAAACATCATCACTACTCAGTTTCCTCATCTGTAAAATGGAGCTAGCAACACCCATCTCACAAGGCATGTGTAGGGGGATCACATCATAGAAGAAAAGAGATCGGAAATACCTTGAAAAGTATAAAATAGCTTTGTAAATCCAAGACGGGATGGTGCGATCATTATTGTGATTTTAACCAACAAACAAAGGATATTCTTATCTTCAACATACAGAAAGGAGAACCCACATGACCCATCGGAAGGGATACAGAGAATGCCTAAGATCCCACTGCCTTGAAAAGAAAATAGTTTTCTAATCATTTAAATTATGACTCACCCGCTGGTATGCAAATGAATACAGCAATAGAAGGTGTTGGTACTACTTTGATGTAACTTCCTCGAGGGTAGTTACAATATGTCTACAATATATCACCTCAATTCCTTAAGGCAGGCTCTGGAAGGTAGCTTAGGCCTTTTGAGGGGGGTTGCTTTTTTTCTTTCTTTTTTTTTTTTGGTATCCCCAGGTGCTTAGCACAGTGCTCAGCACATAGCAAGCAGGTAATAAATGTTTATTGAATTTAATAACTTGATTGAACTTAACCGACTCTTAATTTAAAGAATTCTTGGGGGGGGGGGAAAGGGAGGCAATTAGGGTTAAGTGATTTGCCCAGGGTCACACAGTTAGTAAATGTCAAGTATCTGAGGCCAAATTTGAACTCAAATCCTCCTGATTGCAGGGCCAGTGCTCTACCCACTGTATTACCTGGCTGCCCCAAGAATTTTTTTAACAAACCAAAAAGACAAAGTATATGATTGTACCAACGATCGCTTGCTTAATTGTTTGGGGAATTATACTTTGTGCCTATGTTAAAACAAAATTTATCAGGAAGATGTGTATACCAACTCATGCAAAGTAAGTAGGACCAGTAAATCCTTTCTGACCAATAAGTAGAACAACAATCTACACAATTTCTACAACAGTGGGAAAAAAGAACAAAAATTAAAATAACAAAATTGAACATGGTGTAATTATAGTGACCAAGCTTGGTCTTAAAGATGAAAAATGTGCCTCCTCACTTCTTTGCAGAGGTGGGAGACTACAGCCACAGAATAGGGCATATACTCTCAGATTTAGTCAATGTGTTGAATAATTTGACTGAACTTTCTTTTCCCTTTTTTCCCCTCTGTTCTTTGTTTCAGAGGATGACTCAGTGGTGGAGGAGAAGAAAGAAAAGAGGGAGGAGGGAGAGAGAGGTGGAAATGAATACTGGGCAAAAAAAATTAATAAAGTTAAACCATAACAAATTATCAGTTCTCAAAACTTCAAGTACAGCTTCCTTGACATCTTCCTCTCCTTTATCCCCATCACCAACCCCTACCCACATTGTCCAATCAGTCACCAGATGTGTTAATTTTTTCCCTAGGGTGCTCCTCACATTCTTTTTATTCTCACTTTGATCACCCTTGTTCATGTCCACCTTTCCCCTTTGCCTGAACTATGGGTAATAATTTCCCAGATGATCCCAGCTCTCTCCTTGCCAACCTATCCAGCACATGGTATCAGAGCCATCTTCCTTTCTGACCAGTCAGTTCCCTTCTTGGAAACTTCCAGTGGCTCCTTATTGCTGATAGAACAAAATCCAATCTCCTCAGCTTGGTATTCAAGGACCTTCACAGTGTGGCCCCAATTTACCTTTCCTACCTCATCTTCTTGTTATAAAGGAAAACACAAAGAAGTAAGTTGCAATTAAAGCAAATTGGCTTTATTGTATACCCAAAGTATACAGTATTATCTCATTGAACATTTGGTCACCTAACATTGCAGTGCTCACAATAAATATTCACAAAAAAATCATCACAAAAAGCATAGCAGTACATATTGTCCTGTGATTTAATCATTATAAAATGTCAATCTTTGGTCAACTTTATGTACTTTTACTTTATGCCTCCAATTAGACACAAACACTCTTGAGGACAAGGATTGTACCTCCTTATTCTTTGTGTCCTTACATTCCCCCAACCACCTTTGTATTTTTCCCCTTTGTATTCCCCCAACCACCCACATTGCCTACCAATACCTTACAGACAGTAGTTGCTCTAAAAATATATGTCGATGTATTTGATGAACCCAGATGAAATCTGAGTAAATCACGGTCAGACCCTAACTACCTCTATCGATGTCCCCTTTATAGCACCTCCTAATGAAGTCATTGAAATAAGGTCAGTTTGGATAAATTCCAAAGTTCCTTGCACCTCTCCAATTCCATTTCTGACCTCTCAAATTTGCTATAAACTATGTCCTGTATTTTCTAGAAGCGACTAGGAGTCTGATCACTCTGTTAAGTCATAGATGCAATGTAGTACAGTAGAGAGAGGGCTGTACTAGGACCAAGAGACTTAGATTCTGCCCTTGTCACCAGTTAGCCTTACCATATCTAGACTCTGTCTCTTTATCTGGAAAATGGGCATAATAAAACCTACCTCATAAGGAGCTGGAAGGGTCAAATTATAGAAAATATTGGTTGTGGAGACACATTGAGAAGCGCAAAATGGGACTGGAAATTAAAGGTCAGGTAGCATTATTATTCATCTCCAGGGCCTTTTCACTGGTTGTGCCCCATGCCTGGAGTTCTCCCCTTCCTCTTCTCTGCCTTTTTAGTTTCTCTGGCTTCCTTCAAATCTCAATTCAAATCCCACTTTCTCCCTTTTCTGCCCCCCCCCTTAATACTAGTGACTTCCCTCTGGGATTTTCCCCCCAATGTGTCCTGTATACATTTTATTTGTACATAGCTCTTTCCGTGTTGTCTCCCCCATTAGAATGTGAGTTTCTAGAAAGCAGGAACTGTTTGGGTTTTTTTTTCCTTTCTTTGTGTCCCCCGTGTTTAGCTAGCACAGTGTCTGGCACACAGCAGGCCCTTTATAACTGCTTATTGACTGACTTGTTGGCATCTCCATTACATTATAACCTACGTGGGGGCAGGGACTGCTTTTCTTTGTACTCCCCCACAATTTAGTACAATGTAGGAGCTTAATAACTGCTTATTCACTGTACTCGACTATTGTTATGTAACAATCCAACGATGCTGTTGTTTTTTTATATAGGAGAGCTTGCCTGGCCAACAGAAGATGAGCTGGTGAAAGGTCTGCTTTGGCAGGATGGTAGGACACGTGCATGAAGAGCCTGGAAACTTCTTTGGCCCTTAAGCCACCTCAGTCTATATGCCAGGGCTCAAATCACTTTGCTAAGATAGACTGGCACGGACCTCCCTGTGAAGGGGTTGACAGATCCCAAAGAGTCGGGAAAATCTGACAGGCAAGGCTTTGATGTAGCTGGAATTGATTCCCCTTTGGATACAAGAGCTGAGACCCCAAAGCACTGTTTTTCATTTCCCTGACTGTGCTCTTAATTCCAGCTTGGTTTTTGCTTGTTGAGGGTTTTTTTTTTAATTTCCCCTTTTATCCCTCACCCCTACCCCTCCTTTGGAAGAAGTGAACTCTTAAGTCATGATTGGGTCCCTTTCCAAATTCCCCATTTGGGACCTCCCTGGCCTATTTGGGAGAAGATATTGGGGGTAGGGGAGGCAGGATTTACTTCTGGTTCTCTCCTTTTCTCTCTAATGCCTGAGGCATCCTGTCAAAGGGGATTGATTACTGGGGCAAGAAAGAAAGGGAAGTAATGGTGAAGCTGGAAAGTCACTGGAAACCCGGTTGTTGAATTTGTCACTTCTGTGATGCCTTGCATTTAACAAAGTGTCTAGGGCCGTTTTTTTTCCAAATCACTTTCAAATTTGGTCCTTACAATGACCTTTTGAGGTAAGTAGAGCAGGTACTCTTAGCCTCATTTTCATAGGTGGTTAAGTGACCTATCCAAGGTCACATAGTAAATTAGCCCAAGAACCGGGACTAAAACCTAGGCCTCCTAATTCTCAGTCCAGTCCTTTTTCCACTCACTCCATGTCTCAACTGACCAAGAGAAGAAAAAAAAACAACTTGCTCCCAGAAGATCCACCCATCAGGAAAAGAGGACAACTTTAAAAGGCCTACATCATTATACGTTAGATGCATCCTACCAGAGGCTTGGAGTCAGAAAAGCCAGAGTTTAAATCTTTCTTGATATTAACCAGCTGTGTAATTCTGAGCAAATTGCTTTATGTCTCTGGGCCACTAGGCAACTCTTTAAGACTTGATTTCCAAGTCACAGATGGACTGCCATCTGCACCAGTGGATGGAGTTCCACACCAGAAGTTCATCACACCAACAAAATAACAGACAGTTGGATTATTTTATGCAACACGCTTCCATTGACTGAATGTACCTGGAGGGTTAGGTATCACATAAGAACATCTGCAAATATATATGCAGCCTGTCAGATTGTGTAATGTGTCACAGACGGGGCTGGGCAGAGAGGGAGGGATAGAATTTGTAATTCAAAACTTTAAAAAAGTTTTAAAATGCACTTACATGTAATTGTGGGGGGGCTAAAATATTATTTTAAAAAAAGAGTACCTGTGAGTTCTTTTTCCTCTTATTTCTTCAGATGATGCAAAGGGCCAACCTAGGAATGTTGCTGTCTCTCAGAATTTCTTGAAGCTACTTGCATTTTCTTTGGGGCTTGAAGATTGCTTGCAAAATAAGATGAAAAGGAGAGAATTTGAGATTCCAATCAATGTAGAAAAGGTATGAGAAGTCTGTCTTAGATAAATCACAATACTGACAACTCAGCTACATATAGCCAAGAGATTGTGGCTTCTAATAGCCTAAAGAAGGAGATTTTTAGCAGTTAAATCAGCCTTGGGCTTCCCAATCTTTGAGGAATTTCACAAGGCTAATTTGGGGTTTGCTATTTCTGATGTAAGGCATATGCGGTAGTGACAACACAATGACATCAGACTAGTGAAAGCAAAGACAGTAGTGAGATGAGCACCTGGACTTCATTAACAGCTGTTTTTTTTTTCATTTAAATTTATTTTATTTTTAATTTATGGTCTAGAACAAGCATTTCCATAAGAGAGTATAATTAAAAGATGATTGTACATGAAACTAAAAGTCTATAATGTATAATTTGCTATTCTTTTTAAATATATAATAATGCAAATTATTCATCATGTAAATTTATTTTTTTTCTTCCTTCCTCCCCTCCCCAGTAGAGATGACTACCATTAGACACAATTAGGCATATATATATATATATATATATACATATATATATGCATATATATAAGTGAAACCATTCTGTTTATCAGCTCTTTCTCTGGATGCAGACAGCATCTTTCTTCATATGTTCTTTATAGTTAATTTGGATATTTATAATAGTCAAAATGACTTATTTGCTCACAGTTCTTAAAACAATATTATTGTTACTATATGCAATGCTCCCTTGGTTCTGCTTATTTCAGTCTTTAAGCACTGGACTTAAAGGAAGACGAATTCAAATCCAGTTTCAGACACTTACTAGCTGTGTGACCCTGGTCAAGTCACTTAACCCTGTTTGCCTCGGTTTCCTGAGCTGGAGAAGGAAATGGCAAACAACTTTAGTATCTTTTCCAAGAAAACCCCAAATGGGGTCATGGAGAATCAAGCATGTCTGAAATGACCGAACAATATTAACACATACTGTCTGTGTGACCCTGGAAAAGTTACTCAACCTCCCAATGTTCTTAGTTCCCTCTAAAACTATAAATTGCCAAGAAAGTGCTGGGGAGAAGGAATTTCCTCAATGGGAAATTCCTATACAATGAAATCACAGGTCCTATCACTTTGCATGTGATATTTACTTCTCTGTAGACTGTAAACTCTTTAAGGAAGATTTTCATGTTTTTGCCTCTGTATCAAAATGTCAATTTCATTTCATATTCAAATAAAAAAGAAAGTAGAGAGGTGGCAAGGTGGCCCTGTGAATAGAGCACAGGCCTTGGAGTCAAGAGGACCTGAGTTCAATTTGACCTCAGACATTAAACATTTACTAGCCATGTGACTTTGGGGAAGACACTTAACCCCAATTGCCCTGCCTTACCCCCTCCAAAAAGCTTTTTTAAAAAAAAGCAGAATATGGTTTCGTCTAGTATTAACTGGGTCATTTATAACAGTGGCCACATACTTAAGAAAAAAATAGATGATGAATTGAGGTGGGAAGTATGGAAAGATTTTTATTTGAGCATTTCAAGCCCCTCCACAGGGTGGCCCTAACCTAAGTCTCCAACATTATTTCTAGTTCCTCCATGGCCACACAGACCCAAGCTGCCACGCTGGTCTCCTCACTGCTCTGCAACAACACTAAAGCATTCCCCTATAAGCAACTAGAATCCCCTTTCACCTCACCCAAATTTTGAGGCCAGCTACACCAAACCCCACCTCCTCCTTCTCTGACCACAGTTGCCCGTGATAAAATCTTGTTGTCTTAACTCCAACACTTATCTCTCTGCAGCTCATTTGACATTTAACTATATGACGCTTGGTCTTGTTAGTTATCTCTGGGAGGTGAGGTAGAGTATTTTCTATCCCCTAATTGTCTATAAATCTAGGGCAACAACTGTATCATATTCACTGTTGTTTCCCTAAATGCACTTAGGATAAGGTCTTGCAAATAGCTTCTTGCTTGATTAGTGTTTGGTGATTGATTGGGTAGGCCCACTGAACAACTGAGGAGCGGGAAGATTAGGGAAGAGGAATCCAGAGGCCAAAACACTTATAGGACACTGACCCCAAACTGAGGGCCTAACAACCTTTGCTCTTGCTCTTTTCCAAAAGAATTTGAAAAGAAAAACCTGTTATAATTTGTTTTGCATTTATAATATTTCACACAAACCCTATTGTCCATGCCAGTCTTTGTGCAGAGTAGTCATTTTATTAAATTGCCAAAGGCTGCCCAGTCATTTAAGAGGCATGGGTACTAAAATTCTTAAGACTGTCAATCACAGGAAGAGCACGGGTGTAAAGCAACACCTCTCCTTGCCTACAAACATGAGTGAGAGAGTCGATTTGGCCAATGTAGACATGGCTGCCCAACATTTCCGCGTCCCTCCTTCCCTTGGCTGGGCACTCAACACCTCTATGATGTGAATCACTGAGGTTTCAAGAACAGTTACCAGCTGTTTTTTCCAGCACACAGCTCAGAGACTTCCAGGTCCCATGGGGGAGACCACTGCTCAACCACCCTAGAATATAGTTCATTAAAACTGTGTATGTGATGAAAGGTCTCTGGGGAGAACAAAGTGCTACTATTCTCTGTATTCGAACACTGAAATGGAGCACGCGTGATATAGAAGGAAGAAGCAAGATTAGCATGACTCTGGAATTTAATTGTTTTCTTCTTAGGGATAAAAAAAACCACACAATCCTCTCTTGCAGCATAGGTCTTATTGGTTTGGATGGAAAAAACCCCCTTCAGGGACCATCAGTGTGTATAGGCCATTTCACTTTTGTTTCAGCAAATAACACTAACAGGAAAAGCATGTCCCTGTTAGGGACAAAGGAAGAAACTGTAATTGATGATCATCATTATTGCTACATTTGTCATCATCGTGATTAAACATTTCACTGTTTTCCTTGACTATATTAGAGTCTGATGATTATACATTTGGCCCCGATTGGACAAATTAGCTAATGAGCCTAGTGGGCAAAAAGCGTATTGGTTCAATAGAGTACACAGCCATGGAACTTGTGCTTGAGCCAATGGATGTATTTCAAATATTTATTTTTATGATTTCCTGTATGTCATCGTTTTCCAAATAGAATAGTAGAATGTTGGAGTTGAATAAATTCATAAAAGTCAATTAAATAATTATTTCTCAAATGCTTACACGTCAGATGCTGTGATAGGCGCTAAGGATACAAAGAAAAGAAATAGTCCCTGTAAAGGAGTTCCCATTTTATGATAGAGATTATTGAGTCTAGTCCCATTTTATGGAAGAGAAAACTGAGGCTGATGGAAGTAACCAAAGCCAAGGTAAGTTAGTTCACAGTCAGGACTGAAACCCTTTTCAAGACCCATGTCTTTCTATAATGTGTTTCAGTTTTATTTAGATTTTTCCATGTGTAAGTTTTATAATAATAATACTAAGAACATGTAAAACTCCCAGCATAGTTGACTTTACTCTTATTTCCTCTGGCGTGCCAAAGTTGCTCACTTAATTGCATAGACTAAATATAATCCTAAATAATTTTTAATTAAACATCACCATTTAAAATGTATAATTTTTCGACTCTCCAAGCCATTAACTACATCAGGGATTTTGGTGACTGGTGTCACGATTAAGTGTTTTCAGGGCTGAGCCAATTAAGGGTTAACAGGCTGTAAATACCTACTTTGCACATTTTTGCTTAATGAATACATAGTGGGAAACTATTCTCATTAGGTTAATTTGTCAACACAATCAAGTTACATCACCAGGATTTTTTTTTAACAAGCAAAATCAAATGCATTTTCATCACACATATATTTGGCCCCTGATCAGGGGACTCTAGAACAAAATTTTTTAATAGCATGGTAATGAAGTTTTAAAGGAGATTTCAAGATCTCCATCCTAATTCTCACCTTGTAGACATAACTGTGTTTATCCATTTTCGTTTTATCTAGCTCCCTGGTGTGTATTTGTGGAGCAGTGGGGGCAGGAGAAGTATTCTGAGTGTGTATTTTGCTAGCATGTTGCCATGCCAGGGAGAAAAACATGCAACTGTATATTTCTCCTAGAGAAATGGCTTTAGTTCTCCTGATTTTACCAAGACCAGAGTCAAGGCAGATGGGATCACCAGCAAAAGGCCTCCACCTCACCTCACTAGAACCAATGTCCTCTCTTTGTTGCCCCTTATTACTTAGCTATTTCTCATCTCCAGTGACATTTCCCCTCATTTTCAAATCATGTTAGCTATTAAGTGTTCCTTTCTGAAGAAGGGGGGAGCCACCATATTAAAAATGCTCCAAATCGATAGTAATAAAAGGAATGCAAATTGTAACTCTGAGATTTCCTCTCACACCCTGCAAGTTGGCAGTGATGACAAAGACAGGAACAGTCAATACTGGAAAGTTTGTGGGAAGACAGGTGTACTAAATACCCTATTGGGTGGAGCTGGAATTGGTCCAACCATTTTAAAGTAAAATATCTGTACTCTTGGATCCAGTGATAAGTAGATCCAACACTGTAAGAAAGACCATACATACATATATATAAATGTATATATAAATGCATGTACATGTATACATATATAGAGATATGCTTGTGTATGTGTATACACACATGCATGCAACTATAGATACACACGTACATGTGTGATCTTTGTATGTATGTATATGTATGTATATATACATATATATCTATATCTTTCTACATAGATATAGATATATACTAAACCCTTTTTGTGACTGCAAAATAACAGAAGATCAAGTATGTGCCCATTAGTTGGGAGATAACTAAACAATTTGGGGTACATATCTAGGACTCAGAGAGTCAGGCAAAACTAAGCTGAGGCCACAAGGGCTAGCAACCTTTACCAATACCTGTCCTTTCTGTGCCCTCCCAGGGTGTTCGGGGCTCATGGTTCTGGCATCATTTGTCTCCTTAATAGGACAACCAACCTTACAGTGCTCCAATTCTGCCCCTTCCTCAAATTCTAAGGAACAATTCTATTTGGGGGCTTTTTTCTAAGAGGTCCAAATATAAGTCACTTATGAAAGAAGTCGTTTTATTCCCACATAGAGAAAAGGGAATTCTAAGCAATAAAGAATCACAGAATAATTACAATCCATTGATTAAGCCTCATTCACACATTTGTAAGCAGTTCTGTGTAAGAGCTTCTTATTAGGAATTTGACATTTCACTTTCACTGACTATAGTCTAATCAATGCCAAGTGGACACTTTCTTTATATGGTTTCTCTCTGGGTGGGTAACTATCTCTCAGCTAATCTGCCACTGTCCCTGTTGTCTCTACTGTGACTGCTTCAGTAGCTGATGCACCGCTCCTAGGTTTCCCAGGAAAGTGAAAGATAGCAGCTATTTTTTGAGACATCTCAAAGACCTTTACCAAAGGAAAGGAGATGCAAACAGATGGCAGTCACATCCCCGTAAAAGGGTTGCCCAGGAGGTTATGAGCTCATGGCTTGTAGCCTGGAGAAGGAAAGGACAACTCCTCAGAGCTTGGAGAATTGTCCCGGTACCTCAAAGCTAGTAGGAAAAAGTGGGATGAAGCATTGACCTGTTAGTATATATACATGGAGTTCTGACTCAGAAGCCAATTAAAAGGATCATTATGGTCTAGTAGTCAAAGGATATCTACAACTGCTTTATAATGGGAGTAGGATATGGGGAAGGACTCTTCATCATGCATCTCTAAGGGGCTATTACACACGAATCTAATGAAATATTACTCTGACATAAGAATCAGTGAATATGAAGAATTTAGAAAAGCATGGGAAGACACATCAACTGATACAGAGTGAAATGCAGAAAATCAGAAAAATAATCGACATGATGACTCCAAAAATGTTAATGGAAAGAACAATAAAGCAAAATTAAAAGCTTATATTTATTCTTATAATGATCATGTGTGACATTAGAGAAGAATTGAAAAAATGCACCTCCTTCCCTGTAGAACACAATTGATACATAAGCTAGTTTTATTGAACTGTCTTTTTCTCTTCCTTTCAAAAATCTTCATTCCAAGAGATAGCTTATAGTTAGGCAGAGGGAAGGATACTTACAGAAATGAATATAATCTTAAAGAAAAGTTAACAATAAAATAAGATCATTTGAAATTGTATGCATAAAGAAGAAAGCATAATCTTTGACTGTACAAGGTACTGGGGAGAAGAAAAAGAATTAAAAATAAAACATGGTGCTTACTTTCATAGAGCTCACAATCTAGGAAAGTTACCACAGGGACTCCTCATGGATTATCAGTATCCAAGGAATTAGAATGCAATAAAATGTGTTTCCTGTTGAAGTGATAATGAACATAATTTCATCTCTCTTTGGTGATTCAGAAAGTACGTCAGCATTGTGCTATGCCTCAGGGCTCTCATGATGAGCATCAATGATGACTGTACCCCCAGCTGTCAATGCAGATGGTCCAGGAAATAGGGGTGAATCAATGATAGCCCAGAAAAGCTGTTCTTTCAAACAAATCACTTGTATTAGCAGGTTTATTTGTCACATGTCTGTTTTTCATTAAAAAAAAAAGTCCAAAGCGAGGGGGGGGGAACCTCAGGTTATTTGGACTTTCCAGTTTGGATTCTGGGAAAAGAGGAGTTCATTGCTGTGACACTATGTATTCATTATTTGCCTTCCAGATTTCTGATATGCAAAAACCGGCCCTTATCTTGCTCAGTTCCAAACTTGGAAAAAGCAGTAGCTGGTATCATTTATCCTATCCAGGTACAATGATGAACAGCCAACCTATACATACAAACAACACTGGGGGAAAGGAAGGATTGCTCCCTTTTTGCTCCAAACCAGTCAACCAGTGGTCTCCTCTACTTTAATGGGCATTTGGCAGTGATGGGAGAGAGAAATATTTCTACTATTCCTCGATTCCATCTTACCATAAACTGTGGCATCCACTTCCCCAAAGAAATAATTTATAAATGATGCTTAGGTTTCTAGAGCAGCCCACAAACATTTATTCATATATTCATATGTTCAATAACATTTATCAAGCTCCTGCTGCTCTTAAAAATATAGATCATTCTACTTGGTGTTGGGGAGATACAAAGTTTAGTTTTTTAATTATCCTTAGGTTCACAGAGTTTATAGTCTAATATACCACTAATACAGATAAATTATGGTACTTAAAATGAACTTTGGGAGCACAACCTCTTTGAAGTTGGGGTTGCCTATATAAGAATGAATAGTTAAAAGTCCCAACAAAGTCTTACTGTGACCCTTGGTTTTTTGAAATCTATACCAGTAGACAAGCTCTGGTGGGCTCTTTTATGGTGGAAAGGCACAATCACAACAACAAATCAAATCTACTTTCCAAGAACTAGTTTACCCAAATGCAGAAAGACTCATCCTCAATAGGCTGAGCTCTGGCTTAAAGATTTTGTGACCACGACAACCCATAAACTAAAGAAAAATAAAAAGTGGCCCTCAATCTTATGCTGTCTCTTTGCTTCTGTAATGATAGGGAATAAAGGAAGGAAGCAAGCATTTATTAAGTATCTATCTGCTATGTGCCAGGTACTGCTAAATAAACACTTTACAAATATTATTTCCTTTGATTCTAGATTCTAGATGATAGTAGCAGAATACAGGCAATGGGGATGGGTGGGAAGGGGATACTAAAAATCGTATCCCTTATAGACCATCTATGAACATCAATTCTTCTGTTTGGTGCTCCTTGTCCAATGACCAAGTTGACATATTGCTAGACACAAAAGTCACAGCATAAAGAAGTAAGTTGCAAGTAAAGAAAGCTGGTTTTGTTGTATACCCAGAGTATACAGTATTATCCCATGGAACATTTGGTCACCTAACATTTCAGTGCTTACAATGAATATTTGCAAGAAGATCATGAAAATCATGGCAGCATATAGTCCATAGAAGATAAAATTAGAAAAATTCTTGGAAGAACTCAATGAGACCCTCCAAATATGTTACTTGGCAATTTCCAGTGCAAAGGTGAAAATATGAGGATTGTGAGAAATATATTGGAAATCACGGGTTAAGAATAAGGAATAAGGGGTGGCTAGGTGGTGCACTGAATAGAGCACCGGCCTTGGAGTCAGGAGTACCTGAGTTCAAATCTGGCCTCAGACACTTAACACAAAAAACTAGCCGTGTGACTTTGGGCAAGTCACTTAACCCTAACTGCCCTCCAAAAAGCAAAAAAAACAAAAAAAAACAAAAACAAGAATAAGGAATAAGAAAGGCCAAAGATTTGTAAAATACATAGATGCTTCACACCTTTATATCATGAATGTATCTTTAAGAAAAGAATCAGCAGTCCCTTGACTAGGTGAGCAGTGAATGACATCATACATGGAGAGAGAGAAAGTGAGAGAGAGAGAGACAGAGAGAGAGAGAGAGAGAGAGAGAGAGAGAGAGAGAGAGAAAGAGAGAGAGAGAGAGAGAGAGAGATATGAGAGAAATTGATTACATTTAACAAATAGGAAAAGATTCTTCTTTTTTTTCTTTTGATAATCACAGTTAAGTGACTTGTCCAAGGTCACATAGCTGGTAAGTATATGAGGTTGGATTTGAATGCAGGTTCTCCTGACTCTAGAATTGATGCTTTTATCTACTGTACCACATAGCTGCCCCCAAAAGATGCATTTTTTAATGTAAAAGTCACCCCAGAACCCACTATGTGTATTCAGACCACTACTTGTTAGAGCAATGATCAGAATTATTAAAAAGTTAAGATAAATTGGAAGAAAATATGTGGCATGAAATCAAAACAAGTCAATTCTTAACTATTTAAGCATTTAATAAGGAAATATGGGTAAATTATTTCAGAAATGAGCTTGGCACTATAATCATTTTAAATGGGACTTCAATTGGCATAAGTCAATTGTCATAACAAGGTGGCCAAAAGAATCTAAAAACTGCTTTTGTAAGCAAACACTTGATTTACTTGCCAAGCAAAGAGAGACAGCTAACAGAAGCAACACTTTTTTGGAAAATCTTACCAAGTAAGATGATGAATTATTATAAATACTATCATCTCATTAAGCTAAAAGAAGTGGGGAGGTGATCCACTTGGGCAAATTTATTTCAAAGGCATTTAAGAATGAAAATAGAACAGCAAATAAAATTTTTTAAAGCAGAAAAATCTGCAAAGATTTTTAAAACAAACTGCTTTCACCATCCAGGACTCTAAAGCTACCACCCCTGGGCTCTAACAACTGTCTCAGATGTACTTATAAAGGAGACAGACACGGTACTAAAAAAAAAAATTAAAATGGGGAAAGAAGCCATGTGTACACAGAAATTCATTCTGGGAGGAACAAAATTGTGAGGGTATGGAGGGACTGATTGATTCACAAGTTATCTGAAGAAGAAAATGATGCCAAAGGAGTGGAAAAATATTCAACTTTACTAATATCAAAAAGATGACCATGAAAATATCATTAACTCTATACCACAAACTACTTTCCTATGTATATAAAATTTCTAGACTCAGCTGCACATGCAAGAAGGGTATCCTCAACAAGGACAGTTAGTAGGGAGAAGGCAGGCTTTCACAAGTAATAATCCACAAAGGGACACTTCTTTACCATAAACAATTGACTTCAAAATATGGAAGACATAAGATCCTAGTGTATTACAGAATCAAAATAATGCCTTAAAGTCTCTCTTCACATAAAATATCTCCCATCCATGCATCAAAATCATTAAAAATTCCTTGAAATATGTCACAAAAGATCATCTTATTCAAGAACTCTCTGATCATAAAACCGAGGCAAGGCACCAACAGAGAGACAGAGACAGAGACAGAGACAGAGACAGAGACAGAGATACTTGCCTAAAGTGTTTGCTATTGTAATGGATGAGATACAGCTCAGAGTCCAAGATGTGGAGGGAACCTCTCTGGAAGGAGAGATCCTCCAGTTGCTCCTAGTTGGAGATAACATTATGCTGTTTTCATCAAGCTCTAGACCAGTGGTTCTCAACCTTCCTAAGCCAAGACCCTTTAATAATTTTTTGTGGGCAGACCTGCCTGGAGACGGACAGAGGAGCGGTGTCTAGGTTCCTAAGACCATAGGAAATATGTGTTTTCCGATGATCTTAGGCGACCCCTGTGACCCCTGTGAAAGGGTTGTTCGACCCCCAAAGGGGTCACGACCCACAGGTTGAGAACTGCTGCTCTAGAACATTGCAGAACCTCCTGAAAGAGACCCATAAGTCCTTAAAAACATTTTGGTTTGAACAACCTCATAGAAAGACCAAGCAGATTAATACGAAGCTATTTGTAGAGCCTATATCAGATTGCATGCCACCAAGGCGGGGGGGGGGGGGGGGAGGGAAGGGGGAAGAGAGAGTGGGAAGAAAATTTGGAACTGAATGTTGTAAATTAAAAGTAGACAAACATTTAACAAAACAAAAGTGAAAGAAAAAGAAAGACCAAGCGGATGAAGAATGCATATTTCCCAGATGATGACATACAGTTGAATGGACAAACTTGGGAGCTATATCATGATTTTGAGAGTTTCAGTCACGGAGCTGACTAGTGCTTAGAGGTACTTCCTACAATTGAATCAGTCTTTGAAGGAGGGAGTGATAATGGGACAGATCATCCTAGAACGTGAAAGCCCAAGTCCTGTCGTGATTGGCCAGAAGACCTAAGATCTGAGTGGCTACTCACATAGAGAAGACTGAGGGGAAACTGAAATCTGTTCAGCAGTCCCACAATTCTCCCATGAGTCCTTGTCTCATGGGAGCATAAATAAAACTAATGGGTAACATGTTTTCAGTATCTATTCATGGGTGGGTTCCTGTGAATATTTTGCAGCCTTGAATCTCAGTCTTTCCTATATCTCAAGAGAATATAATAAGAGTGGTAGGTTGCTATTTCATGTTGCATTTGTCAAAGAGTCCTTATAAGTCTTTTGTGTTTTAAGCATTTCTTTTGTGGTGGCGAAAATAAATGTTCTTTAGTCATGTCCAACTTTTTGCAGCTCTGCGAATCATAGCAGACAAATGCTGTTCATAGGCTGAATTGTTTCTCCAGGGGATTAAGGTAAACAGGCTAAGTGACTTGCTCAGGGTCATACAATTACTAAATGTCTAAAGCTGGATTTGAACCCACATCTTCCTGACTCCAGGACTAGTGCACTATATACTGAGACACCTAGCTGCCTCAGTGAAAATAGTTTGTCCCTATTTGTGTATTTAAAGGGGGGTTAACCAGTATTCTAATGAAGTATCATTTTTTGGGGATTTTTTAATGATATAAGAAGAGCACCACATTGGAAGTCAAAAGACCTCTAGATTCTAATCTCAGATTTGCTGCCAAGTAGCCACGTATCATTTAATTACTCTGGGCTTTATTTCATCTAATAAATGAGAGTATCAGATGATCTTTCAAATTCTAACATTCTTTGTTAGTGTTATAAAATCATAGACTCTCAGGGATGAAAGGGACCTTGAAGGCCAACATAGTCTAACCCAGTGGTTCTCAACCTGTGGGTTGCGATCCCTTTGGGGGTCGAACGGGGTCACCTAAGACCATCAGAAAACATGTATTTCCAATTGTCTTAGGAACCAAGACACCCCTCCTCTAACCATCTCCAGGCAGGTCCGCCCACATGCAGGTAACACATATGAGTATTAAAGGGTCACAGCATTAGGAAGGTCGAGAACCACTGGTTAACCTATGCCTCAACAAGCATCTCTTCTTTAACATGCCCAGCAAGCAGTCTCCAACCTTTGCTTGAAGACCCAAGTAGGGAAGAATATGTTACCTAGGCAGCCCATTCTATTTTGAGTTAGCTCTAATTGTAAAGGAGCTTTCCCTATCTTATTTAGAAACGTGAACTTAAAACCACGTAACATCAACTGTAAAGTACTTACAGAACATGAGAAAATTTTCAGGCTGAACATATTGTTCAGGAAGGAGAGAAGAAACACAATTAGTCATATTTCAGGTGTTAATTGTTTCCTATCACCCCAGACACTAAAGACCACATACTTTCAATAGAGCTGGGCCATGAACAAATATCTCAAATGAGATAATATATGCTAAATGCTTTGAGTACCAGAAAGGGCCATGTAAATGTTAGCTGTTGTTAATATCCATATTATAACATACAGGTCACAAGCTGTTGAAAAATATCTGTGTCTGTATCTCTGGATATGATATGTTTTAAGCCTCTATTATAATATTATTTATTTAATTATTAATTACTTAGTCCTCATTATTATAGTAATAAAAATTCACATGCAACTAATACCTTATACAATGATCTCACTTAATGTTCACAATAGTCCTATGAGTTAGAGTATAAGTATTTCCATCTTCATTTTATAGATAAAATACCATAGAAGTTAAGTGATTTGCCCAAGATGGCAGACAGAGAAGGATTCAAACCCAAGTTAACTGGTTCTAAATCCAGTTGTCATTTCTCTGTACCACAATTGCCACTAAGCTTGACCTTCTCATCTATGGTCTTTCCTACCATACACCCTATTGGAGATCAGAAGAAGGGATTAGAGCTAAATTTCAGTGAATGACTGCCTCAATTTGGCCAGAAATAGCAGGTTCTGATATGGAATAGAGAAGAAGCCTAGGAAATGTGTAGTCGTGACCTCCTGTGTAATCTTAAACAAGTCTATTTGTCTATCTTGATTCCACCTTTCTCCTCTGTAAAATGGAGAGTTGGACTAAGTAGACAGTCTCTAAAATCACTGATTTAGAGCTAGGAAAAAAAAAGCTAAGAGGTCCTTAAATTCAGCCTACTTGTTTTACAAATTTTGAATTCAAGGCTCAGTCACATAAGTGACATATGCATACTTACTCAGTCCAAGAGAGGGAGCCGAGATTCTAACCCAGGTTTCTGACTCCAGATTAAATGTTCTTTTCTCTTCCCTTCACTGCCTAAGGTCCTTTCCACCTCTATAATGTGACATGGTTCCATAATTAATGTAATCACCTGACATTATTGTTAATAATAGACAAGCCTTCCCTCTGCTTCCCCCCATTTTCCCTTCTGCCACCACACACACACACACACACACACACACACACACACACACACGAGTTCTTCATTATAGGCATTATTTTGCTAACATTCTGATTAAGGAGAGAACTAGAAATTATCCTATTCTCCTAATCAGCATCTAGTGGTTAAAAGTGAATGGTTTGTAACATATTTCCCTTTGTCACTAATGAATGTTTCAAGTGGAACTAACTACTCTGGGATAAAAAAAACTTCCCAGGCTCCTAATGAGTATATTATTACATTCCAGTCTGACAGCCAGAGAGAGCAGGATGTAATGGCAAGGACACTGGGATAAGGCTCAAAAGACCAGGTTCTAGTCCTGGCTCCTGCTCCAGGTAGCAGTGTGACCTTGGACTAAACATTTCCTTTTGTGAGATTCTATTTCCCCACTTCTAAAATGAAGAGGTTAGATTATATGATCTCTAACGTCCCTTCCAACTCTCACATTCTAATTCAGAAGCTGATTTCTATTTCAGCATCATTAATAAATGTTGACTTAAGTGTTGAATGTACCTTCTTTTAATATAGAAAAACGTTGGAGCTAAGTCTGTAATTTGCAAAAGGGAGCTAAAAGGCCCTCTTCCACTGAGGATACAGTTTCTCTCACACCCAAGTGGCCAATCAGAATTTCTGCTAAAATTACATTGCATGTGTCCTCTATAATATCCCAATTATGAGTCATTTTCTTCCACTGAATATTTTTATGCAGAACTCATGATTAAGTTCCCATGCCAAATTAAAAGAGGAAAAACTGCGTACAATGGTCCTGGAGGGAAAGAGGCTGGCTTTGGTGCAGCGGGTTAATAATTTGAAAATCTCAACCCTGGAGAACCAAAGTTCAAATTCCACAGGTCACAAATGAAAAATACCCCTTGGGGACAGGGGGGATTTCCCACCCCAATCCTACTTTCATCAGGATGTACCAAGCCCAGGATAAAGATAATGATAATATGAATCATAAGAGCATAATGAGAGTATGGCATTTGGTTTAGGGATTCCCCCTAGGACTTTCCAAGCACAATAACAAATTGTCATCCTTATAAAATTATACCTTATGGAGCAAAACTGTTGGCACCCTGAAGTGCGGCCAGGCCCCAGTCTGGGAAGGGAAGCCCTTGCTATGATTGATAGGTGCTCATTTAACAGCATGAAGAAGCTGGCAAATCAGCCCTCTGATTCCCTCTTCCCTAGTATCTCTACTCACTCACTCTCCTCTACTCTACTCCCACAGCATTCTTCCTCAGGATCATTGTAATCAGATGTTTCCTGATTACCCCCTAAGGATATTTCTTCATGATTCCTAACCTAGCCTACATTAAGCTAATGTATTCAAGTATCACTGCTTTAGACTATGATTAAGCAGCGTAGAAGGTCTGATATATTGGCAAACTATGGATGGCCCTTTAATGCTGTATTTGGAGAATGATTTGGGTGGGGGGAGAAGAAGGGATTGTTTTTTTTAAAGGAATAGGACTTAAAGGACTCTTCCCAAGAAGAGTCTTAAAATGGTCAGAAGGAATGAATGTTGAAAGTAAACCAAGGATGCCTTCCTGAGCTATGATTCCCAGGGTAACATAGTGCCTTGAAGCATCTGGTTCTACTAGTGACTAACTCCACTGAGTTTTGTGGGTAATGTAGACATAAAACAGTGAGATCCTCAGTGACTCAGCTGAAGATCATGGTAAGGCAGAGAGTGATGAGAACTTCTTTATGTATGCCACCTAAACCTGATGTCACTGATACAAAAATTGAGCAGCATAGAACAAGAAAATGAAAAAAGAACTGGGGTTTTCATTGAGCGACAAGCTCAATATGAGTCCACAGTGATCTGGCAGCCCCAGAATGACTTGATGATCATCAACACCTGTTGGGATCTAAGTAACAATGACTTGTTTGGATCTGTTGTTGCTGTTACTGGTGTTGTTGTTTCACTCCTTAATACTCATGGAATCATAGAATTCTGAAGTTCATAAGAACCTTAGTATCAAAATCCCTACCTGAAGGGAGAATTTTCCCTAAAACATCTCTTAAAAGTGTTATCTGGCCTTTACTTGAAGACCTCCAGTAATGGAGAACTCACTATGTTCTGTAAGGGGGGGGAAGGTTAGAAGACTAATCAAGGGAATTCTTCATAAGCTTGATGTACTTCCCAAAGAACCTAATGAGATTACAAGTCTTGAGCTTTTCTTTGGTGACATCTGAAGGTCACTTACCCATGGATGATATGGCATGGTCACTGATACCATGCTGAGAGAACTCAGCCAGTTAAGTCTTGTTTGGTTACCAATGACCAAAGCTACCTACCTCCAAGCTGAATGTCTGGCGAGAATTCAAGAATATGAACTGTTGGATGGATTGCTCCTTCTCTGTAGTCTAGAAAAATGAACTGACAAATCAATCTAGTCTTTCTTGAACTTTTTTTTGTTTTCCCTTCTTAGAAAACAGACAAGCCACCACAGAAAGGACCTGGATCTGGAGGGAGGAAAGGCTAGGCTTTCTCCCTAGGAGCTGAAAAGGACCACTTTGGGAAAGAGACACATGGGGATTACATGTGGCCTGAGAAGAGAGATCCTGAAAGTAGACTTCCCATTCAAGCAATTACAGAAGCTGGGGAATTGATTGATTTTCTGCAGAAATGTGTGGTAGAAATTGACATATGCACATCTACTCAGCCCAAGAGGGGAACTCATGGACAGTTTCTTGAGCCCCAATTTTCTGTGTATGTTTCAATTCACCTAGGCAGTGTGACTCTCATATCTGATCAAAAAGAAGAAATTCCCCAAGCAGTGCCAGTCTTAGAGACTTCCCTCCTAGCTAATTCAAAGTGTGAAAATAAACCAAGTTTGAGAATTAGAGAACTAGACCATCTAGAGAATGACAGAGAAATTTTCCAATATGGGCTCTTTAGAGAAAGAAGATTAGTTATATATCATCCTAAACAGCAACCTTACTTGAAAAGCAAAATCAGATAGTGAAAGTCCGATAGGAAGGAAATTTCTCATATAGTTCCAAAGCATGTTTGCTTTCAGGGGAAATCCAAACCATCTGATCTAGGAGAAACTGTATGGAGGCTGAGATCCACCAGAATGTCAAAAGTTTGCCCTCATGCAATTCTGTATTCAGAGCCTTTTTGAGGGCAGAGTTGAGTGTTTTGTCCAGTTATGTATGTGTGTATGGGATCTTATAAAGCAGAAAAATTCTCGCACCTGCATTTTCTGTAGAGGAATGTGCATTGCTACCCTGAATGCTTGTCTAGGATCTGGGATCCCTTTTACCCATATTTGTTGAAACAGGCCAATGTTAAGCTATATTTAGAAATTTTTCTGAAGTAACTCCACATGGGCTCAAAAAGAGAGACAAAATGACTCTCCAAGACCAGCCTCCAGGATGATACCTAGTCTAGGTGAGGCCAAAGTCTTAGGGGTTTCTGGTTTATGAAATACACATATTTAAAGCCAAAATTCCCATACATTGACCTAGCTCTTCTTTTCAGTGACCAAGCACAATAATTCTATTTCCTCTCCCACATAACTGACTTCTTGAAAATGACTATCATCAGGGTGGAGCCAAGATGGTGGTACAGAAGCAGGAAACCTCCACAGCTTCCCCCTCATAACCACCTCAAATACCTATAAAATATGACTCTAAACAAATTTTAGAGCTCCAGAACTCACAAAAGTACAGAGAAATAAGGCTCCCACTGAAGGCAGCCCGGCAGGCAGGACAGGAAGGGCTCATCGCAGTGCACTGGGAGCCAAAACCAGCCGGGCCTGAAACTATGGCCTGGCCCCAGGGAAGCCAGGACAAGCTGCAGCTGGAACTTTCAGGAGAGTGGATCATGGGCAGCTGTGGCAGTTTCCAGTATTATCAATCCATAAGAAACAAAGACACAGTGAAAGGTCAGTGGAACTCAGCTAAATTTGGGGGAGAAAAGTGGGTCTGGCCATCTACCCTCAGGGCAAGAAAGCAGCAGAAGTGGTGGCCCTGAAGCCACTTCCACATGGCTGCTTCACAGCTCCTGGCCTGCAGATTGCAGGGGGGCCAAGTGATCATTCAGAGGCTAAGTACTCTTGCCTTAAGCTGCCTGGATCAGGATTGTGGTCTTGGGTTGTGGTCCTGAGGTATACAAACAGCAAGCCAAAGCTGGTGGGGGCTGCAGGGACTGCAGCCTCCTAATAGCTCTGGCAGCTGCAAAAACCCCAGAGATTTGGGACAAAGCTCTCCCCTCCGGAAGCAGAGTTCTGCAGAGCTAAAAAGTCAAGTAGTTGACTGGCAACATGAGCAGGCAAAAAAAGCAAAGTAAGAACAGCACTCCAACTTTAGATTCCTTTTTTGGTGACAAAAAGTATCAAAGCACAGAATGGGAGGAAGACAACCCAATCAGAACTCCCACACCAAAAGCTTCCAAGAAAAATGGAAACTGGATACAGAAGAGCTTAAGAAGGATTTTGAAAGGCAAATAAGAGCGGTGGAGGAAAAATTGGGAAGACAAATGAGAATGTTGCAAGAAAATCATGAAAAGAGAGTCAACAACCTGACTGAAGAAAACAACACTTTAAAAAATTGATTAAATCAAATGGCAAAAGAGGCCCAGAAAGCCAGTGAGGATAAGAATGCCTTAAAAAGTTGAATTTTCCAGATGGAAAAAGAATCTCAAAAGC
>CM053598.1:75673837-75706266 GCA_028646575.1 Pseudocheirus occidentalis | reverse complement strand
AAAAAAAAAAAAAAAAAAAGGTAAGAGACACTGACTCATCATTTTTCCGGAACTTGTCCTGAAGATCACCTACCTGCATGCAAACTTGGCCTTAAGGTTCTATGTCATCAGTGTTACATGTGCTTCTAAATAATAGTTGAAAATTGATAGAAAAAGCAAAACAAAATACGTTTTAAGTATGCTTCCAAAGGCATAAAAAGCCTTTAGAATCTGAGCAATGTTACCTGTTTTATTTCTCCTTTCTACGGCTGTTTCCTTGTCTGTGGAATGAAGTTGGATAGTCTCTGTAGCCTCTTCCAGTTCTGAATCCTATGCTCCTATGACTACTTTTGACAGAGTAGAGGAAAAGGAAGAAGGCCAGGGAGAGGGGAAAAGGGGCCAGCAGAAACATCATATATGAAATAACTAAGTAGTAATAGAAATGAGTACGCTAACTGTTGGATGTGTTGGCTGCCTTTTGGATAATATTTGAATAACGTCCGTCTGCTTAGCTAATTATGGAAGTGCTGATGAGTTAGCCATCTGTGTGAACAAGATCCTATTTTGTGAACAGCTCCCTTAAAAACATCAAAGAATTTTAGAGGGTGAAAGAAAAATTCTACAGATACTAAATCCGAAAATTAATGTTGGTTAGCACATGACACTCACACCCAAACACACACCCATGAATACCTGCAAACACACACACAGGGCTACAAAGGTTTATTGGAAATGAGGTGATCACCTTTTTGTTTCCTGAAGAATTTCTTCTCTCTGTGAGAGTGTCCTGGTCTCAGAGCACCTATGGAAATAAGTCTTGCCTGTCAGTAAAAGAAATAAGGCAGTGAGAATAGTAGAAATCAAGCAGTGAATCTAAAAGAAATACAAGATTCTCAGCATCCACACTTTCCTCCTTTTTGATTAATTTTTTCATGGAAATCTGTGTCTGTGGGGAACTTTATGCTGTCCTACTTAACTATGGAAAATGATAGAAGGACTTACAGATGTTAATGATAACTAAGGATGGGTTGGGATTGATGACCCCAAAGGACAATGGTCCACATCTGGAGTTTCTTGAGAGGGATTTTCTTAAGAAGCCAGTGATGTGGGTATTCCATCCCCCATAAACTTCTCAATTCAACCCTGCCTTCTAATTCTGAAAAATTCTTATGCCGCCATTTTTGTGGAGTCTGGAACTCTAAAATTTGTTTAGAGTCATATTTTGTAGGTATTTGAGGTGGTATTGGGGAGAGCTCATGGAGTTCTTCTGTTTCTATGCCGCCATCTTGACTCCTCCCCGCTAATTCTGAGAAATTCTTGATCATATTCTTTCATAAACCCTCTGTAAATGAACTAAAAGTTTCCTCCGAGTCCTCAAATACCTCCTTTCTAGCAATGCAACACTTGGGCTATTGGTTTTCTGTTGCTCACTTAACACAGGACTATTTCACCTCTAATTCTGGTCAAAGACATCATTGATAGTAGCTTTTATAGTCTCTGACATGAAAATCTTCACTACTGAAGCCTACATACACCTACCACACATTTGTTAATTAACCTCTAGGCCACCAACAATTGCATTCCATTAAGAATAGGCTTTTCCCTGATTGGTAGACATACTGTCTCTATAGAAGGACATTTCTGTTTTTTTTTTATCTTAATGAATCAAATTAAAAAAAAAACCAAGAACTATTTAGAGATCACTTAAAATGTTGCATTATTTCCTAAATATGAAATAGACAACTCTCCTTCCCTTCTGTTCACTACCACACTGCCTTATGATGATGAGAAAACAAATAGATTAAGCAGCAGTGGCTTGATATCTTGGTCATCATTTTTTTAGAATCAGTGATTTTTTTCAAAATTTTTTCCTCTTAGAGGTTTTTGAAAACTAATCCTTAAGTACCTTCAAAATTGTGTTACCTCTGGCATAGAGTTCCTTTGTATATATATTTGGTCAGATAGAGCCATTTTCCCTCATAATCTCTTCTTGAGTCTTGTTTTTCCTTCTTCATCTAGTATATAAAGTCATTAGTATAAAGTTTTTATAGCTCAAATTTGGCAGTTCCATAGTCAGAAATAATTATAATAGATCACTATAGAAACACAAGAACATCTGTTCCAGTTCATATCTATTTGTTGTCCTCCTTCTAGTTTCTTCTATAAATGTTCTTGAGATTAAGTGACTTAGTTGGATTTCATGATTATTCTCCTTTCTTGGCTCCTTTTTAAGATGGCATATTTAGTTTACATTTTTAATATACTCTTAGAGGCTAAACAAAGAGTCAGCAAAGAAGTCCTAGAAGTGTTGATGCTGAGGAATCCAATATACATGATGAAGGCCCAATATAATACATTCAGACTTTGGGTCACCTAATATTCTTAGAAAAAAAGTTCTTATTAGCTAGTCTATATGACCTACTAGATCAGTAGGATCTAACCTTCTACCTGTAATAGCCACCATAAAAAAGATTAACTATGCCAGGTATTATGGGGGGAAGGCCATATGAATTGATAATTTCAACTAAATCTTAAAGAACCAAATTTAAAAAAAAACACTCTAACATTATGAAAAATATGGATTAAAAGAAGCAATGAGAAAAATAAAGGAAGAAAATGTGCTGAAATGAAACCAATGATAGCATTAAAAATGAAGCTAGGATTTTCTGAAGGAACAATAAAATATATAATAAACATGCTGGAAGAATGAAAGGAAAAAAGTGAAGTTAGCCACAATAACAACAAAAAAAATCCATAAAAAATCATGAAGGAGTTGCATGCCACTAAAGAATCTCAGGACAAAATGATGAAGATTAATAGTTTAAAAATATCTGTGGAGAATATGAACAAAATAATGGAGAATATTATCAAAATTTATCTAAAGATAAACATTAGAAATGAAGACAAGTGATCAATGAATGAACAAATGACTTGACCTCAAAGCTATTTTTTTTCTTTTCAAGATCAGAAAAAAGATAGAACCTCTGGGAAACATCTAAGTCACCAAGATAAATGCTTTAACTGACAAATACTTTGTAACAGTGTTAATTAGTTTCTATTACAATGAAATCACCATAAGACTTTTTAAAAGTAGTCTATTGTGTTGGTTAGTCTTTAAATGAAATAGTCATCTGAACTTATGGCAAAACACAGAAAGTAGGGAAGAAAAGAATGAATAAGCTGCCGATAGGAATTATATATAAAGAAATTAAAAGGGGAAAACAAATGACGTAAAGAGGTAGAGTATATTGTGGGTAGGACAATCACAGAAGAAAACTCTTATTTTGGGGACAGGGAGGGAGAGAACAAGTTCTCATAAAAAGTTCCTGAGTTAGTGTAAAAAATGTGTTCTTTAAAGGATTAGTATGATTGTTAAAATTAAAATAGATTTAACTTAAAAAGATAAACAAGGAAACTACACTATGATAAAAAATACCATAGATAATGAATAGCAATATTAAACCCATATGTACCAAATGCTTTAACATCTAACTTTTTAAAGGAAAAGCTAAATAAATTATTAGCAAAACTATAATAGTGAGGAACTTCAACCTTCCCCTCTCAGAACTAGATAAATCTAACCAAAAAAAAAAAAGAGGAAGAAGTCAAGGAGATGAATAGAATTTTAGATATGCTAAATATAATAGATATTTGGAGAGAACTGAGTGGGAACAGAGAGGAATATGCCTTTTTCTTGGTGGTACATGGTATCTTTACAAAAAATAACTATATATTAGGACATAAACCTTTATAGTTAAATTCAGAAAAACAGAAATATTAAATGCATCTTTTTAGATCATAATGCAATAAGATTATATTTAATAAGGGACTGTGGAAACATTAAAAATTAATTGGAGCTTAAATAGCCTAATCTTAAAGAATGAGTGGGTTAGAGAACAAGTCATAGAAACAATAAATATTTTTATTAAAGAGAAAGATTGGTTGGTGGGCTGTTGTCCTTCATTCTCAAAGAGAACTATACTAGAGTCAGGTATCTGATGTGGGCAAGCCATTCTGAATGGTCCTGTGCCAGTGTCTCCCATGTCACACAATCAATTCCAAAGTTTTTGAGAGACCTTGACATGAATGCTTGCCCTGTGTGAGGTCTCTATAAAATAGTCTTTTTGATAATAATGAGACAAATTTAACAATTTAAATGAAATGGCAGAATGCATGTAAAAATGTTAGCTACCTAAATTAAGAGAAGAGAAAATAAGATATCTAAATAAACATATTTTAGAAAAAGAAATTGAACAGGTCATAAAAAGATACCATCATGACCAGATGGATTTACCAGTACATTTTACCAAATATTTGAATACATACATACATACACACACACACATACATATATATGTATTTATGCATGGATGTATATGTGTATATATATACACATACACGCATATATATATATGTTATTATTATTGTTGTTGTTTAATTATTTCAGTTGTGTCCAGCTCTTGGTGAACCCATTTGGGGTTTTCTTGGCAAAGATACTGAAGTGGTTTGCCACTTCTTTCTCAAGCTCATTTTACAGATGAGGAAACTGAGACAAATGGGCTTAAGTGACTTGCCCAGGGTCACACAGATAGTAGGTGTCTGAGGCCAGATTTGAACTCAGGAAGATGAGTCTTCTTGACTTCAGGCCCAGCACTCTATCCATTGTACCACCAAGCTGCCCTTGTCCATCTAAATACACATATATAATACCCAAGTGGACGCTACATGAAAGAGGTAACCTAAATGCATCAATTTTAGAAAAAGAATTAAACCTGACAAGCTGCCTTATGAAAAGGTACCAGAATCAGATGGATTCACAAGTAAATTCTATCAAATCTTTAAAAAAACAAATAATCCCTGTATCATGTAAATTGCTTTCAAAAATGGTATTCTACTGACTTATTTCTATAAGTATATTATGGTTCTAATGCTCAAACCTGACAAAGATAGGACCAAAAATGAAAACTAAAAATCAATTAATTAGCATAGATTTGAAAATAAAATATTGTCATTTTAATATTTTATTTTCCCCCAATTATATGTAAAAACAAATTTTAATATTCTTTTTTCTTTAAGTTTTGAGTTCCAAGTCCTTTTCTTTCTCCCACCCCAAGACAGTAAGTAGGAAGGCTTTTTTTTTTGGTCTAGAACTATAAATTCAGTGAGTTCCTAGTAGAAAAAAAAAGCCCCACAAGCAAATGCTTGTGCACAACTGTTCTACAACTTATCATTTTAGATAGTCATTTGGGGACACTGGACTTTTAATTGACTTGCACAAGGTTACTCTGTCATATTGAGATGGGACTTGAACCCAGGTTTTCTTAATTCAGAGAAGCTGGTTCTCCATCTCCTTGCTACACTGCTTCTCTCTGGCAAATATAATACAGCAATATACAAAGAATGCAAGGATCATTAAATATTCAGAAAAGCCATAATAAATCATGTAAAGAAAACTATTAAAATCATGTAATTATAGGCAGAGGAAATCTTTGATAGAACACAACACCCACTTGTATAGAGAGAATATGCTAGAAAGTACAGGAATAAAATTATTTTTTCTTAATGTGATAAAAAGCATTCATGTGAAGCCAAGAGCAGTATTTTTGGCAAGAGAGCAATTTCCTAACTCCTTCCCCAATGCAAGTTAAGTTGGTTTTTCCCTAAAAGGTACTAAAACCATCCTCAAGACTTGGTTGGCTCAGAAGACTAAAGGCTCAAGCTGTTGTTATTACCTCCCATCATCCGAGTACAAAGCATCCATGAGTAGCTACAGGTGGTCGGATCTGTGGCTAGTGGAGCTTAGACAAGAGAGTTTAGCCCAGCTGAATTGACTGAAAGTTTCCTCAACATCTACTCTTGTTAAATATGCTATTCTTGTTATGGCCATGTAAATCTCCTTTTATTAACTGCTGAGTGACTTAGAAGTGTCTCATTTTATTTCTCTATAGAACTAAAATTACCGAGGGGACTGGCCTGAAGCTAGCCTGATCCAGAACAATAATAACGGTATTGAATAGATTCTAGAAGCTTCCTTCCTTACTTCCTCTTTTCCTTAGAAAGATAAAACAGAGTTGTCATAAAGAAAACACCAGATTTAGAACCATAAAACCTGGATTTGAATCTCAGCTCAACTGCTCAGCCGACTGTCTGATATCCAAGGCCCCTGGTTTAGCTATCTGAAAAATTGGAGTGTTGTATAGGACAATCTCTAAGACATCTTCCAACTTTGAATACTAGGATCCTACTACTTGACCAAACCGTAACTAGGGCAGAGTGACTGTCCTTTACCCACAAGGCACTGAAATTTAAAGGATGCTAACATGACTAAACCACTAGAGCAACAAAGAAATGGCTAAGTTTAGAATCTACCCAGAAAAAATAATTAGGTAAAATAAGAAACAAACTATCAAGGAATTGTCAGAAAAAATAGGTATACATCAATTGTTGATGTCATTCAGTCAAGTCTGACTCTTTATGACCTCATTTGGGGTTTTCTGGGCAAAGATACTGGAAGGGTTGGCCATTTCTTTGACCAACTTATTTTACAGATTGAGGCAAACAGGGTTAAGTGACTTGCCCACAGTCGCAGCTGACAAGTATCTGAGGCCAGATTTTGATTCAGGAAGATGAGTTATCCTGACTCCAGGCCCAACACTCTATCCTCTAAGCCATTTAACTGCCCCCATTGATGGACTAATGGTTAAACAAATCAAGGTTCATAAATTCAATGGATTATTACTGAATTGAAAATTTGTTGAAGAAACATCAAGGAAGCACTGGAATACATATGAACTGATAAAGAGTGTAATATTGGAACCAGGAAACAACATACACAGTAATTACAACAATGGAAACCTAAAGAACAATAAAAAAATGCACAATAAATTATGCAATGAGAATGACCAACCTTAGTTCTGGAGAAGAATTGAGAAAATGTACCTTTCTCCTTTCATTGAAGATGTAAAGACTGCAGATGTGGAATATTTTATATACTTCCAGACATTGCTAAGGTATTGATTGGTCTTGCTGAACTACATTTATTTCTCTTCCTTTTAAAAATCTTTGTTATAAGGCATACTACTCTGGGTAAGTGAGAGAGAAAAGATTGAAAAATGAATGTAATATAATGAAAGAAAAGGTTTCATTTTTTTTTTTTGCTTTTTGGAGGGGGGAAGGCAGGGCAATTGGAGTTAAGTGACTTGTCCAAAGTCACACAGGTAGGAAATGTTAAGTGTCTGAGGCTGGATTTGAACTCAGGTCCTCCTGACTCCAGGGCTGGTGCTCTATTCACTGCACCACCTAGCCATTCCGGTGCCATTTTTTCTAAAGGAAAGGTACCAGATGGCATACTTCTTTCCCACACCAACCTTATACCTGTATTCCAGATGTACACCTTTCTAACCTGTTTCTACCCTGTTCACTGATATCTGGCACTCTTCAAGGTAACAACAGACCTCGCCTTCCCCACTTGTAACAGCCCTATGGTATCCCATGGCTTCCCAGCCTCCATATAGGGGTTGGTATCCTTGGGTCTCTGTCTCCCCTAAATGAATTTGTTTTTATAAGTTGAATTGGAGGCCCAAATTGTGCAACATGTTCCAGGAATACTTTGTGAAGCTTGCTCTGGTACCAAAATTTCTAGTTACAGTTCTATGATGATAGTTTAAGAATGCTAGCTATAATAGTAAGACAAGAAAAAGAAATTAAGTGAATAAGAACTGGAAAATAAGGAGTTAAAAATTTATTTTTGTGGTTGATATGATGGTAAATTATTTGAAAATCATGAAAAGCGAGAAAAAAATCATTGCTTTAGCAAGACAGCAGAATAAAAGATAAACCCCAAATCATCAGTACACACATGTGTATATATAATTTTATATATGTGCATATATATATATATGTACATATATAGATATATGTGCATGCATATATTCAATCCAGTAAACGTTTATTAATCACCTACTATGTACTAAGTGCTACAGACACCATTAACAAAAGAAAAGACAGTCCCTGCCTGTCTTTTACAGTTTTACAAAGGAGTTTACAATTGAACAGAGGGAGACAACACACAAAAGAAGAGAAGAAAGTGGGGACATCTTGTTCTGTGAAATTGAAACCAGGTAGAACAGAAAATGCAGAGTAGAGTGTGCCCAAAAGTTTCTATCTTCTATGAATGAAGGCATTGGGAAGAATTTGGTACTCCACTCTCTAATCAGTGGGGAGAGGAGGCTGAGAGAAGTGATATCAGCCCAATCTTAAATTAGCAGCATGGTGGCAAGATTAGTGCTGATGATAACCTGGGAGGTGAATCTTGTTCCATGGAGCTGAAACCAGGCAGAACAAAAGATGGCAAGTGAAGCACATGGGGAAGACCTGGGTTCAAATTTGGCCTCAGATACTTACAAGCTATATGAGCCTGGGTAAGTCCTTTAATCACTATCTGCCTCAATTTTTTTCATGTATAAAATGGAGATAATAACAGTAACCACCTCCCATTATTGTAAAAATAAAATCAAATAATATTTGTAAAGAGCTTTGCAAACCTTAAAGTGTTACATAATTATATACACACATATGTTTGTAGAATATATAAGAACCAGAAGAAATTTACTTTTAAAAAAGAATGACAAAATGTACCAAACTCTTGGACATGAGACTACAAAAAAATGCATAAGATCCATATAATGGTGCAATAAAACAATGTTAACAGAAATAAAGGATTAAAGAGTTGAAACAGTACCTAATATTCATGACTAGATAGAATAATGTAACATAAATGACAAAACAAGTCAAACTAATATAAATCTATAATTCAACGCTGAACCAAAAATCTACATGGTTACTTCACAGCAGTAGATAAAACAACTAAAAAATTCACATGGAGGAACAAATATACAGAAACATCAATAATGATTCCTTTTAAAGGGAGGAAGAGGACTTAAATATACTATAAAATGAATCAATTAGAGGGATGGGAAGGAAGTGACAAAATATGGGAGGGAGCCAAAAGGAGAAAAAGAAATTCTGTTCTCCCCTTTCTACCCTGTGATTACATTAATAAAATAAAGAATTTTTGTGCAACAAAAAAAGCCATACAAAATAAAGAAGAAATAAGGTTTACAAAAAATATTTGAAGCAAATGTTTCTGGTAAAAATCTGACACACCAAATATACAAAGAATAAATGAAATATAAGAACAACATCCATTCTCCCAATGAATAAGCAAATGATATCAATAAATAGTTGAGTGAAAAAACAAATGATTAATAATCAAATGAAATTTAATCAAACTTTCTAATAACCAGATATGTGCACATTAAAACAACTAAGATACTGCCATTCACCCAATAAATTGAAAAGATCATTAGAAGTTAATGTTGGTGAAACTGGGAAGAGACAAGTAGACTATACAGTCCTCATGGAACTACAAAATGGTGTGATTTTCTTAGAAAGTGGTTTGGAAAACTCAAAGAGCTACAAAACTATTCATAGCCCTGCATATGGTGATCCCACTGCTAGGATTATGCCCTAAGGATTACTGAAAGGGAAAATAACTATCTATATAAAAATATTCATAAGGTTTATTAATCATAGCTCCCAAAATGGCAACAACTGGATAAACAACTGGGGATATTCTCAGTGACTAAGTAATGACTGAACAAATTGGATAATGTGAATATAATGGAAAATTATCATGTCATAAAAATTACAGATAAAAAGAATAAAAAGAAATAGGAAAAGATAGATGAGATGATGCAGAGTGAAGAAAGATTCAGAATGCATTTAGGCATACTGACTAAATCTATGTAAAATACATAATAATAAAAGTAAAAGAAATCCAGGGTGGTGGGAGAGGGAGTATACAGAAAGTAAAACAGATTAGAAGGGGATACAAGAGCAAACAGGTCATTTTTATTACTTTGATAAAGTTAATATATACTTTTTAAAATGAATTTTTGTTCCAGGGTGATGTTCCAGAATCATCCGGAGCCAGGAACATTTGGAAGACCTCACTACATACAGAAAATCCCTCTTTTTCATTTGGATCTTGGACAAAATACCATCTATGACAAAGTAACAACTACCTTTGGTGAACACACACCTCTTTATGACTCACTCCATATTCAGTCATCAAAGTTGTCTGTTGTTCCACATTCCTAAGAATCTTGCATGATTTTGATATATACATGAGCTATACCTTGTTGAAGGGGGAGGGCCTGCAAGGCATATTCTAAGTCCATCCAGTCTACCTTTCTGCACAGAAGGGAAAACTCCTCTAATTTTGTTGGCACATGTAGAAGTCAACTATGGAAACTCATCAAGAAGTCATAAACCTGAGGAAGCAAATAAGGTCATGCTGTTGGAAGTCAGGGGTGTGCTGGAGCCAGCTCCCATGGACTCACAATTGTGAGTTAAATTAGTTAAATTTGAAGTATGAGTTTTTACATCGCAAAAATAGGCAAACACCACAAATCAGGACTTGATGGATTGTTTTGTTGATTGCCTAGACTTTAGAAAATGATGGAGCAAATTTTATTGATGCAGGTTAAATTTAAAGGTGTCTTGAGCACTTTTTCCCTACAGAGAACTGGTTATTAAATATTTACCAGCACACTCATGCAGCAAGTATATGTAAGAAGGCATGATATGCCCTCCCCAAGATCTAAGGGTACATGTAATTTCTTGAGTTGGAATAAAAACAGCCTGATTAGGATCAGTTGCTCTAAAGAGTAAAGGTTGGAGAATAATTTCAGAATTGCAAAAAGCGGGCTTTCTTGGGAAAAGCCCATTCGGACTAGCTGTAGACTATCTTTTCATGTGGCAATTGTCAAAATAAGGAACTAACAGAAAACCTGAGAAACTGAGCAGTACACAGGACCTTTGCACCTAGAAAAGCAACAGTTTAGGTGGCCAGAGGTCACAACAGCCTGAAGCAAGAACACTACCAACAGAGAGGAGATGAAGGGGCAGAGTTATCTTCCGCTATAAATTTGGACTACATGACCTCACACACGCTGTATGTACTTGAGAGGTAAAAGCAAACTTGGCTCAGTACAAACTGATGTCCATACAACCAGCACTGGAAAATGAGGACAAGGCTAGGGACAGAGGTTACCTTGGTCCCCAGTGATTCAGAGTCTGACTGCATCACCAGATGTGTAGAGGTGCATTCCACCTACGGATATCCACAGGATATCATGTAGAAGTCGCTGTGAAGATTAAAGCTATAGAATGTCTTGTGCTAGAGAATGGTAAAAAAGTGATATAAGCCAAGAAGTAAGGGCATGATCTTCCAGGTCACAAACTTCATTCTCCAAGAGGTACTTGTAATGTTAATAGGATTTAAGCTCTTTCCCCACCCTCCATTAATAGGCCTCACATGGAGCCCATTAAGGGACTCACACCTTTTGCTAATTTCTAATTAGGCACTGAGTCACAAGGGTTGTGGCCTTCTCACTCTGAGAAGTGTATTTTGCTTTGGGGGCTCAGTTATGAGAAGGATCTTGTGATTTCCTGGTCAAGAATTCTGAGTGACCATATGATCAGAGCTCCCCAAATGCTCAGATGTAAAAGTTCTCTCGATCTAGGGATGTATAGATCCCTAGAAAGTGTATAACTGATTTGAGCCTATAACAGTGTGAGTCTTGTCTGTTGGTCTTTGCTTCTCTGCTTGTATTTTGTCTGAAGTTCAGGGTGCTGACTTTTCCCCAGAACTAGTGAATGTAATTTAAAATGATTGTTGACCCCTTAAACAGCTATCTTTCCTAGTAAAGCAGGTCTAAGAACCTGTGCTAGCAACCATCCTGGGAATGCCAGTGTGATTGCCACTACAGTACTCTGCCATTAAACCAATGGTAAGAGTGGAGCTACACAATGGAGGGTGGCCACAGCCTGTGACAGATGCCACACATGACACCAGAAAGCAGTTACTATTACCCAGGGCAATTTCATAAGGACACACAGGATCCCTTTGAACACTTGCATCAAAAGAGAACACTTGAACTAGTATAAAATAGATTTTATTAGCCTAAAATGACATGTCTATTAAAAATATGAGATTCATGACCAGTATATTCAAAGAAAAGAGCTACCAATTCATACTGCATACATACAATCTTAATGTGAAAATCGTGTGTTAGGAAACTCCATGAGCCTTATACTAAGTCCAATTTTGTTCGCTATGTTGTTATGCAAAGTGGGTGATTTGCTCATTTTTGTACACTGTTTTGTATGTCCATAGGTATCTTGGTATACCCAATGGGATTTGTAGGGACTACCCATTTTTTACTGAGGAGATTATGTAAGGGTCTTAGCAAAAAATGAAAGTCAGACTGAAGAAAAAAATGACTCCACTCCGTGACCTTGGCTTTGTTTTTTCGTCTTTTTTCTACCCGCCCATCTACGTGGAAGAGCAGCAAAAGTGGGTTGGAGTCAAGAGCAAACCAAAAACTTGGGAAGCCCAAACCTCAGATATTTGGTTCTTATTGGGAAAGTAGCCCCTACTTGGGTAATAACTAGATATAGTTTAGCCTTCAGAGATTAAAATCAGGAAGAACAGAATGTTCACCCTCTGCCACAGTGAGGTTGTGAACCAAGAACCCCAAGGCAAGTAACCAAAAAGTTTCTTCCAAAGAGAAGACAGACTTTAGCTCGAGGGCACACTCTCTTACCTAGGAGCATTTATGTTCTTTATTCTAAAGAGGCAAACACCTACTGTAAATGAAAGGCCTCCAGCAAAAATTCTAAAGGAATCCAAAGGTCACTCTATAAAGGGGGGAAAAAAATTTTCACCCCCTTCTTGGATTGTTGTGAAACCATGTTTGGTCTTTGCTTTTTCTAAAAAATAAAAGTTATATTTTTAAAAGGTTCTAGAGTTTGAATTAAAAGAGTACAGTAGAACCCACTTTTCCTATTGGGAAAATCTAGCAAAGGCCTGCAAATAAAGACAGAATATGGAAGGATCCATATTCTCACCAGCCACATAGGGCTCTGTCTAGTACTATCCATCAGAGACAGAAGCATGTATATGTGGAGAAATATGCCCCTGTTTGGAGGGGGGCAGAGAATGTTTTATTGATGCTTTTCTTAATAAATATTTATTAAGTGCCTACTATGTTCCAGTCAGTGTACTAAGTGCTGGGAATACAAAAGAGAGGCAAAAAAAGGCCCTGCCTTCAAGGAGCTTACAATCTAATGGGGAGAAGACATACAAACAAATATAGACAATGCAAGCTGTATATAAGATAAATAGGAAATAATTAACGGAAGGACTAGAATTAGGCACTAGAATTAAGAGTAGTTAGGGTTACTATGCTACTTTTTTTGAGGGAGGAAGGCAAGGCAATTGGGGTTAAGTGATTTACCCGAGGTCACATAACAAGTACTATATTACTTTTTAATGTATTTTGCTTTGAGCCAATTATGTCCTACAGATAATAATTAAAGATTAATACACAAAAGGCAGAATCTATATTTTCCCAGACCTGCCTGAGTGAAATACAATGGTCCAGAATCCATTCGTTCACCTAGCTTTACCTTTTGAACAGATCTGAGTTCTCCCTCTCAGTATCAGCCCTACACTTCAAAGGCTGCCTGAGTAGTCTACAAGGGCTGATTTCTGAATGAGGAAGTAGAAAAGAGGAAAAACCTTGGCCCTAATTCAATAATTAGCTATTAAATACAAGAGAGAAATAATCATTCCTCTCACCCTTGAGAAGATACAACTTATTTGCCAAGTTTTCTGTAACTTTGGTTTTATTTCCACTGCTTTTTGTTGTTTCAGGAGGTGATACTGTTAATAATCTTCAATGAGGTCCATGATCATTCAAAAAAGGAATGGCCAAACAATTCACACAGGAAAAACTCAACGGATGAAAAATACATATTGTCTAGGCATGCAGCGGTATGGGCAGGACATCACTTAAGTAAATTCGTACAATCCCAAGGTACTACCCAGTATAATGACCTATCTTTTCAATCCAAACATGTCTGCCAAAGATGCTGTATGGTTATGAATCTTGGAACACTACAATCTCCTAAGAATTAAAGTTTCAGGTCATTTGAAGGATAATGAAGAGACACATGGGGAGTGCAAATATGCTCCAGCATATTTTCAATGGCAACTCAGACTCATGAAGCGGCATAACATTGAGGAAAATGAGTTGGGCCAGCCATATGACAAGAACAAGATAGCAGATGGACAGCCTGAGTGCTCCAATTGTACCAAAGAAATAGAAAAAGACCTAGAGGTATTTTTCAGCACTTTGGGAGGTTCCCCCATGGAAGGTCTATGATCGACATGAACAAGGATCATCCAGGTTGAAAAGGCATTTGCACTGGTGGAGGGCACATCCACACCAATGCAATTACAGATATATTGATAGAAAAATGCTTTCAGTAATGGAGTTCACTTTTTTTAGTGATTATGTTGAAATACTTTTTTGTGGTTACTGTTTAGAATAAAAATAGAAATACATTTCAGAGTGGAAGGGAAATCTAAAAACAAATGATCCCCAAATTCCATGTTCCCTTCACCAGATGCTCAACGTCCTGCTAGAATAACTCTGATGACTCCACAGCCCTCTCTGGGAGCTACAATTTTTGGAACAGTCTGCTAGGGCAAAGGCCAGTGAGTGGAGGCAGAAGAGATCAAAGAATAACCTATAATTAGCTCCTCTGATCTGCCAGGTGGTCCTGAAAGGGATGCTGGTAGCTATGGCAGCATCGTCTTCCTTCTTTCCCCTTCTTCCTGTCTCTCCTCTTCTCTCCCCTCCCCTCCCCCATTTCCCCTCCTCCCTCTCCCACTGCCAGTTCTAACCTTGAAATATGCAACAGGTCAGCTTCAGGTGTGTGTGTGTCTGTGTGTCTGTGTGAGTCTGTGTGAGTCTGCGTGCATGTGTGTGCGTGTGTGTGTCTGCATGTGTGTGTGTGTGCGCGTGTGTGTGTCTGCATGTGTGTGTGTGTGTGTGTGTGTGTGTGTGTGAAGTGGGGGATGGAGTAGGAATCTCTCCTACTAGGCTGACCCCATAGGCAGCAACATGATCAGCACTTAGCCAGAGCATTTGTAGAAAATGCTCTCTGCCCCCCAGGTGTCTCCATGGCAGCTCCCAGTAGAAATGTTGTTGAAACGACTGGAAATGTGAGCTGTACCAAATATCTCCAATTTCCACAGGGAGGAGAAAGCCCCAGGGCCTCCTGACTGTGTTTTTCTGCAAGGAAGGGGCCATCACCTGTTTTGACACTATTACTCATGTTTAGCTTGGACAGCAACTACTTTTCACAGTTCAGGAATCAGATGTCATTGACATCTTACAATTGGGGCTTAAGATGGGGGAGGGTGGGTTGCTGGCCCATTTTGGGGAGAGGTAAGACTAATCATTCACTCATTTAATAAACATTAAGTACCTACTATCTGTAATGTACTCATGAGAAAAAAACAATTCTCAGCCAACAAGGAATAAATTCTGGATTCCAGGACATCAACTTTTTAAGACACTTAACTACTTGTATACATGCACATATATGCATACAAGCATGTACATATATTATGAGAGCTAAATAATATCCTTATATAAAATGTACATTTACCATATATTAGGTGTGTATATGATAATATATTTTATGTATAGTTAACAATTTATAAGGTAATATGATGACTCTTCAATGAGATCCACAATCTTCCTTTTTCCCCATCTTTCTTTTTCTTTTTCCTTTATATTGATAAACTTTATAATCTTTCTTCCTTTTTTTCTCTTTCTTTTTCTTTATATTCCTGAACTTTGGTGGCCTCATCTATCATGTAATAGCTAGCATTTATAGAGCACTCTAAGGGTTACAAAATGCATTATAAATATTATTTGATCCTCACAACAACCCTGGGAAATAGGTGTTGCAACTGTGCCCATTTAACAGATGACAAAACTGAGGTGCCTTGCCCAAGGTGACACTGCTAGTAATTCCCTAAGGCAGGGCTTTAACTCAGGTCTTCCTCATTCCAGGTCCAACTCTCTACTACATCTAATTTCACTTTTCCTCCATATAGTAGAGTAATGTTGTGAGAATCAGATGAGACAATCAGTAGGAATGCTTTGAAATGTCCAGAGTGCTATAGAAATATTTTTAAAAGTTAATAAATCAATAAAACAACATAAAAAGAAAATTGGAGCTTCAGTTTTACTTAGGTGGTTAAGTCAAGCAATTTCCTGTCGAAATTTTACTATGTAACTTCCAAAGCCTTGTGGATTTGCAGTCTTTGTATAAGGTTTGGCAAGTAGTGTGATGTAATGGATAAAGAGGCCAGCCTAGGGGTCGGGAATCCAGGGGTTCAAGTCTTGCCTATGATACAGACTAGGTGTGTGAACATGGGGAATGCTCAGGCAACTCTCCTAAGTCTATTAACAGCAGAAGGATGAGCAGTCTGCATCAGTGAAGAGCATTTCCATACTGGGGGGAAACTATATGATGAAATCATAGGTTTGGACCCCAAAATATGCATATATACATCATATTTGTGTGTCTGTGTATGTATATATATATATATATATACATACACATACATACTTATACGTATATATGCTGTATGTGAGAGGAGGAAAGGAAAGAGAGGAGAAAGGAAGGTGAGAGGAGTGAGAGAAAGGAAGGAAGGAAGGAAGGAAGGAAGGAAGGAAGGAAGGAAGGAAGGAAGGAAGGAAGGAAGGAAGGAAGGAAGGGAAGGAAGTAGATAAGATAAAGGAGGTATAGTGGCAAGATAAATAGACTGAGACATGCTCTACCACTGACTGTGGGATCTTGATCAAGTGTGGTAACCTCTCAGAATCTTATTTTCCTTATCTGTAAAAAACAAAGTTTATATCAGAGATGTCAAACATGAAGCCCAAAGCCCTCAATATGCCCTAGCTCAGCCTGATCCAGATCAAAATGTAACTGGGAAATATTTTATAAAACAAACAAAAATACAATAGAAAATAGATAATGTTAATATGAATTTTCTAAGGCAATATTTGGCCCATAGGGTTGCTTCTGTATGACTTAATGCCCCTCTGTTTCGATTTGAGTCTGACACCAGTGATGATCTATAAGGGCCATCTATTTCTGACATCTTATGATAAAATACATAGGATCTTCATAGGTCTATGTAAACTTTTTTTTCTTTTTTTATTTTTGAAGGGAGGAAGGCAGGACAATTGGGGTTAAGTGACTTGCCCAAGGTCACACGAGTAGTAAGTGTTGAGTGTCTGAGACCAGATCTGAACTCAGATTCTCCTGACTCCAGTGCCACTGTTCTATTCACTGTTCCACCTAGCCACCCCCATATAAACTTTTAAACCTGGGTAGTTCAGGTTGCAGGATCTATAGAATCCAATTATAAACAACCCTTTCAAGAAAACTGAGTGGAGGAAAAGCACATGATTCATTTGTATGTGCTAAAGCCTTATGTTATACACTATAGAGACAATGGTATAGAGACAAGTCAGAGAGACACCTGTCCCAAGCAATGGATTGTGCCAAGTATGGATTAAAGCCATATGTTATAGATGAAGACAACTCCTTGTTCATTAAAAAAAAAATCAGAATGTCTCTTACCTTGATACTTTAATCTATGATCTAACCCAGAGTGTATACTCCCTCCAACAATGCAAATCACTGTCCTGCTCCTCCTGTGTGACTCTCGTTCAGGCCCTCCCATAAACCTGCACAGGGAGTCTACCCAACATGCCATCCTTTCCAGATTCCTTTATGTTAGGTATGCATCAGGGGAGCTGGCTGTTGAGTGGACCTTGTTTTCCCTTTGTTGCTAAAACCTAAAGTATTCAGGTTTAAATGTTAAGCATTTTCATATAGTATAAGAAGTTTTTTGAAGACCATCTGTACTTATGTGTGTGTACGTATAACATATATGGTAACATTATCCATCCAAAAAATTACCTTGAGCCTTGTTGACAGTTTACATTGGCCATTATTCTGTATCACTGGTCAGTTCACAGGTATGTATCTCCCTTGAGTCCAAAACAAACACAGAGTATATATTGTTCCCTATTTTCTAATCAGAACAGTCAATTCTAGCCCCCTACAGGTATGTTAATGTTTCCTCAGCTAGAGACTTATAGAGAAGCCTTCAGAAGAACACTGCTTCAGGCAACGTTTTTACTTTATAGCTGTCTGTAATCGGCATATATCCTTCTTGCCAGGGATTTCCTGTAATAAATACTTTTGTCATCTTGACTAAGGAAGCTGTTGACCTGAAACACCTTGTACTGAAATATTGCTTTTGCTGACATTCTCAGTAGCAAGCTGCTCTGGTGGTTTGGGTTTGTTTGGGGGATATTTTGTACGGAAAAGGGAAAGGTGAAAGAAGGGTGCAGATTGGGGAGCCAGGAAATTGGTTGGGGAGAGTGATTGGTTCCAACAGAAGCAATTTGTTTTTTTTTTACTCAAGAAGACGACACAAGAAAGGCTATTTCTACTAAGGGACAATGAGTGGTTTAATTCATTTTAAATGATCATCATCACAATAGCTCATCTTATATAATAATAACTACTTAAAGGTTTTTGAAGCAGTTGATCTCATTTGGCTCTTACAACAGCCCTCGGAGGTAGATACTCTTAATTTCCTTTTTTATTTTTTCTCCCTGGTTCTCTGGTTTCATTGTTATACAGAGCTCTTGGTCAAGAACTTCCCTTACTTTCACAGATCAGTACCTATTCGGCAAATAATGTTCTTAGCAAGTTGTCTGACTCACTGAAAAGTTAAGGGACTTGCCTATGGTAACATATCCAGACTGTGTCAGAGGCAGGATTTAATCTGGTTCTTTCTAACTCAAAAGCCAGTTCTCTGTCTGCTATACTGCCTTGCCTTTCATTCCTATGCTATAAGTGAGGAAACTGTGGCTCCAGAGAACTTAACTGACTTCCACAACACCATAGTTAATATCTGAGGCAGATGTGAACCCAAGGTTTCTTGACTCTGAGACCAGCACAAGACGATCGGTGCTTTTTCATCAAGGTTTGACTTAGGGGAGATGATATGGTAGTTAAGAAAACCCAGATGTCCGCTTACCCTTGAGAGCTGCCAATCTTAATATATCCAAAATCTTTCCACAGACTCCACAATAACCCTGCCAATAATTAACCACTAACTCAAGTAAATATTTATATGTTTTATGAGCCATTAGTATATGAAAGGCTCTGGCTAGATCTTCTATAATAAGAGTGTCAAATACCCAGCCAGGAGGCTACACATGACCCATAGTCCTCTCCACTGCAGCCAGAACACCATCAAAATGTAATTGGGAAATATTTAAGAAAATAAATTAAAATACAATAGATCATAGATAATGCTAATCTGTGGGTTTCTGAGTCAATGTGTATGACCCACAGGGATCTTTCTGTACAGTTTAATTGCCCTGTTTTCTATTTGAGGTTGACACCACTGTTTCATAGGACATGAAGTAGGATATAAAACATAGTCCCAAATACTAGAACTTATAACTGAATTGGGGAGATGTGATGCACATCCAGGGGGAAAAAACAGCTAAAAATACCAGGCCATGCTTAGTAAGCATCAAATTAAAAGGGAAAAAGAAAACTCACTATAATAGAAGTTCTGAAGAGGGAGGAATCAGTGTGGAGCAGATAGAGATCTTTACTCACTGGTCTACCTATGTCTCAGCTAGCTAGGTGGCACAGTGGATAGAGCACTGGGCTCAGAATCAGGAAAACTCTTCTTCCTGGATTCAAATCTGGCCTCAGACACTTACTAACTGTTTGACCCTGAGCAAGTCACTTAACCCTGTTTGCCTCAGTTTCCTCATCTGTCAAATGAGCTGGAGAATGAAATGACAAAGGACTGTAGCATCTCTACCAAGAAAATCCCAAATGGGGTCCTGAAGAATCAGACACAAGTGAAAATAACTAAACAGTAACAACAAGATGGCACTCAGGGAAGGCTTAACAGAAGAGGATCATAGATTGGATCTTGGAAGAGATCTCAAAGATCAATCAAATGTCCCAACAAGCATTTATTAAGTGCCTACCTAGTGAAGGCACACTATGCAAGGAGCTGGGGATGCAAAGGCAAAAATGAAGCAGCCCCTTTCTCCAAGGAGATTACAATCTATCGTAGTAAAACAATGTGCACAGATAAATAATAAATATATGGAAAGTAAAAACAAGATAATCTGGAGGGAGGGAGGAAAGGCCTGGCAAGACGAGCTATCATGGAAGCTTGTGATTCTGAGGGACAAAGGTAAGGAGGAAGTACGTGCCTTCCAGGTACAGGGCACAGCAATGAAGTCAGTTGAGCTGGATTGTAGAATGTATGAATGAGAGTAATATAAAAGAAAGCCTGGAAAATAGACTTGAAGCAAACTTCAAAGGACTTTAAATGCAAAACAGAGAAGTGAATATTTTTTATTGTATTACATATTTTATATTTTATATATTTATATTCTAATCCTAGAATCAGTAGAAAATCACTGGATCTGTTTGAGATGGGAAGTGACATTGTCAGAGCTGTGCTTTAGGAATATTATTTTGACATCTCTATAAAGGACAGTCTTGGCTTGGTTTTATACATGGTGATGTAATGGTAATAGAATTTGGAGATGCCCCTGTATTGACTTGGTTTTTGGGTTGAGTGTTAAAACCCAGAGCTTGTGAATCCCACTTGTGGGATGGATTTGTTGATGTGAAGAGAGAGGGCTGAACTGGGAAGAGCTGTGGATTTAGAGTGAAGGCCCAAGCAGAGGAGGCCAAAGTTGCTGAGAGAGGACTGCTGAGGTCCAGTTGTAGCTGCCCAGGACTTTTGAGAACTGCCACTTGGAGCTACCAAGAACTGAGGAGATATGGCTGTGATGCAGTTATTTTGTCTATTTTGATGTTGTTTTGCCAGATTCACCTGCTGGTGAAGGACAGTGTTGCTATTGTAGAGGTCCTGGAACCTTGCTGTCCTTCCTGAAGGAGGATTTTCTTGTTGTATGTTTACAGAAATCCTAGAAGAGGGCCTTGCTGATGTTTCCAGGGGTTCTAGGACTGTTCTGCAGGCAGAGAGTGACTTGATGAGGACACTGGCAATGTATATTGTGGCTTTGTTAGGCTTTGCCTCCCCAGGAACAGAGATTGCTGAGTACTTGCCTCATGTCAAGGTGAAGATAGGACCTCTCCTTGGGCATTGAATGCTGTGATATCTTAACCTTGTTGTAGCTTAAGGCTGGATGGCCTTTTGTGCTCTCCGTGAATGTTTTGCCTTTCTGTTCCGTGAATGTTTTGCCTTAATCTGTCACTAAATAAATGGAGTTTGCTATGCTGGTAATCTGAACCTTGGAAGTTGCCTTCCCTCGGCATTACAGGAGAAACAATCAGGGATGATTCTGAATTTGCCTGTCTGGGGAACTGGAAGATGGTGTTGCCCTCAACAGAAAGGAAGAAGTCAAAAAGAGGTTTGGAGAGGAAGGAGAAGCAGTTCTGCTTTAGAAATGTTGAGTTTAAGATGCCTATGGAATATCCCATTGGAAAGGCCCACTAGGCAGTCTGGCCACAGTGGAAGGGAACTCAGGAGAGAGACTAGGCAGGGTTGGATTCTTAGAGCTGGAGATCCAGGGCATAAAATGATAAATAAGAGCTATAAGACAGAAGAGGTCCCAGGACAGAACTTTGGGGAACAGCTTAAACTAAGAGAAAAAATGCAGATAATGATCCAGAAAAGGTAACTGAGAAGGAAGAACCAGACAGACCGGAGGAGAGACAATATCAGAAAAAACTCAGAGAGGAGAGAGTATACAGGAGAAGAGAGGGTGGTCAGGAACATCAGATGTTGCAGAGAGGTCAAGAGGAATGAAGACTAAGAAAAGATAATTGGATTTAGCAATTAAAAGGTCACTAGCAACTTTGGAGGGAAGAATTTTGGTTGAACAATGAGTTTGGAGGCCAGATAACCAGGAGCTGAGAGTTTGGGGGAGGAAGTATATGCAATGAAATTGATGTAGACAGCTTTGTTCCAGGAGTTTGGCTCTAAATCTTGAAGGGATAGTAGGATCAAGTGAGAGTGTTCAAGTATTAGGGAGACCTGATAATGTCTGTGAGCACCAGAGAAGGAAACAATAGGTAGGGAGAGATTGAAGAATAAAGAGAGCAGGAAATTATTATAGGGACAATCTTCCATAGGAAACCAGAAGGGAGAGGTACAAGTCACACTACTTGTTTGACCTCGAGAAGGAAAAAGGGCTCCCTCTTCATCAGAGACTAGAATAAAGAAAATGAAAATGAGGGAGGGAGACGATAGCAAAAGGATCTCCCGCCCCACTTCAAACTTTGGAAAAAAAGGGAGAGTTCATACTTAAGGACTTGGGCTTTAGAGGAATGTTACCTTGACAAGGCATCAATAGATTTCCTTCACTAAATCAACTGCATTATCTAGTCACTGTAAAGAAATGTGACTTTACTTGCTGGCCCCAATCTAACTTAATGGAAGGAATCCCTCTTCTTGCTGAATTTTGTAACACTTAAGAATGGTTTGGGAACCAAATATAATATAACCATAGCATAACATAATATTCATCAATAGACAGGATCGGTAATTTTGTGATTATGAGAATGCATTCCATCAATGTACCTGCAGAGACGAAAGAAAACCAGTCTATGATTTGGTAAATCATTTTAGAGAGTTGTCTGAAACTCAGAGAATTTCTCCATGGTCACAAAGCCAACATCAGAGGGGAGATTTGAACCCTAGCTTCCTGATTCCAAATCTAGTATATAATACACATTTCTTCTCTATCAGAACACGTACTTTTCATAACACAAAATAATCCAAATGTCTAAGTGAAATTTTAAGCTTTAATAACTTTTTTTGTTGCTGTTCAGTCATGTCTGACTCTTCATGACACCAGGGGACACCAGGGGTCATACTGTCCATGAGGTTTTCTTGACAAAGATACCGCAATGGTCTGCCATTTCCTTCTCCAGTGTAGTAAGGCAAACAGAGATTAAGTGACTTGCTCAGGGTCACTTAGCTAGCAAATCAGTAAGTATCTGGAGCTGTATTTGAACTGGGGTCTTCCTGACTCCAGGCCCAGTGCTCTACCCATTCAGCCATCTAGCTGCCTCTACATAGCTTAAAGGTATTTAAGCTACATAAAGCAATTAAAGCAAAAAAAAAAGTGTAATTTAGGAACAGGAAACAAGGATGGAGCTTGGAGCCACTTCCATAAGTGAGGTAGACAAGGAGAAATCATCAATTCTTATCAAATCAAGCAGAAAGAGATGGAATTTCAGGAACTGTTTTAATTATAGAGGGAAAAATTGCTAACTTCTGTTCTCCACTCCTGTAATGGCATAATAACTCAAATTTCTATAGCACTTATAAGTCTACAAAGCCATCTGAACTCAGTGGTACAAGTTTTATTATCTCCGTTTGTAAACAAAGGAGGAACTGGAGGCTCAGAAAATTTAAGTAATCTCTATTTAGATGTTTCCTAAATCTATAGAGTCAGTCTTCAACACTCACACATTTAACTTTTGAGACTTTTAAATTTTTGTGTAATTTTATTAGTAACTTCATTTTCACTTTCAATCTGGCAACCATGCACATTTGTGACTATGCACGGTAGAGACAGTGTCAGAAGTGAGATTGAAATCTCACTAGTACCTAGACTGGAACAAATAGGGAAGGTGTTAGGGGTAAAATAAGGCTGCATCCTTAGGATCCTTCCAACTCAACCTAGAGTCAAAGTCTTCTGTGCTGAGAGGTTGTGAAGGAGGAAAGGAACACAGCTGCATGGCCTGGGATGCTTAGAAGCTTTTGGTAAGCACTGGTTCTGCTCCCAGGACCACTTCAGTGGAGCACTTAAAAGAAGTTGGAAGAGAAGGGGTAGGTCCATATGGAATTGACCATGCTGCGTGCTAGTAGACTAGGCTGAGCAACAAAAGTGCCAGCAACCTCTCCCTTGGTTTTCAGAGGACCACCAAGGTAGAGAGGTTTATAGCAGTATAGTACACAGCACAACTCTCTCACACCTCCATCTGATACAGTGGAAAATAAGATTCAGGTTAAAAAATGTTTTAGTTTAAGAATTCTGTTTACTGTACAGTGTCTATGGTACTGTAGATTCCATGTGTTAGGAAAAGTGAATACTGTCTGAAATCAATTTTTTTTTATTGAAAGGTCACAGAATTCTAAGGAATTAGTAGCAAGAAAAAATGTTTTGTATGTTACCAATTTTACTTTGTGTGCTGCATTTTATGGGTTATTTCATACTGTGTTAGAAAAAGTGAATATTATCAGAAATGAGGTTTTGATATAAATAATTATATGCCCAAAAGTGTATTTTCAGCAATCTCTAACTAAAGATTACAGTTTTTGGTGGTAAACAGGACCCTATCTCCCTATTTTCCATAAATTAAACTTCCACCTTTTTTTTTACTTTTGTGCCATTTTCTGGACTATTACCCCTACAAAAGTTGAAGATTGACTGTATATCAAATGCTGACCTCAAGAACTCCAACCCCACAATACAAATTGCTTTCCAGAGTCTCCATAAGTATCTCAGACTCAACATTTTAAAAATGGAATTCATCATCTCTAAACCCAACCCTCCTCCATACTCCTTCTTGTCAAGGGCACTACATCCTCCCATTCATTCACCCAAGTTTGTCTCCAGGTTATCCTTGTTTCTGCCCTCTTCCCCCACCCAGAGTCAATCAATTGCCAGATTTTGTCAATCCCACCTCCACAAAAATCTCTTACCTCTGTTTCCTCATCTCTACTCACTTACCCAGTCTATTATAATAACTTTTTCATGGTCTCTAGGCTTCCAGGCTTTTCCTCCTCCCACCCATTCTCCACCCAGCTGCCAAAATCATTGTCCTCAAACACAGATCTGATCCAATCACTCTACTGTGACTTCTAGTAGCGTCTTCTTGCTTCTGGGATAAAATGCAAACTCTTTAACCCAACATTTGAGTTCCCTGATTCTGCCCTCCACATTCAGCTCCAACCTATCTTTCCACCTGTATTTCACTTTAATCCCCTTCACACACTCTATGTTCCAGCCACTCTGAACTGCTAGCTTCTTCTCCAAACTCATATCATATCTCCATACCTCCATCTACCTCCCTCAAATGAAATAATAGTAGCAATTAGCTAGCATTTATATAGGATTTAAGGTTTTCAAAGTACATTACAAATATTATCTTTTTTGGATCCTCCCTACAACTCTGGTAGGTAGGTACTATTATTATCCACATTTTACAAATGAGGAAACTAAGGCAGACAGAGATTAAGTGACTTGTCTAGGATCATACTGCTAATAAATATCTGAGGCAAGATTTGAATTCAGCATTTCTTGACTCCAGACCAGCCCTCTATCTGACCCATCTAGCTGCCTCACAGATGTAAAGCACTTGGCAAACTTTACCATACTATATAAATGCTAGCTATTATGATTATTATTAGTTATTTTCTATTTCCTGTATCCATTTATACAAGCACCCACCATACCTAGAAATGGAAGTCCTCCTCATTCCTGCCTCTGAAAATCCAGGTATTCAAAGCTAAGTTCAAGTGTCACTTTCTCAGTAAAACCTGATTCTCCTTGTTGTCTCCACTTTCTTCCTTTCTCAAATTAGCTTGTATTTACTAAATCTGAACGACAGATGCTTTATCTCCCAGGGGATGGAAACTCTTTGAAGTAAATAGCTATTGCATGTGGATGTTTTGGCTTTTTAGCTTTGTTGGCAATAGCATAGTGTTTTGTATGTAGTAGGCACTTAATAAATGCTTGTGTAGTCGAACTGAATTGAATGGCCTTACCCTGAATCACCCAGCTTACTGTCAAAACAGACTTGAACCCAGGCATTCTGACTCCAAACCTATACTCTTCACCTTACAAAATACTTCCATTCTCCCTTTCATTTGTTTATCCAACTCATACCATCCTTCAAGCCTTCTGAAGTCTCACATCCCCCAAAGAGCCTTCTCTGATGACCACAACCCACAGAGACAGACCACGATGGCTGACTATAACTTGAGTATATACTAATAAGACAATTTGTTGCTGTTCAACTTCTCTTAGTGTATCAAGTCATTTCCCGAATTTTATTATAAGCTCCTTTTAGGTAGTCACCGTATCTCATGCCTTTCTGCCTCCCTCAAAATGCCTAGCAAAGTGCTTGGCACACAAGTGACGCCCAAAGCATTTTAATTGAATTCTAATGAAATTAGTAGACATGGCAGTTGGTTTTTATTTCAGTTATTATCTCTAAAGATTTTGAAAATGAGTTAAAATTACATGGAAATGCACACTGAGAATAATTCATGAATTGACAAGTATTCAGCTCCAATACTGTATCCAAGGGGCTTTGTATGTTCCCTCTTCTGCAAGGGAAGGAAGGAAACAAGCATTTATATAGTGCCTATTACATGTCAGGCACTGTGCTAAGCCCCATTTGACAGTTGAGTAAATTGAGGCAAATAGAGATTAAGTGTCCAGGGTCATACCACTAGTAAGTGTCTGTGGTTGGATTTGAGCTCTGAGCTTTATCCACTCTGTTCTATCCACTTCACCCCCAACTGCCTCAAATACTTAGGATGCATTGATTTCTCCTTGCCGTAGTCTCCTCCAGGATTTTGGGAGGGGTCCAGGATCTGATAAGAGATATCAGATTGGAGTGGCCACACTATTGGACACAAAATCAGAAAACCTGGATTTAAAAATCAGCCTTCGCTGCTTACTATTGGCAAGCCATTTCATCTTTGTCGACCTCAATTTCCTATTCTGTAAAGTGGCAATAATAAAATCCACCTTACCTACTTCACAGAATGGTCATGAGTATATAATGAGCTGATGATGCGGAGCCAGGCTAAAGTCATCTTCAATAAATTGTAAAACACCAAGCAAATACCTTAGTAAGGTGTTAATATTATCCTGCTAAAATTCTAGGGCATTCTAAGACTCATCAGCTTCTATCTACAGAAGAAAAAAAAAGGTTTCTGCTCAGATTGAAGCAAAAACTTCTCTACCCAGCTACTCGCCCTTTTCCTGTTCCCAAAATGTCATTGGATAGATGTTAAGGAGCTTGGTGGCTTTGGGAGGGGACAGGATGTTGACATCAACGGAGGGTCATACACTACAAATATGTATTCACATTTATTTGTGTTTTTGTCAAGATTTCTCTTCTCTCACCCATGTATCTTCAACCACCACCAATTTCATTTCCTCTTGTATTTTCACATTCTAAATGATCATCAAATACTCGTCATGTGCTCTTTGCCTTTCTCCAAATAGCACGTTTGCCAAAGGAAAAATAGTAAATCAAGCAAGTATGAGGAAAGTGACCTTCCATCTGCATTTTCCACTGCATGATCATTAAATCACAATCACTGGACAATGAAGCCAGACACTGAGGGATATGCTTCTAGAGCTGTACTGAATTTAGTTCCGTAGGAAATGCTAAGAATTTGTGAAACTAATCCAAGAATTATTCCTAGTGTGTTCTTGTCATTAGATTACAAGCAAGCCAAATGGTCCCTGGGTATTTGCTTTTCACTGGACAGCAGATCTTTGTTAGAAATCACTTAGGGTCCCCCACCTCTATTTGCAAACTGCTACATGCTTTGACTCCCTGCTTGCAATCTGACACAGGTTTGTTTATGGGAAAACATGAGTCCTGCAGCCTGACCTGCATTTATCCCTTAAAAGGGGAAGTGACAAGAGCAGCTTTGGAGAGAGCTTACCAAAAGCCAAATCCATTCATCCAAAGGAAGTTTCATCAAGCCTGCAAAACCGTCCCCACTCTAAGAGTCCTAGATGGCATTGTGAGGAAGTATTTGATGACACTGAAGTGACAGAGACCTAAGGAAGAAAGGAGTGGTTGTTGTCACAATTTTCATCACAATAAGACACAGGTAGCCTTGATCCCTTTGGGCCCTGAGTCTGCCCATGGTGCAACAGCATGCTAGAGATTTCCTCTGTCCACCTCCTTTCCTCTCCCCCACTCCCCTGTCAATTGCCTCCACTGCTGTTAGGTAACTCTATTTTCCTTCAGCAGCTCTGCCTGGTTGCATTCCACAGAACCCCATATCCCATGGTGGCCTCATCCCCCTCTTCAGCTTCTTTTGTATGTGTTTTTCCCCCAATTAGATTGTAAGCTTCTCGAGGGCAGGGATTGTCTTTCTTTTTCTCATTTGTATCCCCAGCATTTAGCAAAATGCCCAGTACATAGTAGATGCTTAGTAAACATTTAATGGATTTAATTGAATTGGATCTTCCCAAATCTTGAAGCTTCCAGGCAGTTCAGAATAGAGAGATGAAAAGAGTATTGACGTAGGCATCAGGACCCCTCTTTTGCAACAACTAGAACATCAATAATAATTTTTTCCATTTGAATATACATCTCAACTTTCAAATCATTTCCACATACACTATCTTGGATGTTGTCTTACCCACTGTAAGTTCACAACCCCTCTCACATATGACACCTTCACCCAACAGTCACAGTCCTACTTCAGGACCTTGGCTTTATACTGTTGCCATAGCCTCCAATTGGTCCCTCTGTATCAAGTCTCCCCTCTAGTACCTGTCTTCATCACATCTGCCAAAGAGATTTTCCTATAAAGCCCAAACATAGCTGCATCACTCTCCTGTTCAATAAACTCCTGTGGATCCCTATTATCTCTGGGATCAAATACAAGTCTTTGTGCCTCTGTTGACCTTTAAAACCTTTTACAATCTGGCTCCAACCTGCTTTTCTAGCTTTGATATAGATTACTATCCTTTGAGCCCTCATGTGCCTGGAATTCACCCCCTCTTCACTTCTGCCTCTTTGCATTCAAGAGAGGAGGTTCAAGGCCCATTCCTACCATCTTACAAGCCGTGTAAACTTAGGTAAGTCATTAAAGCTCCTACTATGTACAGGTATCAGACTAAGGTACTTTTAACAAAATTTAATTTAATCCTCACAACAACCCTGAAAGGAAAGTACAATTATTATTTCCGTTTTACAGTTAAGGAAACTGAGGCAAACACATTAATTGACTTGCCCAGGGTTAAATAGTTAATAAGTAACTTAGGTCACATTGAAACTCAGGCCTTCCTAAATTCATCAGTAAAATTAAGTGGTCAGATTAGATCTGTTCTTAACCTTTTTTGTATCAGGGATCCCTTTAACAGTCTGGTGAAATCTTCTGGACCCCTTCTCAAAATAAGTTCTTAAAAGTATAAAATAAAATAAATGCAGTTAGAATAGAAACCAATTATGCTCAAATATAGTTATCAAAATATTGTCTAAAACATGTTCCTGGGCCCTAGATTATAAGCCTTTGATCGATGATCTCCAAATTTTTTTGCCCCTCAAAATCTTCTTAATCTGTGGCCAAATGGTCTCCAAAGTCCTCCTAAAAGGTCTGTGAAGATGGTGTCACTGCAATGCTGAACAAAAGGGAAAGGGTATAGGAACCGTGGTTTGGACTCTTCCTCGGTGGTCTCGTCTTGTGAACCCAAGGTTGTTACTGATGCAAAAGTGAAACCCCTTCTGTAACTTACCTTCTCCAAGACTCATTTGTAAGTGATTCCTTTAGCTAAAGAACTCTAAATGTCAAATGCAATCCATCAGGCAAACCAGGCGGGAAGTGATGAAATAACCATTCTCTGCAGGAGGGATGTGTGAGCTGGGCTTTCCCTGATCTTGTAGCAACATTCGTCACAGCTAAATTTGAAAATAAAAACCAGATGTAATCACCAGGAGTGGAAAGAGGGGTCTTCCCCATTTTTGAGAGGATCTGCTAAGTCAATCTGATAGAGGTAGCCATGGCCTTTGGGATGTTGCCTACTGGAAATGAGCAGTGGTCTCATCAGAGCAAGTCAATACTGAGCCGAGGGGACCAGACTGAATTAATGACATCGTGGGACAGTCCATATAGACTAAGATGAGTAACCACCCCATCCCCCTGCCTGTCCCACTGCTCATTACTCACAGACTACAGTTTGCCTTCTAGGACCACTCATGGAATATGGAAACCTGATCATGATTTTGTAAATTTACATATTCTTGAACTCAAGCTACCGCTTGCTCTGCATAGAATCCTAAGATCAGAGGCCAGAAGGAGCATTGGAGAGCGTCTAGGGATGATGGAGGATGGGTGCAAGCTCTGGACAGTGAGAGGCACTACGAATGGGATCAAAGGGCATGTGATTTAGAGTTGGAAAGGGCTTTAGAGATCCAATAATTCATAGTCTTCCTCTTACAGATGAGGAAACTGAGACTCCAGAGCAGGGAAGAGAATTGTTCAAAGTCATAGCCCAATAAGTAGCAGAGAGAAGATTTGAACTCAGACCAGTGGTCTTTCTACTGGACCACACTGGCTTTCCTTTTTTTTCATTCAACACATACTTACTGTGTCAACTGTGTGGCAATTACTATGCTAGGTATTGAGGATACAGAAAAAATTGTACTTGTTTTTTTTTTTTTGAGACAACTGGGGCTAAATGACTTGCCCTGGGTCACACAGCTAGTAAGTGTCTGAGGTCAGATTTGAACTCAGATCCTCCTGACTCCTTGTTCTTAAAGGGGATTAGTCTCCTGGTAAAGACAACACATAGAGAGAAGTGGTGGCCAAGAAAGAAGTTACTGCCATAGAAGTCATAGAGACAGGGCAATTGCAGATTTAGGATAAAGATTAGGCTTCCTAGTGGTCCCAGGGAGAGCAGAACCCAGTGGTCTAGTCCCTTCCATGAACAGCCCTGGTGGCTTGGTTCAGAGGGTGGGACAAGCAGCAGCAGAGGGAGAAGCAGAGGGGCTGAGGATACCATGTATACAACTAGATCCTAGGGACTTCATGATAGGGCAAGGGCAGCTAGGGGAAAATCAGGAAAAGCTTCACATCAAAGCTAATCTTTGAAGAAAACTAGAAATTCTAAGAGTCAAAGGGGAGACGAAGGTGCTTATCTCACACTCCACAGGAAGTGGAATGTCCTGTGCCGGGCCAACAAATAGGCCAGTTTGGCTCCAAAGTAGAATGCATGAATGGAAATAATGCGCAGTATACTTAGGAAAACTGGCTAGAAGCAGATTATGGTAGGCTTTAATTGCCAGACAGAAGAGTTTGTATTCAATCCAGAGGCAAAAAGAAGCCATGAGCAGGGGAGTAGCATGGGTGGAGATGTCCTTTAGCAAACACACTTCAGAAACTGTACGAAGGATGAATCATCCAGAAGAGAGACTTGAAGCTGTGAGACCAAGAGACCAAAGAGAAGGTTACTACAATAGCCTAAGTAAGAGGTGACCGGGGCCTTGATTATAGTGTTGGTCATGTGATTAAGACCACTTGGGGAAATAGGCATGAAATTTTAACTAATTACTACATTGCTCTGTCATACCCACCCAGCTTCAAATTGCATTTGACTGTCCGTTGTATTGTAATGTCAAAATGATCACTTTTTTTTTTTTTTTTGCTACTACTGACTAGCTGCATTGGGTTTTTTTTGTAGTTTAATTTTAATTTATTTTCTTGATTACATCATTCATTTCCACAAGGCTTTGAGTTACACATTTTCTCCCCTTCTTTCCCCTACCCCCAAGCCCAAAACAGTGATCCCACTGTAAAGCCCCTCCCACAATCTGTTCTCTTTTATGTCCTCCTCCAACGCCCCTCTAACTTTCTAGTAGGCAGGGAGGGTCTCCCTACCCCAGTCCCTGTATGTCTTATGTCCCAGTTGCATGTGGTTAATAATAATAATAATATATACATACATGTATATATGTTTGTTTGTTTTAACATTTGATTGTGTAGCTTTAAATTCTAGAATCTTCTGGTTCCTCTCTTGTCACCCACTCCCACTGGAAGGAGCAGCAATTCAATACAGGCTGTACATATGTAATTATGCAGGACATCTCCATGATGGGCATATTGTGAGAAGCTGATTATATGTCCCTCCTTCCTATCCTGTACCCTCCTTGTTTTGTTCTCTACCCTGTGCCTGTCCCTTTACTGAGGTGTGTGCTTCCCACAGCCCTCCCCCAACCCCATCCTTCCCTCCATCATTCCCCCTCTCATCCCCCTCCCCCATATTCTCCTGTGTGGCAAAATACCCAGTTTAGAGTTTATGTCATTCCTTCTCTAAGCCAAATTTAATAAGAGTAAATGAAAGTAAAGTTGTAACAGTTATCCCTTGCCTCTTTTATATGGAATGATTAACCCCATTTTGTCTCTCCCTGTCTCCTCTCATTACGATCACTGACTTTCCATGAAACCCAGTGGTTCCCAATTTCTAAGCCTTGGCTTACTCATCTACGAAATGGAGAGAATCCCAGTCTCCAGACTGGGGCCGAACAATGGGGAAAAAAATGTGGTTAAACTCATTTGGAAAATTGGCAGGTTTCCAAGGTGGCAGAGGAGGCTGGCAGTGCATTGGATAGAGTTATGGGCCTGGAGACAGGGAAGACCTAAGTTCAAATCT
>CM053598.1:75653592-75673337 GCA_028646575.1 Pseudocheirus occidentalis | reverse complement strand
TAATAATAATAAAACCACATAATAATACATAACATAATTATATGTAATATAATATAATAAATGAATGGATGGATGAATGAAAATATATAATATCATATATTATGCAATGTAATGTAATATAATGTAATATAACATAATATAATATAATGTAATACAATACAACATAATATAATATAATACAATACAATATAATGTAATATAACATAATATAATATAATGTAATACAATACAATATAATATAATACAATACAATGCAATACAATACAATACAATATAGTATAATGTAACGTAACATAACGTAATGTAATGTAATATGATATGATATCATATATCGTTTGATATACTCTAACAATATAATACAACAATTATATTATATTGTATTGTATTGTACTGTACTGTATTACATCATATCATAGCATAGTATATTATATCATATCATATCATATTATATTGTATTGTATTGTTTGTTATGTTATGTTGTGTTGCATTACATTATATTATATTATATTACATTACATTACATTACATTACATTACATTATATTATATTATATTATAATAAAAATGAGGGCTATTGTGAGGGTCAAATGAAATAATATGTAAAAAGCACTTAGCAGAGTGCCTAGAACAGAGCAGGCATTATTCCCTTCTCTCTCCTCCCTCCCAGAGTATCCGAGTGGACAGAAGACTGGATCGGATGTCAAATAACCTGCTCTCTAATCCTAGTTCTGTGACTCAGAAGGCAAGGCAAGGAGCTGGTAAGAAAACCCCTAACTGTCCTCAGTGAGTTCTAATTACCTAATTTTGTTATGTGGAACTCAAACAGAAACTGGGGGGAGGGGAAGAGGAAAATGAAATGTATGTAAGGATCCTTGTGCCCACATACTGACTTACAAAACTGTGTTCTAAGAATATCTTTATTTTATTGTATTTTTATTTACTTTTTGTTAAATATTTCCCAATTACATTTTAATTTAGTTCAGAAGCACTGGGCAGAGAAGGGGGGGGGTACAGATGTGGTAGATACGTCTGCAGTCATTCCCACAAACACTGTCCTAGGGTACTGACAAAAATTATACATCCAATTGCTGGACCACTGTCAGGGATCCTGAAGAACAGTAGTGAGCAGAAGAGGTACTGCCACGATAGATATAGAGAGATGCCCCAAGGTTCTAAAAGGGGAGACCTACGCTAATTTAGACCACAGATCAATGAGTTTGGCATTGATTGCTGGTAAAATTCCAGGGCAGATCATTCAAGAGACAATTTGCAAGCTTTTAGAAGGGAGTAAGTAATTCTCAAAAGCCAATAGTTTTGTTCATTGAGACTGACCAGACTAATCTTGTTTCCTTCTTTGACAAGAGCACTGGATAAATTGATCAAGGGAATGGTATGGGAATAATCTGTGAGTTTCAACAAGGCACTTAGTGTATGTGTGTTCATTAAGTGAATGAAGTAAAGAAATGGAAATTGAAAGACAATATGGGTGGAGCCAAAGTGTCAAATTCAAATAGAAGCACATTCCTATGGGCCACATGTTGACTTAGAAAACCACAAATTAACATTATCTATGTTGTACTATATTTTTATTTATTTTACTAAACATTTCCCAATTATGGTTGCCACATTTGGCAGTTTTGCAGGCAGCTTGTCAGTAGCAGGCTTCAGATTTGATGCCTTTGGCTTTAAAATTGGACCAGAATGTTTATTAATGTCAAACTAAAGTAATAACTTTTGTAAGTACTGTAGCATTCTGTTCTTGGTCCCATTTTGTTTGATATTTTTATCAATGAGTCTAATGAAGGCCAGACATTTATTGTGTGACCCTGCCTGAGTAAGTCACTTAACTCTGTTTGCCTCAGTTTCCTCATCTGTAAAATGAGCTGGATAAGGAAATCTAATATCTTTGACAAGAAAACCCCAAATGTGGTCAGGAAGAATGAGACATGACTGAAAAAAAAAGAACAACAGCAACTGATAAAAGTATACAGATCATGGCATGATAGACTTAGTGCTGGAAAGGACCTTAAAATCATTGAGTTCAATCTACTTATTTTATAGATTAAGAAACTGAAACCTAAAGAGGTCAAAGTACCTTCTCAGGATTACACAGTTAGTAAGTATGGGCAGGATTTGAACCTAGTTCTTCCTGGGTTCAAGCTCATTTCTTTTTTTTTGTTAAGTTCATTTCTTTAACCACTAAAACTATATTGTTTTTCATGGTGTGCTGATCAAATTTTCAGATCACATGAAGCTGAGAAGGATAATTAACACATTGTATAATTGAATCAGGATCAAAAATTATCATCTCTTTTTTTGTCCAAACTAATCACTTCTTTTTTCCCTAGAAAGTGTTTTTTTATTTTTAACATTTATTTTTAAAATTTTTGAGTTCCACGTTTTCTCCCTTTCTCTCACCTCTCCCCTACCCATTGAGAAGACAAGCAATATGATATCAATTATATGTGTGAAATCATGCAAAATATATTCCCATATTAGCCATGTTGCAAAAGAAAAGCAAGAAAAAATAAAGAAAGTAAAAAAGTATGCTTCAATCTTCTCACAGAGGTAAGCAGTTCTCTCTCTGGAGGTGGACAGTGTCTTTCATCATGAGTCCTTTAGAACTGTCTTATATCATGACTTTGATCAGAGTCGTTAGGCCTTTCACTGTTGATCATCATTAAAGTATTGCTGTTGCTATATAGTATGTTCTCCTGGTTCTGCTCACTTCACTTTGCATGAGTTCATATAATCTTGCCAGGTTTTGCTGAAACCATGCTGCTCATCATTTCTTATACCACAATATTATTCCATCATTATCATATACAACTTGCTTAGCCATTCCCAAATTGATGGGAATTTTCCATCAATTTCCAATTCTTTGCCACCACAAAAAGAGCTGCTATAAATATTTTTTTACACATAGGTCCTTTTCCCTTTTGTTTGGTCTCATTGGGATATAGACCGGGTAGTGCTATTGCTGTGTTAAAAGGTATGCCCAGTTTTATCGCCCTTTGAGCATAGCTCCAAATTGTTCTCCAAACGGTTGGATCAGTCCACACCTCCACCAACAGTACGGTAATATACCTATTTTTCCACAACCCCTCTAGTATTTGCCACTTTTCTGTCAGCTTAGCTGATCTGATAGGTGCGAGGTAGTACTTCAGAGTTGTTTCAATTTTCATTTCTCTAGTAACAAAATTATCATTTCCAAGAGAATGGTTGAACTATAGGCCAAATCTAGTATCAAAATTCAGTGGGGAGAAATGTAAAATTTGACATGAATTTAATGAAAAATCAACCATATAAGTACAGCATATAAAAATCAGTTAAAGGGATAGGGGATGGTTAGCGTGGGGTGGAAGGAGATTGGATACGGTATTATAACTGCTGTCTTCATGAAGTGAAAGGAACAGCACGTAGGAGAGAGATTAGATTCATTTTTCTTAGTTCCATAACTAGGAATTATGTTCCTATGTGCCTAGCATATAATAGTTATTTTCCTAGCATAGCTAGGAACAATGGGTAGAAATTACAGCGAGACAGATTTCAGTTCAATTTAATGAAAAACTTTCTTAGCAATTAAAGATGTCCTCAAGTGGAATGGGCTGCCCTCTGGGAGGAGTGAAATCCCTATCACTGGAGGCCTTTCAAGGAAAGCTGACGACCCCTGTTAGAAATGGAATACTAAGAATTCCTATTAAGGGACATTGTGCCACATTGTCTCTGAAGTCTTCTTTCTCGGAAATTCTAGTGAATGATCACGGGGTACGTGGCCTTGCACAAAGCATTTCCCCTCTTCCAGTCTTAGTTTCTTCATTTATAAAATGAGAGGATCCAGCTGTATGATCTCAGAAGTCCCTTCAAGCAATAAGTCTATTAATCTTCAAAAAGTAAGGTCCCTTTAAGATCCTGATGTTAACAATTTGATGTTCTACCAAGTAATTTCTTTTCCATAAAGAAAGCAGTTGAAACAACCACTGCTCTAAAAACCATGTGTACAACAGTGACTGGGTGATAGGTGTTTGGTGAGTGTGGAATCACGGCTTGTTTCCTGTAAGGTAAGGTGACCTTTTCAATGACACCAGTTTGGAGCATAAATAGTATCAAGTGAACAGAGCAAAATCTAGACTGCACCCCAGGTCCCTTCATGGAGTTTCTCGGATTTCTGAGTTCCATACCCAAGAGGAGCCAAAATGAGCTGTTCCAAAGCTGAGAAGCCCTTCCTACCTTCAGTCTCATTCATCTCTGACTTAGAACACAAGTTCTCATCTGACTGGGAGTGAAGAGACCGCCAGAAATGTGCGAGGAGAATTTGAACAGACCCAGGACCAGAGCGGGATTTATACATGTGCACTGGGACAGACATCTTCGAACAGAAACTCTCCACAAAAACAGCTGTTGGTGAACAGGGTGTTGCTGAGCAAAGGTGACACTCACAGGAGGGTCAATGTGAATAGTCATTTCTCCCAATGTGGTTTTCCATGGGGACAAGCTGTCTCCACATTCCAACACACATGCTGAACGATGTGAAAGAATGACTCACCAGAGGCTTTGACAATCCGGGGAAAGGGAGGAGCTGTTTTTTCAATAGTTTAGCTTTAGTTCAGCAGAATATTCACCAGAATAAATGCATAGCCTTTCCTCAGAGCTGGAATGCACTTGGTCCAGGTTGGCCTTCCAAGTACTGAAGGACACACTGGCCTTTGGGAATGGCCAGCAAGTTGTATCTTGGAATTCCAGATCTGGAAGGGCACTTCAAGATACTGTAGATCCAGAACCTCATTTTGCAGATTTAATTTTAAGTTAGCCTCACCCGAAGATAAATTGTTTGTATTGGGACTCCCAGCAAGTTAGCTGGCAGAGAAGAGACTAGAATTGCCAGTTCAGCATTCTGTCTACATGGTGATACTTTTTCCAGCAAAAGGAACAGGCATCTAACTTTCTAACAAAGTTACATAGAAACTTCAAGAAAGAGCAATGAACTGGCCTTTCTATGCTAAACTTTTTCATTCCAAGGCCTGGAGCCAGAACATTCTTGTAGATTTTTTTTAATTTTAATTTTTTACTTTTACACAGAGGAATATTTACTTGGAAAGAGATAATCCACAATAGAAAAACTTACTCCCCCAACAGGTATGAGGCATAATCCTCCTCTTCCTCTGTACCACTTTTGTCTTTGTAGAGGTAAAGGGAATTGGAGTCACAGCTTAACTCAATTCCTGTAGAATACAGTCCCAATTTCAAGTCCAAAACTCCCTGGAGGCTCAAGTTCAAGGCACCCTGGCTTCTCAAGACTTCCAAGATGAACTGGATAACCAGCTGCATCACCCTGCTGCAATCCTGGTTCCACGGTTGCCATGGCCCAGCATCCCCAGTTTAATGGTTACAGCAAGTCAAGATGTCGAAACCACCTTAACTATGCTTCGAAGCTCTTTATTTCCTCATCCATCAATAAATGATGCATTTGGACTAAACATCAATAACAAGTCTCATCCCTGAGTATCCTGAGACAATCCACCAATGTTTTAAGTCCTGGATAGGGTATAAGTTATTGCCTCTTTACAACTTCAAATCTCCTCTGGAAACAAGTCACTTTGCTCTTTTTTTCTTGTAAATATCTCCCTCTTCCACCCTTCCCCGCCCCCTGTTTTTCTCTGTCTTCCAGCTATTCCCGTTCCCCATCAGTAGCTATTCGGAAAGGTCGTTTATACAAGTGAGGACCCCACACCAGACAAAGTTGTATTGTGTGGCTGCTTGCAATCAAAAGAGTAAGTAGTTTTTTGGTTGTTCGCCAGTTAAAGGGGAGAGCGTGCACTGGCCCTTTCTGCTACCAACAGGGACCCCTCATTCTTGTTATTTCCCCACTGTCATATGCCCCTGAAACCCAACCCCTGTTAAAGGTGTAACAGCCAGGCCTGTTTCTCAGACAGTCAGGGTAGCTTTCCTCTAATGGAAGCTGCTGTCTCCATATGATAGACAGCTTACCTCGTCCAAGATGATAAGTCTAGTTTCCTGTTGTAAATTGTCTGCTGTTTCTTGATCCTTTGGGTCGGCATTCCACAATCACAGAATGCTTTCTCTTTGTTTTTATTTTATTTCCACCCCCCCTCTTCCAGGTGAACCCTTTGTTGCTGCCAGACTAGTCTACTCACTATCTCCCAAATAAGCCTTAAGCTTCCAACTTCAGTGCCCACACTCACACCATTGTTACCTTCCTCTTCTCCATTCCCAACCCTCACTCCCAAATTCTCTTCCCTTTAGGATTATAGATTAAGATACTAGAAGGGGCCTTAGAAAGGTCATCCGACCCAGCCCCATCATTTTGCAGATTAGGAATCTGAAACCAAGAGAAGTTAAATGACTTCCCAAAGGTCACACATGTATCAATCAAAATGTATTTATTAAGTGCATAGTGCCAAGCATTGTGTTAAACCTAGAGATACAAAGAATGAAGAAGGAATCATTTCCTACTCCCAAAGAACATACATTTGAATAGGGGAAGAAGATAGATAGATAGATAGATAGATAGATAGATAGATAGATAGATAGATAGATAGATAGATGATAGATAGATAGACAGACCGACCATAAATATGAAGTTTATACACATATACAAAGTAGTTAAAAACTAGGTGTTTTGGAAGGGAGGCCACTAGCAGTTGAAAGGATCAAAAAAGCCTTCATGTAGAAAATGATGTCTAAATGGCATCTTAAGGATTCTATCCTGTTGTTCAATCATTTCTTTCATGTCTGAATTTTGGTGACCTCATCTGGGATTTTCTTGGCAAAAAGCTGAAGTGGTTTGCCATTTCTTTCTCCAACTCATTTTACAGATGAGGAAATCGAAGCAAACAGGATTAAGTGACTTACCTAGGGTCACATAGCTTAATAAGTATCTGAGACCAGATATCAATTCAGGAAGATAACTCCCTACCCACTGCACCACCTAGTTGCCCAAGAACTTTTATCCAACAGAGGTAAAGGAGGAGTTCATTCCAATCAAAACAAAGGCATGAAGGTGGGAGATTGAGTGCCATGGGTAAAGAACAGAGAAAATACTAGTTTGGCTAAATTGCAGGAAGTCAGTGGCAGAGTTAGCATTTGAAACCAAATCTTCTAACTCTGGAGAGCGGAGTAAAGGATAAACTTGGGGAAGATGGCAAGGGATGTGAATTGTACAACAGGGGAATGGGGGAAGTTCATAGCAAATTGTCTTTATTTTTCTCAGTAAAGTATAAGGCAAAATATTCTGCTGTATGGAAAAGAAAAAGTGACATAACTTTTTTTAATGCAAGTTCTAAATAATAGAGACTCCTGCTTCCACATATAATTCTCTCCTATTTCATGTCATATATGGAAATGATCATTTGATTTAGTGTTTATGAAATTCAAAACTCAAAAATGGAAAAAATAAACAGACAGGTGATAGAGATGTAGAGATGATCATATTATTCATAATATTAAGGTCTATAATAACACATGATATATTTATCAATTTAGGATTTGTAAACTTCTTTATATGTAAACATAAATTTGTAGTGGGCCCAGGCTGCCAAGCTGCATGACTTCCTCCAGCACGAACAGCACATGAGGAGGAGTGAGTGATGAGAGAACCCCAGGTTAGAGCTTGGTTGGGCACATGTGGCAAAAGAACAAAGATATAAGGGTTTCAAAAGTGGAAGAGAGTGTAAAATTGTCCTGGCTAATAAGGTTGAAATCAGAAAAAGAGGAAATTGAAGCCAGACTAGAGAGGATGGCCTTGGAGATCATTGAGTAATACATGGACCGAAGGTCATAGTAAGGAAGAGGAACACATTTTGGAAGAGTGAAGCGGAGAAAAAAATGATACGAAATTATGATTGAATAGGGGAAAGAAAGGGGGAGAAGATAAACATTAATATGAAATTTCCTTTGTGCCAGAAACTATGTTAAGCACCTTTTCCAAATATTGTATCATTTGAATAGAGGCATCTCAGCATTCTTGACAATGAAAATGGATTTGTGGATAATGATGTAATCAAATGTGTAGTCATTCTTGTGTGTAGCTGAAGTGAAGTGAAAGTGAAGGTCCTGTGCTCTGAGGAGGCTTAAGAAGTGGAAGGTAAGGGTGTTTGATGGAAAATTAACATGGACACTGAAATCTTGTGTAGGTTGGAGTGGAGAAAAGGACTGGGAGCTGGATACTGAATGATCTGAGAAAGGTGGGAGAATAACTGAGGGTCTAGTAAACAGCTGCCATGAGGATCTGGATAAAGTGTTATATTTAGATGGAGAGTTTTTTTTTTAAGGGATTGTGACAGAAGGAGCTTCTGAAAGAGTTGGTGGGGAGATGAGGGAGAGAAGTACAATTACTCCATCTCTGGGATCAGTATGTTGAGAAAGAAAGGAAAAGTAAGGTGATAGGAGAGAAGGTACACCTAATACTGGGAAGGTAAGGATATAGATTCTTTTGGAAAAAACCATGTCTCTATTAGTGCCAGAAGATAGAACAAGAATGAGACAGACACCTAAAAGGAAAGGAATTTTAAAATAGAAGTTACAAAGAGCACAATGGTAGAGTTGGGGAGAGTTGGACTGGAATTTGGGAGGAACAGGGCTAAGCAGGAAGTCATCTAGATCAAGAAATGGATAGAGTGCTTAACCTGGAGTCAGGAAGCCTCATCTTCATGAGTTCAAATCTAGCCTCAGACATGTACTGGCTGTGTGACTTGTGACCCTGGATAAGTCACTTAATCTTGTTTGCCTCAGTTTTCTCAATATGTGTGTGTATGTATATTGAAGAGCAACTGAAGCAACTTGCCCAAGATCTCACAGCTAGTTAAGTGTTAATTGTATGAGGCCGAATTTGAACTCAGGTCCGCCTGACTCCAGGGCTGGTGCCCTATTCACTGTGCCTCCTAGCCACCCCCACTCCTGTATCTTTGCCAATAAATCCCCAAATGGGATCATGAAGAGTCCAACAGGAGTGAAAAACATCTGAATAACTGATCAAAGGGCTAAGTGGATGGGAATGAGTAAACTGAAAGTGTGGCTGGAGAGGAGGGTGGTTTTTACTTAGGTTGATGGGTAGTGAAAGTCAAATATGACTATATAAATGAGTGAAAGGATCTAAAATGCTACCATTTCTCAAATGGCAGGATGAACATAGCAAGAGGGAAGAACAGTGTGCCTTCCTGAGTGCTGCCCAAATGGCATTCTGAATTTCCCATCAGCCCTGTGATCTAGGATGAATTTCACCTGTTTTTTACAAAACAGCTTTTTTTAGGAGATCCAACAGATTGGTACATTGAATTATAAGATATAGGATTAGGGTTAGAGTTAGGATTAGAAGGAATAAGTATGGTTCTGTATCCCAAAGAGATCATAAAAAAGGGAAAAGGATCCACATGTACAAAAATATTTATAGCAGCTCATTTTGCGGAGGCAAGGAATTGGAAATCGAAGGAATTCATATCATTAGGGAATGGCTGAACAAGTGGTGTATGAATGTAGTGAAATAACTATTATTCCACAAGAAATTATGAGCAGGTGGGTTTCAGAAAAAGGGGGAGGAGGAGGAGGAGAAGGAGGAAGAAAATGAGAAAATAAGTTTGAGCCCTTCCCTCTACAATGACCCAGAAAATGTTTTCAGCTATAGGAATCATTTGCCACCCAAGAGCAGCAACATCATTGTGAGTCAGAATGGGACCAAAACTCAGACTAGGCAGAGTTTGAGCCAAGTTTTAAAGGATGAGTAGGCTTTAAACAGGTAGAAAACTTAACAAGCTTTTATTAAGCACTTAGTATGACTAAGTTCTAGGGAGACAAAAGAAATGCAAGAAAACCCTGGTCCTCAAAGAGTTCACAATCTAATGGAGGAGACAACTTGCAAACAACTCTGTGTAAACAAGATATACATACATATACATGCATAATGAATTTAGATGAATATCAATGGGAAGGTACTAGCATTAAGGGGGGCTGGGAAAAGTTTCTTGTAGGAGGTAGGGTTTTGGCTAAGACTTAAAAGAAAGCAGGGAGGTAAGAAAGTGGAGCTGAGGAAAGAAAGAATTCCATGCTTGGAAGACAGCCAGTGAAAATAGCTAGAGTCCAGAGATTGAAAGTGGTGTACAAGGAACATCAGGCAAGCTGATGCTGCTGAATCAGAAAGGGGAATAAGGTGTAAGAAGACTGAAAAGACAAGAGGGCAGGTTATAAAGAACTTTAAAACCCAAACAGAAGATTTCACATTTGATCCTGGAGGTAATAGAGAGCCACCGGATTTTATTGAATATGGGGATGACATGTGAAAGTCATGCTTTAGAGAAATCACTTTGATAGCTAAGTGGAGGTTGGATTGGAGAGAGAAGAAACTTGAGGCAAGGGAGGGCAATGAGTGTACTATTGCAATAGTCCAGAAAGGTAATAAGAGCTTTCGTCAGAGTGGAGGCAGTATCAGAGGAAAGGAGACATATACAAGAGATGTAACAAAGATAGAATAGACTGGACTTGGTGACAGATTGGATGGAGGCAGAGTTAGAGAGAATGAGTTGAGACACCTAAACTGTGAACATGGGTAAATGGGAATATGGTGGTATCTTTGACAGTAGGAAGTCGGAAGGGGTGGGGTGGGGATAGTAAAGAAAATGAGTTCAGTTTTCAGTATGAGATGTCCAATAGACATTTGGAGATATGAGCCTGAAGTTCAAGAGAGAGGTTTGGAATGGATAAATAGGTCTAAGAATCATCTGTATAGGGATTATAAGTTTATCAAGGATAGCTGGTAGTATGGACAACTGGGTGACTCAGGGGATAGAGCACTTGGCCTGGAGTCAGGAAGACCTAAGTTAAAATCTGACCTCACATACTTCCTAGTTGTATGACCCTGGGCAAGTCACTTAACCCTATTTGCCTCAGTTTCCTCATCTGTAAAATGAACTAGAGAAGGGAATGGCTAGCCACTCCAGCGTCTTTGCCAAGAAAACCCCAAGTGGTGTTGTGAAGAGTCAGACATGATTGAAATGACTGAATAACAAAAGCAAAAGTTGGTAGTATAGGGGTGGCTAGGTGGCACAGTCAATAGAGCACCGGCCTTGGAGTCAGAAGGACCTGAGTTCAAATCTGGCCTCAGACACTCTACCCCCCCCCAAAAAAAAACTAGCCGTGTGACCTTGGGCAAATCACTTAACCCCAATTGCCCTCCAAAAATAAAAAATAAAATAAAAAAAATAAAAATTTTTTTAAAAGTTGGTAGTATAGAAAAAGGAAGAGAGGAGACTCCAGGACAGAACCTTGAGGAATGTTCATAATTAGTTGGTGTGACCTAGATGATGATCCAACAAAGATGGAGAAGCAGTGGCCAAATGGCCAAATGAGAACAACCAGGAAGGAGTAGAGTTATGGAAATCTAGAAAGAAAAGAATACCAAGAAGAGAATGACTGGCAGAGAGATTAAAAAATATATGAGGATTGAAAACAGGTCATCAGCTTTAGACATGAGGAGGTCATTAACAACTTCAGAGGGCACAGTTTCACTTGATAGATAAGGTTGGAAACCAAACTACAGAAATTTAAAAAAGAAAGAGAAAGGAAATGGAAGCATTGTTTGTAGATGGTCTTCCTCAGGGAGTTTAGCCACCAAAGGGAAGAGTAGCTGTATATGATCTAAATAGGACAGCAGTTAGAGAAGTTAGGGATGAAACAAGGAAGGGTTTTCTGTTTTTTGTTTTTGATGATGAAGGAGACATAGGAGTGTTTGTAGGCAGCAGAGAAACATCCAGTTAAGATGAAGCATCCAGTACAGATGAAATAGACCCTTATTAATCATGCATTTGGCAGCTATCCCCACATCCTTCCAAACAGAAGTCTTTGCCTTTTGCAATACCCTTTCCCTGTGATGTGGCCTGTGTTGGTTACTTGATCAAACTCAGGATGTTTTTAGAGGTTTCTCTCAGAATCATTTTGTACTCATCAGTGAATAAAGGCATCAAAGAGAGGGGAAGGTTGGGAGTAATGAGTAGGGAATCATGGGGGGAGCAGGGTTGTAGCTCAGTGAGTACCCTATATTACATAATTTAAACATATAATAAAAGAACATAAATGATTTCAATAAGTCCCATGATTGCTCTGTAATTGTTCGACATAGAAAGCAGAAGACCTGCATACAGGATTTTTCTTCTGCTCCTTACCATCTGGGTACTGAATAACATTAGACTATATAGAGAGTAAAACTCTTGGCCTGGACACAAAGTTTACTTTTGCAATTTGGTCCATATGCCACCACCCCCACCCCTGCCCCATGTCTGGGTAATGCAAGCAGCAAGCAGACCTCCAATTTTACCTGAGTGTTAGCTGCTGAGGTATCCATTTCTTACTCAGACTTTTAAATACAGGTATATACAACACTCTTGAGGAAATATGATAAGCTGCCTTCCTGAAGGAGGTCAGGAGACACATCTCCCAACTTTCAAAAGGAACTGTTTGGGATAATTAATCAACACATTCCCACCACCAAGAGTTTGTTTTATATCAGAAGACTTATAATTAAAGAAACAATAGCAGAGTTTTCTTTCTAAAGAATGCTAATTATGTTTGGCACCCTGACACATCAATGATTCTTCCCCAATATTTATAAATCAAACAGGAGATGTTTGCAGGGAAAGAACTCTTTGCACCGGCCAAATGAAGTTATCTACAGAGAGCTGCCACAGCTTAAAACGGAGAGGGTCATATTTTCAAAGCAGGTTTCCGACAGGTCTTTGAAATCACATTAATGCCTGTAGATAGCTGGACCAGCAAGGAAATGCATTTGCAATTGCTAAATTGCACTCCCAATTGCTTAATTACACCTTCCGACCAGCACCTAATTTGCTAAGGGTGCAACTTAGCTGCTGTGGGTGTAATTACCTGCTAGGGACACCACTTAGAAATGCAGAGATTGTGTTGGTAAAACCAGCACAGCTACAGAGGTAACTTTTCTCCTGGGCAATCTGTCCGGGGGAGCATTGGAAAGAGATCCCTGAAAGGAGACCTCTAGAAAAGCCCTGGGCACTGGGTCAGTCACCATAGGATCGAATGAGATAAAGTATTCACAGGAACTTTAGAAAACATGGAATGACAATAAGTGTTGTACCACACAAACCACCCAAAGATGCTGCCAACAGACAGCAGCTAAGTCTAATAGCAAATGCTTGCCCCAGTCGTGGGCATCTTGGGAAGCATTGTGGTAGGAAGGGCATATACTGATCTCCCCGTTCAATCCACCTAACTACAGACTCCTCAAAAAGAAGTTTTGTTTGGTAAGAACTGGTGGTGGGAGTAGATGATAGTAGCAGATAACATAACCTGTGATGAGTTAAGAAACTGATGGGGGCACCCCCACAAAGGTATACTGCCATGTTCTTTCATTCTTAAGGGTAGCAATCTTCTTAGAGAAGCCCTTTACCATTTATATAGTGATCCTTGACTTTGGGTTCAATACAACACATACTGAAGCAGCTACTATACTGAGCACCATGCCAGGCACATGGCGGGGGGGAGGGGAGTACATGCAAAGTTGAAGATAGCATAAGTCTTCCTATAATTGAGGCTTAGAATGTTAAAACTAAGAGAAATCTTGAAGATAATCTAGTTCAACCTCCTGAATTCACAAATGGGGTACTTATGCCCCAGAATGTTTCAGCAACTTACCACGAATCACACAGCAAGTTGCTAGAACCAAGTCTCCTTACTCCTAGTCCGAGGCATGCATAGAACATGGTCCAGGAATTCTAGGCTGCAACAGCATTCCCTGGCCTCAAATCATACGATTGACCCTTCTACTCACCCCAGAGTAAGCTGGCATACCAAGGTCCTAGTTCTAGACATGCTTGTGATCCCAGAACAGGGTTTATTCCTGGAATGGGTGACAGATGGAGGATATTTTCTAACATTCAGTCACTTATAATCTTGTTTATCCTATAGGCAATTGGGAACCACAAAAGGTTTTTTGGACAATGGAGAGGCAGTCAGGTCTATGCATCAGAAGGTGTGAAATGTGAAAATATGTTTAATGTGAATGTATATGTAGAGCCTATATCAGATTGCATGGGGAGGGGGAGAAAACTCAGAACTCAAAAACTTGTGGTACTGAATGCTGTAAACTAAAAATAAATTAATTAATTTTTAAAGAAAAAAAAGAAGAGTTTTTTGGTAACTCTATAGACCACAAATAGGAGAAGAAACCAATGATCTGGGTGGAGATGAGATTGAGAGTCTGACCTAGGGTAGCGAATAGGAATGGGAAGAAAGAGGGAAATAGACACTGATAGCTACTGTCATTTGAGTTATTAAGCACTTCCATTTTGCACATCAAAGTATGCTGAAATGTAGATTTAGTTTTGCCATTCAGGTTATGGAAATGTTTATACACTCAAGGTCCAATGAAAATAATACTACTAATAAAAACTCCCCCCTTTCACATTGCATGAGTCTTCTTCCAATTCTCTAGGGAATAGGCAATTCACTCCTTTGGGAATTCAGCACTTGTGTTTTACCCCCATATGAAAGTAGAAATAGTGGCCTGACCTGATTACATTCCTGGAATGTAAAGGAAGGCTTCCATTTCTCATTGTTGGGTAGGTATTGCTAATTCATCCTTTGCTAGATTGTGACATAGTCAACCTATCCACTCTAGCCAAGGAGCAGTGTCTTGACGGCATCTCTACCTATGTCATCCCAAGCTCATGGATATAACAGTCTTCCTATTAGCAGAGAGGCTTCTTTTAGCAATGATGGGTATAATCTATTGCTCAAACACTGAGGCAAGAACACATGGGCTCTCAAGCATTATAGAGTCCCTTAAAAGTACTTGTGAAAGCTCTCAAATGGATTACTGCTTTGTCCAGTTGGGATCCATTTTTTTTTCATATGTGCTTCCTACTCTCCTACCCCCACCAACCAAATATAGTATATATTTTCAGTTCTTCTGTTGAATTGCTGTTCGAGGGTTGCTTCCAAAATTCCTAACACTCTTTCTTTCACTAAGTTCCCTAAAAAGTGCAGGTATTCTTGACTTTTACGGGGTAGGGTAGGCAGAGTGGAAGTGACAGAAATGGGTAGATCCTTCAGAGTTTACCTACATGCAGAAACCCATCCTTTTGGCTGGTGAACCTTGGTAAACAAATGAAAACGATGAAATTCACCTGAGGAAGTAGTGTTCTTAAGATATAGAGAATCACAGAGGTGATAGCCCACCCCACGGGTTATCTAGCTCAAATTTTCATTCTATGTGAAAATCTCTTCTTAATGTCCTTCACCAAGGCTCATCCTGCCACCTCTGCTTGCAACACTTGCCGGTGATGAGAAATTCATTCCTCACAAGACTATTGATTTCTCTGTGGAACAGTTGCTAACACCTTCTCCCACTCTCCTGGAAGCTACTTTGTATGTCCTTTCACTGGAACCCTCTGTCTCAAACTTCCACACACACATATGTTAAAATGTAAGCTTCTTGAGGGAGTTTGTTTTTGCAGCCCCCTCCTCCCTTAGTACACAGTAGATGTTTAAAAAAAAAAGTAAACAAATTAATGAACATATGAATGAATTAATGAATGAACATTTCTAATTTTTAGAGGGCTGATTCCAAATCTTCCTCACCTCCCTATAACATGTGAAACTGAACAATGCAGTCCAGATACGGTTGGACTACAGACCATACCATACAAAGGGACTATTCTGGACACTGCAGTCTAAGACTATATTAGCTTTTCTGGCTTCTACATTACACCTTTGAGTCATGTTGATCTGTGCGAACGGGGACCCTCAGCCTGGCTACAGTGACCAGGAGCTGGTCTATTGTGCTGTGAAGCTGACATCCGTAAACACGGCGGGGTATTTTATTGGTAGGGCTGAGAATTAGGGGAAGGAGTGTGGTGAGAGGCATGAGTTACACTTCTCTTCCTCTTCCTTTTTCTCTTCTTCCCTCCACACCCCATTCTCATACTGACAACCCCCAGGACTTTTGAGAGAGAGAAAGTCAAGGAGTAGACCTGGGCATTTTGGGTTAGTTTTGCCTCACTGTGAACTGATTGAAGACCTAACTGTAGGCCTTTGAGCAAAGAGAGTGTAAATGCAGTTTTTACCATTTTGAAAAGAATTTCTGAGACCCTAGTGCCTGTCTCATAGTAGGTGTATTTATTGACTGGCAGACTCTAGGGAACTTCCTGATTGAGTACTTTTAACCTTCTTGGTGGCTTTAACAGTCTTGGGAACTTCCTTTACCTGGGGGTCTTAGAATATATATTTAGTTAAAAGACTGTTTAAACCCTGAGGCTCTGAGTGATTCATTGCAGTAGATACAGCCCTGTTCCCAGGACACACATCCTATATTTGATAGTTGTTTGTTTGTTTTAAACATAGTATAGGACTAGAATTATTTCTTTTATGTATCATAGTTTAAGTTTTTCCCTATGGTTCCACCCCCATGGAATGCTCAATCTGTCATCCATTATATATGACCTAGCCATCCCACTATCCATGGAGCATGGAGATTAGGAGCTAGCAGGGGCCTCAAAGGCTGTCTCATCCAAATCCAACCCTCATTTTACAGATAAGGACAACAAGGTCTGAGAGATAAAGTAATTTGGCTAATGTCACACATGTAGTTAAGTTGTAGAATAACGTCAATCAGTGAAGACTTAGCTCCAAGGGCCAAACTCCTACCAAAGCAAATTCTGGAAAGGGGGAATAGGAGTGGGTCCTCCCATGCTCATCGGTGCTACATTTCTGAGGGACAAAACTAGCACTTTTGCAAAACTATCCTTTGAAAGCTTGAAATATAAACTGCTTATTTAGCTGACCCCATCACTGTAACAAAATGATACTCACAAATACTGGAAGGATCACCAATTTTGTTGGTGTGAACAACTCCCTCCACTCCACCATGGCAAATCCCACAGTAAGACTGTGACTCGGTTGGGAACTTCTTAGAAACTGTCTGAGGCTCAAAAAACCAGGATGTTTTATGCAGGGTCACACAGCTCATAAGTCAAAGAAAGATTTGAACCCAGATTTTCCTCGTTCCAAACCCAGCACTCTACTGTACCATGCTACCCCCAAAGAAAAACAAAATAAAACAATTTGGATCAGTAAGAGTAATCTTCCACCAAAGCCCTTCTCTGATCCCCATTTGTGACATAGAAGTAGCTCAGTTCTCAAAGACCAAGCATCAGAATATGATAATAATAATAATAATAATAATAAAAACAGCAGTTAACATGTATGTGGGTCTTACCATGTGCCAAGAACTATGCTTAGTACTTTATAAGTAGTAGCTCACTTGATCCTCATAACAATCCTGCAAGGTAGATGCTATTATTATCCCCACTTTACAGATGAGGAAACTGAGGCAGACAGAGGTTAAATTACTTGCCAAAGGTCAAATAGCTCATATGTATCTGAGGCAGAATTTGAACTCAGGCCTTCCTGACTCCAGGACCAGAGCTCTTGGTCCATTGGCCACTTCTAAAGCTCTGATAATTAGTAGTATAGTGTAAATGTTTTGAAGCTAGGTCCAGAAATAGATTGTACGTCATCTGATGACCAATCTAATTCAAGGAGGCTCATTTCCATAGAATATTTAATTTAATTTTCTCTTTTGCCAAATCAGTTTATGAGGACAGTTTGCTAAGACATCAAGGAATGACAGTTTGCACCAGTGGCAAGAATACCCAGATCTATGAAATGCTGAAAGTTCGATGTATTAAAATAAAGCAATATTGATAATTAAGTCAATTATCATGGCAGAAATATGGTAGCTCCAACCACACCAGGTATTTTAATTTCTGGGTTTTTTTGTAGAGGCAATCAAGTTTAAATAACTTGCCTGGGTTCACACAGCTAGTAAGTGTCCGAGGCATGGTTTCAACTCAGGTCCTCCTCACTCTAGGGTCTGTGCTCTATCCACTTTGCCACCTAGCCACCTCTATTTTAATTAATTTTTTTATGCTGAACTTAAATGCCAAGTAAAATGAGAATAAAGAAGTTTGTACATGAATCTGAGATTCTCATGTACTTCTAACTTACCTGCTCCAGTTAGATATCTTAGGGAACCAGGAACAATGATGTTATTTTGGAAAAATCCTTGTCTAGACACTTGTTTCCTTATCAGGGGAAGTTATAGGAATTTGGGCTCAATATAAAGAGGAGTTTTCTAACATTGAGAAAATGGTCTGTCCAGAAGGCAGGGAGCAGAAATGCCCAAGAAGAGACCAGGGCATCAGGGATGGATCAGGCAGAAAGCTAACTTTCTTGACCACTAAGGTCCTTTCCAAATCTGTATTATATGAATCCATAATCCTGAAACTATGAAATGACTGCAAAAAAAAATGTTAAATCATTCAGTCTTAGGTTGGATCAATAGAAGCATGGGACACAGAACAGTAAAGCAATTGTCTCATTGTATTCCGTGGTCAGACCACACCTGTAATATTTGACTTAGTCCTATAAACCCCATTTTAAGATGGGCATTCTCAAACTGAAGCATTTCTTAGAAAGGTAACCATGATAGGGAAAGATCTGGAAGCCATGTCCTATGTGGAACAATCAAAGGAGCTTCAAATTCTTGTCCTTGGGGAGGTGGGGGGGAGGTCATGAGGAAAATATGACTGGTTTCCTCAAATATATGAAGGACTGTCATGTGAAAAAGTATTACATTTACTGTACATCAAATCAACAAGTTAATTTATGAATTTGTGAAGCATCATACCACATTTATGAAGCATCTATTATGTGCCAAGAATGGTGTTAAGTGCTAGGGTAACAAAGAAAGCCAAAAACAGTCCCTGTCCTCAAGAAGCATACAATCTAATGGGAGAGACAACATGAAAATAACTATTTATAAACAAGATATATGCCAGATATCAGAAATTGTCTTAGACAGAAGACACTAGCAATTAAGGGGAAGTTTTAGCTGAGACTTGAAGGAAGCCAAAAGGTAGTAACAAATAGGGAGAGAACTCCAGGCATGAGAAATATTTGGTGAAAATGCATGGAGTCAAAAAGAGAGCATCTTGGTCAGGAAAGGCTAGTACACCTGTGTCTCTGAACTATAGAATATGCAGCTCCTGATGGTCAAACTAGAGTCAAGGGATGGTCAAACTAGAGTCCTAGGGGTGTAGATTTTGCTCAATATATTAAAGGATTTTTTTAAACAATCATATCTGTCAAAAAAAAGTAAATGGGGCTAACTTGTAAGGGAGTGAGCTTCTAATCAGTAAAGCAGTTAAAGCAGAACCTTGATGTTGTAGAAGTCTTATAAAGATTCCTGTCCAGATGGGAGATCAGATTATATGACATCTTAGGTCCCTTCTATCTTTGAGAGTCTGGTTTGATGAAATTTCATCTCCACACGGAATGATTGTCTTGTACTTAGCCTATCCTGGACCAGATTGATATGAGAAATTAATAATACTCATGAAGACAGTAATAAAGGTATTACTCTCTTGGGAAAAATTCTTCCCAACTTCCAGGAAGAAAGGAACACAAACATAAAACCCTGTTTCTGGAGTCTTGGAGCAATTTTACATATTCTAGTTGGACATCGCAAAGGACTGGGAATGATTCGGCATCAAGTTGAAAAATAGTACTCTTTTTTTTTTTAATTTTAATTTATTTTCTTGGTTACATCATTCATTTCCACAAGGTTTTGAGTTACAAATTTTCTCCCCTTTTTTGTCCCTACCCCCCAGCCCAGAACATTGATCCCACTGTAAGACCCCTCCCACA
>CM053598.1:75584568-75653092 GCA_028646575.1 Pseudocheirus occidentalis | reverse complement strand
TCTCTCTCTCTCTCTCTCTCTCTCTCTCTCTCTCTCTCTAATGTAAGTTATAAAGGCAGCTGTTCTTTTCTAAACTCTGAGCCAGGTGTAGACTCGTCGGCGTGGTGCATGAGGTGTAGACTAACGCTGGTACTGCACAAGTATACCCAATTATGCACACAGACACCCACGCACGGATATAGAGTCACACGCAAACCTATAAACAGTCATCCAAAGGCACAATCAGAAAGAACTAAGCACATAACTATACTCAGATTTACATACTGAGGCACACATACTTCCTTACACAGGCGGAGCACAGATACATATATCCATCATACATATACACACATACATGCAAAAAGTCATGCCTAGACCCCGCTCCATAAACAGGCACATGGCCAGCCAGAACACCTAGTTAGATGTACTATGTACCATGAATTACCCACATACACAAAGTCTATCGAGACACAGATGGATTCACGTCCGTGACCAGACTCAGTGAGGAGACCCCCTCATACGAATTTAAGAGTGTCTAGGGCTATGAGATCTGAACTGCTAGTTACTTCCTAAACCCGCTGGTAGTCCCAGGGACTTTGGATTGTGGCAACTAGGGGACGGCTCCGGGAGGGGAAGAATTTAACAAGCACTGTTGAGGCCACTGCAGCCTCAAGGGCCAGGGCTCAGGACTCTTGTTCTTGTCTGTCCAGCTTACAAGTAAATACCGAACCGCCCGGCTCCCAGGATCAGCCACAATCCGCCCCTTTCAACAAAAGAAGCCATACAAGCCCCTGGCAGCGACCAAAGGCGGCTGGGGCTCCGCCTGGCAGGGCCCGCTGAAGCTCTGCAAGCCCAGGCCCGGAAGCCTGTTGGGAAGAGGCCAGCGCTGGGGGTGGGGGAGCCGGACCTGATGGTAGCCTAGCCAGCGCTCCAGGAGCAAAGCTCCCGCCTCCTCACCCCGGGGAGGTGCTGGCCACTAACAACCCTCCTGGATGTAGGGTGTAAAGACTTGGCCCAAATGGATTTCAAGACCAAATTTAAACACCCGTTATCCCTGCCCTTGCTCACTAGATCCAGCTTCACTAGATCCAGGGTCTCGGTTCATGAAAGTCCCTGAGGAGTTAGTTGGACTCCCGGGAGAGAGGTCTGGTCCGTCCTCTCGGGATACTTTAGGAAATGCCTTGGTGTCCCAAGAAGCAGAAAAGAAGACCCCTTCTCAAGAGCAGGAGCTGTCCCTCCAGTGCATGAACTCGATTCCCTGCCCAATCCTTAATTCCCCAATTAAAAAAAAAAAGCCACCGCTTTGGAAATATAGCTCCATCTACAGATAAATGAAATCTGTCTCTAGCCCACACCTCTCCCTCCCCAACCTGTGCACGGACACAGACCATGAGATAACATCTACCAAATATTTATATTCCACGTTTCGTGGCATCTTGCGTCCACATTAGACACTCTAATCCGGCCACTTTAAATAGATGAATTAATAAAGCAAACGAGGGCCTAATAAGCTGACTGTCCCGGCTGTAAGGCGGAGGGAGCGGCGGGAAAGTGCGCCAAATTTGTTTGCTGTGGATCAAGGCGAGCCGCCTCTGCTCCACTGTCTTTATCTTAATTCCGACTTGAAAAGATATAATTATCTAGTTTGAACAGAGCTGCTATCAAATCCTTCTTTAGGCAGGGAAGGGGGGCGTTGGAGTGGATTGCGGCTTTCTGAGCCGCTCCGTGCAGCCGGAGATAGCGAGTAATGAAGTTGTGGAGGCCCGAGATACAAAGGGCATTAACCTCATTAGCATGAAACCTTTTCTTCTAACCATTGTGGGACCCTTTCAGCCTCCTAATCCCCCCTATTTTCAAAGCTCGGTTTGTAATAAAGCTTTTAGGGTTTTTTTTTTTCAAAGCTAATAGTATTCTCTGAAGATTGTATTGCTGTTACGCTACATAGGACTTAAAAAAAAATCTTTCCCCCCTTTCCTTGGGGTAAAAAAAAAAAGTATATGGTTCCTACAGAAATAAGCCTTTTATCAAGATGGGAAACACTTTCTGGGAAGACCAGTCTGCAGTTTCACAGAAATCTGCTTAATGTACGACATATTTGCATCTTTTTGAAGTATTACTCAAATACAATTCAAAGGCAACTTTGAATAGTTCAGTTAGGGAGATACCATAGGTGGAAGCTGAGGTTGATTCTTTGGGGAGGGACTGGAATCGAAATGTGCTTAGGGACATTTGGAGGGTGCCCTGGGGACGCTGTCTGGGTCTCGAGTTCCTCGATCCACGGTAGGAGAGGCCGCAGTGTGTGCGCTGGCGGGCCTGGGGCCTTCCTGCCCCTGTGCAACCCCAAGCGTGGGTTAGACAGAGCTCTGAAGGGCATGCAGGAATACGGTGTCCTCAGCTCTGGCCTCCCACGACCAAATCAGGGCCCCCCACCTTTGCCAAAGGCCCAGGCCTAATGGTCACTCACAAGGTTCAACGTTCCTGATTTTTCTTTGGGGGATAGGGGGAGCGAGGAGAGAGAGAGAGAGAGAGAGAGAGAGAGAGAGAGAGAGAGAGAGAGAGAGAGAGAATTATAATGGGGGGGGAGGAAGAAGAGGAAAGAACATTCTCCATCCTGCCCTATAGTGCCCACACGTGCATGGAATTCCTAATCTTAACTTTTCTAAGGCAGAGTATTTAACAAAGCTTGTATTTTTGCAATGCATTGTAACTTCGCCTTATCACAGTGTAAAGGGTAGTGAGATTGTCCTAAATTATGTCCAACTAGCCCCCCTGGATCCATGGATTAAGAGATTAAAGGAAACCACTGGGCAGTGCCTCCTCTTTCCCCTTCATATTCCTGGTATGATAATTGCTTAAACTGATTTGCACTTTCACAAAAGCTCGCAGGACGCTTTGTAGCTCTAACAGAGCAGACGAGGTTTCTCTATCAATGGAAATAAAACTGATTCATGCAGCCTATCAGGATAAGGAGCGAATGAAGCATGCAAAAAACAACTGCGGACCCCCAGGAAAAAAAAAAAGAAGCTCGTTTCCTCCGAGAGACTAGTTACAACTTTTCTTTAACGTTAAGAGCAGGTTTCTTAGAATTCATGCCTTATAAGGCAGTTGAGACACCCTCTCCTCGCCCCATCACTTCTGACAGATTTGAACCAGAGAAAGAAAATTTTAGACGCATTTGGTAGCATGGGTTTAAAGTTAGTTAGAAATAAAGCTGAAAGTTCAAGTATCCGGGACTTTAAATGTTGGTTCATTGTTCTCGATGATCAGTCCCGTGAAGCCTCAATAACGTTATCTCTCTGTACCTATACAGATATATTGCTTTTAGGACTTAGGGCAGGAGGGTCTGAGAAAGTTAAGGCAATAGTTTTCGAAAATTTTCTAAACTAAGAAAGAGTCCACCTATTCAGGGACGACGGTTCCATTCTAGGGCCTGATTAAAGAAATTTTAATTATAGACAGAATTTTCCTGAAGGAGTTGTTTCTTTCTAAAAACAAGCAAACAAACAAACCAAAAACCCTTTCCCCATACCCCATTTCCTACTCCTTTCACTAAAAAGAAAAAGAACCAGAGGCTGAAATGTCAAACATCTAGCTGCCACTTGATGTCCCAAGTTTCTCAAACCCCCAAGGGGAATAAATACACACATATATGCACATACATACATAATATATACATATGTGCATATGCACAGGATGTCCCCAAAGTCTTAGTGCTGCTATAAGTTTAAAGCAGCACTAAGACTTTAGGGACACCATATATATGTACATATATGTATATGTATACTTTTTTTAAAATCCACTTCAATTTTCGAAGACGACTACTCTGCGGGCATATTGATAAATCTTTATTGACAAAATATTGACATTGACATACTTCTTGGAAGTATATAGTGTGTTAGAATTCTAACAAATTAACACAAAACACAAAAATATTTACATTCTGGTATAGAAGACATTAAGGAACCATTTGTCACTCTTTAGTAGCTCTAGGATCTTGGAATATAAACTCAGTGCTTGAAAACTCGCCGCCCGATATTTGCCACACTCGACACCAATCCCTCTACAGTCCTTGAGTTTGGGTTTTGTTTTTTGTTGTTGCTGTTGTTGTTGTTTTTTGCATTTTAAAGAAGTTTTGAATAACCACTTCGAATGGTTGAATTCTGCCAATTTCTCTAACCACCAAAGTTAATTCATTCATGTTTTAAGCTTCAAGATGGTCGGAAAGGGGATGTCAAATTAAAAAAAAAACACACACACACACACCAGGATTTCATTTTTTTTCCAGCAAAAGTAAAGATTTCTCTCCTTCACCCTCCCACCACCACCCTAACCCCCTTTCCAGCCTCTCCCTCCCCTCTCTTCTCTTTTTTTCTCTTTAGAGGACCACTATTGGTGAACGGCTACTTCATTTAGCTGTCACAATCACTTTGACGTCAGAAGTTATCAATAAATGTTTACAGACTGTACATTTCTCGTAAAAATAGAAATTAAAAAGCACACAGACCTGTCTTAAAAAGGAAAAAAGTTACAATTCAATTTCTGTCTTTAGACACCGTTTGCCCAACAACTGGTACATGCAATTCAAGTTTCTGAAATAGGTGTGGGGTTTGGGCTGGATCTGGAATTGCGATTGTTATATTCACTATTATTATTTTTAAAGAGTGGAAAACTTCGAAGTGCAAAAAATGTCTTGTGCCTGGTTGGTTATTTTTTTATCATAATTATTATCATTATCATTTGTAAAGTGGACTGCAATAAACGGAATACCTGTCAATCATCTTGTCTCGATGGTTTGGTTTTTGATTGACAGCTTCCCTTGTCAGAGCTGGGTCGGCCATGCCACACTTTGGACCTGTCTCTCTCTCTCTCTCTCTCTCTCTCTCTCTCTCTCTCTCTCTCTCTCTCTCTCTCTCTCTCTCTCTCTCTCTCTCTCTCTCTCTCTCTCTGCTGCCTCTTTAGACGAGAATTGCATGTTGATGAAGGAGCCTTCTCCTCAGTCTCCACTCTGCCTTGGGTTGTGATCCTTAACACTTTCTGCTGGAAAGTTTCTAAGTGCCACCTTTCCTTCTTTCTCTTTGTGTGTTTGTGGTTTGTTGGATTTTGCTTGCTTGTTTTTGTTCTTCTCCTTTTTCTGTCTCTGTTATGTCTCGGTTTTGTTTGTGTGGGATTTTGTTTTTGTTTGTTTTTAATCGTCTGATGTGACGTCTATTTCCTCTGGACTAGCCTGTTTGGTAGCGATTCTCCATCGGTTAATATGATGCGTCCCTTTTTTCTTCTGCTGTGAATCCGAACCCTCTTCCTCTAGCTTCTGACGTTTGAACTTCGTTCTTCTGTTTTGAAACCATACTTTTACCTACAGCGGGAAGCAGAGAATGGTGGGTTAGTTTCTCTTTTGTAGCCTAGTGGTGTTTTGTCCTTTTCCCCTTAAATATAGATTACAAAGATAAATTTAAATCATGTACCTACACCTAGTTGGGTGAGAAAGAGAGAGAGAGACAGAGAGAGAGACAGAGAGAGAGAGACAGAGAGAGAGAGAGAGAGAGAGAAAGAGAGAGAGAGAGAGAGAGAGAGAGAGAGAGAGAGAGAGAGAGAGAGAGATTTTCCCCTTTTCTCATTCTTTGGGGTGAGACTCTTGGGTTAACAATGACTTGGCTCCCTCACCCGGGGGGACACCTGAGGAAAAGGAAACTTCGGCCTGCTTCCAGCTCAGTGCTGACACAGCGGGGATGGGACTGGACAGCGCCCCCATTTCCAGCCACTCCGATGTCTCTATTGTCAGTAAAGCCTTAGGGCACAACAACTAAAGCATTCTGCAGCCCAGGGTGCTTCGGTGACTGGGTGCTGAAAAGTAACCACTGGCCATCACTCCTTCCAAAATATGAAAGGGCTTTTTAAAAAAAAAATTAAGGAAAAAAAAGAATAAAAATGCATAAGCTAGAAACCCTCCTGCTCTTTTTCCTTTAAAGAGTTCAATGTGCTTTTTATTTTCTCCACATTTGGACGCTGAACCTTAAATATTAGGTTCATCTGCTTAGCATAGGCCCAAGGTCACTATTTTTAGATTTCTCTTCATTTAGGTCTTTTTTCTCCTTTTGAGGAGAAGTTGATCAAGTGAGTCAGAGGTGAGAAGGCAGAACGACAAGGGAACTGGGGGAGGGAAGGAGCAACCCCTAGCTTTCAGATCCAAAGGTGCCTTTCATGAAAAGTGGTTCAAAAGTGAAAGCATTCAGAAAGGAAAGAGAGAGAGAGAGAGAGAGAGAGAGAGAGAGAGAGAGAGAGAGAGAGAGAGAGAGAGAGAGAGAGAGAGAGAGAGAGAGAGAGAGAGAGAGAGAGAATATCACTCAGCAGAAGCAATATGTAGGTTCAGGCCCTGGGTGACACCTTGTTAGTTGGGGCCTCTGTTCGTATAGCAGCTCCCCTGTTCCTATGAGAGGTTTCAGGATGTCTCCTTTTGTAAACAGTGAAATTCAAGATGCCAGTTGTTCGAAAGCTTGGGAACTCGAGGCCAGAACAAATCAGACTCGATGGTTCCTCATCTCATCTGAAGGAGACTGGGAAACAGGTTCCGAATTAAACCCAAAAGATTGAAAACATGCCTGGGGCCCCTCCACTGCTTGCTCTTCAGACCGACTAAGGTAGGATCAATCCAGAAGTTCGAAGCCTGCAAAGCTGGGGACAGGCTCTGGCAAAATGAAGATTATAAATGTCTTCTCACCTCCTGTTGTTCTCACCATTAGCAGCAGCATCACCAACACCGCTGTCTGAGTCTCTGATATAAACTCTGGTTAGGTGTAGGAGCACAGGATATCTAGCCAAGCTTCCTGCAAAGCCAGCCGGAATAGTGGCCGAAGTGCCATCAAATCGCCTCGGCTTTAGCCTTTCTCACAGCCTCCTCCGAGCCTAGCCCCATCGAGACAAGTCCCCTAGCCCTCTCTCCCCGCATTTTCATATTCCCCAAAAGTCTCCCATTAAAAAGCTGAGCGGGAACAAGGGTGAGTTTAATTTCCTTTTAGTTTGCTAATTGAGGGGGAGGATGGTTCATTTCTCCACGCTGCTCTCCAAAGGGAGCCCGTTTGTCGAGATCGGGGGGTTGACACCAAGACAAAAGACTCCAACCAGCGTCGGAATCAGGCTGGACAAAGACCACCTTAAATACAGCTTTCTAGGGGGAAATAAGCCGGAGCTGTGCCTTGTTCCGAGAACCTCATAAAAGTGGAGATCCCCTGTTCTGTTTTGTCCGGGGGACATTTTAAAACAAAAGCCTCAACCTCTTATCGTCTCAAAAAAAAAAAAAGTGTTACAACTTAATCCGCCCAGAAAACGTTACTGTTTACGAGAACTTTGAACTAGCCTAGTGGTTCTATAGTACAGTACAGCTTACTGTATTTGGCCCCCGCCTCCTGCCCAGGCCCAACCCCCCTGCCCCAGTCCCAGCCCGGACAGCAGCTAGTCGTCTTCCCCCTCCCCTAGGCCCAGGGTCTAAGAAGGCGGGGAGGAAGGGGCGGTGGGGGAGGAAGGGGGGAGACCGTTCAGCTCCTTCTCTCTCCCACTAATAAAATGGGGGAAGAAGGAAATAATATAAACAGCAGAAGAACCCTCAACAGCCCCTGCAATTGGGGCGAGAAACCACTCAAATGACCTTACTCAGGCGGATGGAGTCTCTTCCACCTGGGATTCAAGTCCTTGGTAGGTAACAATTTTCCAGAGCAGTAAGGACCCGAAAGGGCCATACAATGTGGAGAGAACTGTCAAGACAGAAAGGAGCATCGGCCAGTTGGGAGAGGCAGAGGGAGACAGATCACTGCTCCTCTACACACCCTGAACTAAACAAACAAACAAATGAACAAACCCTAAGCTATCAACTCAAACCAGAAGCAACTCACACTTCCTGGACTGTCTGTATTTAACTTACTCTTGAATTAGCGTGGATGGATGCCTAGGCCACCTGAAACTGCTTTCTTCTTTTCTCTTTCCTCCTTTACTTACTCTTCAAGGTTACTGGTGTCTTCCTACTCTCCTCGCTGAAAGGGGGATGCTCTCTCCTCTAACCCAAGAGGATCCATTGCCATCAGTTCCAAAGCCACCCTACTCGAGCCATCTCTTCCTCCCCTGCCCCTTCCCCAATAGGTTGCCCTGAACACTCCACCACCCCGCTCTATGCCCGCCTAGGCAAAGCTTGCTTCTACAGACTAAGTGAAGTTAATCGGTCTGTGCTGTAAATAACTGCCATGCTAGGCTCAAGAAAGGAGTTGAAACCCATTTATTAGGCTGTCTCTTACAAACACAACCTTTGGTTACCCAGATGAATCAAGCACCCGTCTGTGGCCTATTCTCCTCTAGCCCCAGTCAGCCTCAACCTTCTTTACAATCTTACTTTCTTACTAGCTTTCCAGGGACTGGTAGAGCTAGGCCAATGGGGGAGAGGAAACGGGGAAGGAGGAATTCAACACTCTGCCCGAATTACTAGCTTGAAAATAAATAAATACAAGAAAAAAAACCCTTTCTAACCAGTCTCTGAGAATTCCAAGGCTTACCCAACACCCCGCAAACCACGAAAGTCACTAATCTTCCCTAGTAGAGCGAAATCAAAGGAGGCCCTCATCCCCAGAGCCTTAAACAAACACAACAAAAACTAAACAAACAATTAAAAAAAGGTAAAAGGGAAGGCGTTTTTGACCTTCGAGGCAGTCCAGATTGCCCAAACTCCAAGCTGCCTAAATGTGAGCACCGGCTCAGGCCAAGTCTGGACCTCATTTTTCGGCTCAGTAACATGAGGCTGTTGAACTCAAAGATCTCTGAGATTCCACAACCCTACAAACCAGGCTCAGTACACCTCCCACGCTACCCAATCGGAATTCCACTGAGATTCCTTGATGTCCCCTCTGAGTGCCGACTCTTTTTTTTTTTTCCTGGAGACTTTAGAGTAGCCCGCCTTATTTCAGAGAACCTGGCTTCACTCCCTGCAGTTGAGCCATTTGAGACACACAAACCCGTCGAACAACCTGAGGCCGGGAGAACAGGGCAGATCTGCCTCTTTTCTTTTCTGGCCCCCTTTCTGACCTTCCCCGCCGAGGCCTCTGTCCCAGGGATTGCCTGAGCCCCACAGATCGATCACCTCCGCGGCAAGTGGGACTCAATGCATCCTCCTTTACCTGAGTTTCCGTGAGGCTGAGGCTGTGGGCCAGCTGTTTTCTCTCCGCTCCCACCACATAGTGATTCTTCTCAAAGGCATGTTCCAGTCTCAGTAATTGGGACGGGGAGAAGGCTGTACGGATCCTCTTGGGCTTTCGGGCTAGGGCATTGTGCAAAAGGAAGCTTTCCGGGCTCGTTTCATTTCCTGAGGGGTAGGGAACAGCAGAGCTTGAATTAGGAACCCAGGCTTCGTCCCCTTACCCCTCCCTAGGCGTTGCTACCACCAAGTCAAGATGGGCTTCGAGGGAAACAAGCAGCAGCCTTTTCCCTAAATCAGAGAGATAACTCTTCTCTTTCCATCCCACCACTCCCCCTTTCCCCAAATAAAACAATTGCTTCATTGGAGCAGGGAATTCTGAAAGAATAGGGGGAAAGTAGGTCCTTCACCAGCTCTCAGGACAAAATTGTAATAATCGAGTTATTAGAAGTAAGGACTACGATAAATAATTGATGACCCTGCCTGGGGGCGGGGGAAGGAAAAGGAGAGGAATATCTTGGAACTTTAGTCATCTTTTCAAAGTCAGAATAGGGCGAACTGGCTCAAGGAGGCCCGCTCCTCTCGTTTCTTTTGTAGCAGTACAGCAAAAGTGCCCGGCCGGAAACAGCCCACCATCCGGCTCGATCTGGCCCAGAGCTCTGACCTGCTAACTTCATGAACCTGCCCAATCTCCACAGCTGAGAAAGTGAGGTACAAACCCCATTCAGCTCTCAACGCATCCCCGTTCCCAATTTCCTACAAATCTCTCGGGTTTCGGCTTGTTATGCGATTCAGTTCGGCCGCAGCGCAAAGCCCGGCTCAGGAGGACAGGGTCTGGCCGGTTCAGATTGTCCGAGTTTCAGCCAAAGCCAAAGCTACAGCTGAAGCCTGCTGTGCTCCTAAGCGCACTCAGCTCGCTTGCTCACTCCTTTTGACCTGTCCTATTTCTTTCCTCGTTTCTCAACTTGTCACACTGGCCGGGGAGAGGAAAAAGAAGTATGGCCCCAGAATTTGGGGGCCCCATTCAGGGAAGGAACTGGGTGGTATATTTTTTCCCCAATTTAATTTCTTCCTAGAGCTGGAAAATCAGCAAGCTGCGATTCCCATATTTTCCTACTGCTGTCCGAGTTTTTATTATTTATTATTTTTATTATTAGCATTTAGGATAGCGGGGGGACAGGGGAAGAGAAGAGATAATCTATTGTGTACCCGAGAAGGAGATTTTAAATTTAATCTTAGCAGCCAGCTGGGACTATCCTTTCTCCTTACTGAAGTAGCTCTTTCTGTTCCCAATTTCCAGGGACCGCGAGAAATCATTGTTGTGATCGAAAGCTTGTGTCATTTTATTTTGTGAACTTTAATCCGTTTGCAAAGTCTGTACTTTGGAAGGTTCCTGGTTATTTCGCCAAGTAAGGAGCGAAAATCTTAAACTTTACTAGGAGATTCGTAGAGAGTAGTGGTGAGAGATCTCAGTAAGAATGGTAAACCCAAACCCCAAACACACAAAAATGAAAAGCTATAAACAAATTCACACTCAACGGCCAAGTTCAGAAAGAGTTTGACAGATCTCGGGTCAATTTTTTTTTTAAGGGAAAATATGCATGAGGTGGGTGAAGGGGAAGGATACCCTTTTTTATCTCTAACCTTTAGCAGGAACATTAAGGGTTAATCAACGGCCAGCTGCCTTGTGATCGACTGCCCTCAAAAGTGGCTATTTTCCCTCATCTGATTACTAATTACTCTTGCTACCTAAACCCTTTCCCCTCCGTTGAGGTCTCACTCTCTCTCTGCCTCCAGGGGGGGAAAAATGAGAGTAAAAGAGAGGGAGAAGAAATAGTAAAACAAAAAACAAACAAAAAACCCCAACCTTCACTAACCCTTATCTTCCGACTGGGTTAATTTCTTTTAAAGAAAGAAAAACAACAAACAAGACCAAACCCGCCTTTCTGCGGTGGCTCCAAGGTGATGTAATTTACGTGGTCGTCAAGAGCCTGAGAAGGAGATGATTCCACCCTTATCTATTTCCAGGTCCCTCCCTCCATCTCTAAAAATCTAAATGAAATAAAATGTCTTCATCGATGGGTGTTTGGGAAACCACTCCAAGATGTGAAGAGATTCTCTGGCCAGGGTGGTAGGGTGGTGGTCAGATTGCGACTGAAGGAGGTGTGGCGTGCAAGGCAAAAGAGTTTCTAACGAAACCGAAGCAAAAGTAGCTGTCTCAGTCAAGGGTGGCTACGTTATGTATGCAGCCTCGGAGCTGGTGCAGCAAAGGAAAGTATTGGAGGGGGGGGGGGACGGGAGGGGGAGAATGAAAAATAATCTGTCTCGAAGCTTTTTCCTGCGTTTACCTTCACACAATGAACGAGGTGGCTTTTCCCCTCCAGTGGCCCCCAAGCGCTCCTCACTTTAAGTCTCTCTACAGACTGTGACAACTTCTCCGTCCTTCTCCTTTCCCTAAAAGGGTCAACTCGTTTTGGGGAGAGAAAGAGGAGGGGGGAAAAGAAGCAGCTAGAACCTCTTTCTGCTTTCCTTCACTGAGTACAACTTTCCTACTGCAGGACTTCCAAACCCGGGAGCCCGGAGCCCAGAAAAGCGAGAGGGATAAAATGTCAAGGCCTCTCAAAACGACGCATTCCCAATTTGGCTGCGCCCAGGCTGGGCTCTTGGGGAAGCAAGGGGGATAGGGGAGCAGAAAACGCGAGCAGGGACGCAGGCAACGTGGCACGTACCTTGAAATCTGTGGCCCAGATATCGGTACCTGTGGATAAGCCAGGGGTAGAACGTGGATGGGTCTCTCTGCTGCGAGGCGAAGAGGGGGTGGGGCGAGTGCGAGGAGGGCAGGGGGTGTGCAGCCAGGGCGTGCGGCGGCGGCACCGGGTGGACCGGCACGGCGGGATTGGGCGGGTGGGAGACGGCTTCTGCAAACACCAAGTCCGGGTTGGAGTAGACGCCCCTGCCCGCTGCCGTATGGAAGCCGTTGAGGAAGGGGTTTATGGGGCTGGAGTTGGCATAACTGAGAGCCGCCGGGCGGATGGGGTCCTCGGAGCGCGAGGCGGGCAGGGGGTTGTCCTTGGCCACTAGCGACTCGATGGTGAAGCAGCGCTTGGGCGCCGGCTGGAACATGCTGCGCCGCCGAGCGAGTCCTGGGGGCTCCCCCGCTCCGGAGCGTCAGCAATGCGCTGGCTCCGACGCCGAGTTTCGGGAAGAAAAAAAATGATATTTTTGTTGTGCTGTCAAAAAGAAAAAAGGAAAGAAAAGGGGGAGGGGGAGGGAGAGGAGAGGCAACGCAACTGGAAGGAACCCGAGAATCTTGAACCAGAACGCACCCAAAGATGAGAGAAGAAAAAAAAAATCCTTTCCAGAAGAGTTTGCAGGCTGGGATGGGGAGGGGTATATATATATATATATATATATATATATATATATATATATATATATATTTGGCGAGGTAGCTTGGGGGACCCAGAGCTGCTGGCAGAGAAAAGAAGGGGGAAAAAGTTTCTTGAGGGAGAAAAAAAGTTTCCTCTCTTCTGCAAAAGGCGGGCAGGGCACCCTAAGTCCAAAGACAATCCATGGATGTACTCGGTTCTTCACAAGTTGTGCAAACGATTTGTTAGTTCATGAGCCTAATTAGTGCGGGGATCACATAAACAGCTTCCTCTGAAGCCTGGTAAATGGCTTGATGATTGGTCGCTATTACTCGCCTTGAGGTGGAAGGGGGGGAGACTCTTTAAAGTGCGTCAGAGGGAGGCGAGCGGCTGGGAACCTGGAGGGCTGGATCTGGGCCCGGAGTGGAACGGAGTCGAGGGTTGCCTGAGCCGCTGCTCTTGCTCTCTTCGTCTCTGCGGCTTCTTCCAGCCCTTACCAAGGCGGCGGCAGCTGCAGTTTCTTCTCCTTCTCCTCCTGTTCCTCTTTCTTCGTCCCCTCCTCCTCCTCTTCCTTCGTCTTCGTCTCCTCCTCTTCTTCCTCCTCTTCCTCCTCCTCCTCCTTCCCCACCTCCTCCTTTCTCGCCCCCGCCTCCTCTTCCACCTCTACCACCACTCCCTCCGGGGCGCCCAGGTCCCAGCAGAGTCCCCGCCGGGCGCTGCCGCCGCCACCTTCCACAGCTTCCCCTCCCAACCCGAGCCAGCTGCCACGGGGGCAGGTAGGAGAGCACAGATTCCTCCCGCGCGCTCCGCCGATTCTCATTCCAGACTCGAGCTCGGGGGAGGAGGGAGTAGGACGCATGGGGAGGGCTAAAGGGGGCTGGCTTGGGGTGAGGGTGGGGGAAACTATTATATTTCTCCATCCCCATCCCCCTCCTGAGGGCAAAACTTAATGTTGTCTCCTAGGCGAAGAGTAAACTCTTTGAGCCGTCCCCTCCCCTTCTCTGCTACCCAGCTCCCTCCTTTCCAAACTTGTGTTCCAAAGGGTCTCTGGGACCGAGAGGGTCTAAGAGACCCTGCCCTTTTAGGTAGTTGGCAAATCGATACCATCGCACCCCCTCCGTAGGGCAACTAGAGCAGACTACTGGTTTGTCCTTTCTCTTAATCAAGTCACACTTTTGTTCCCCTGGGTGGTGATTGAGACCTCTACCCTCTACAAACACACCCCCTCCACCATCACACATACAAATGCTTCCTTCAAAAGTTCTGGGGCAAAGAGTCGTACTGTCGAGGTAGATGCGGTTTGTGTCTTAGCGGTCATTATTATTATCTTTGTTATTATTGTTGTTACTAATGTCATTTATTAAAACATCTACCTCTATGCCCTACCCTGGATTGTTAATTGCTATGTTTGGGAGAGGACTTGGAGCAGTGTGAGTTAAATCTCTGGCTTCAGTCGGGGAGAGGACTAGAAACAGTGAGAGTGAGTTGGATCTCAGGCTCCAGACCTTGTCCGTATTTTCGAGTTCGCCTTTGGTTTTGGGATGATTTTAGGGCTGAGTTCCCTCATCGCCATTGGTTCGCGCCGAGGAATAATTATGATCACATCCCGCGGCTGCTGGCTGCAGCTTACTGTTTATTGGTAGTTAAAGATCTATTATCTATTCATCAGCCGCTTCTCTTTTTTTTCCTTTTTTTTTTTTTTTGCCAATTACATTCTTCTAAAGTGAAGTACCAGCAGGTATTTTTCACGTTTACAATTAATTATGAAAAAAAAATCTGGCGTACTTTAAATCTATTACGCTGAGGCGGTGTAATTTATCTTAAGGATGCAGAAATGCTTGTGTTGAGTGAATAGGTTGCTGAGAAACCTGAGAGAAAGTAGACCGGGAGGGGAAACCGGGGGTAAGACAGAAATATAAGTTTGATATACACATTTTTAGGAGGCGACAACAACAGAAAAAAAGCCGTGTCTGGATACACATTTCTTCTGAAAGTGATTATCTGAGGATCTCGTTCTTTTGCACAGTGGGTGACCGCATACCTCGTCCCCCCCCAACACACACAATTTCCCCTCCTGCCTTTATTTGCTTGTTTATCAACTTATTTTTGTTTGTGTTGGCATGGGGGACGGGGGTAGTGATGCTGTCTTTGGAAATCCCTTCTGAAAATTGGACCATACATTTAGGGACCGTCTTCTCTTAGGTATCCCAGCGCATTAGTAACTGGAGTCTCGTGCTAAAAAGTTCTTGCACACCCTACCCCTAACTTGGTGGTTCCTTTACCCAGCACTAACTTGCAAATACACATATTGTACATACCCACTCATACACACATATGTACATACCCGCGCTAGTACGTAAAAAGCAGTTGCGTGAAGATTCTGTAGCCTCTTCTGGGTAAACCCCTCTCCCTCCCGCACTTTCCAGGTTTCATTCGTAGCACCGAGCTAGCGGAGCAGGGGTCATGTCCTGGGTTTCACCCTTTGCCCAGGGCTGCCCCTCCCCCAAAGGAGTTTGACTGCACCTGGTAGTTTCCTTGAGGGCCTGAGCTAACTGAGGAACTGGGCCCAGCTCCGTGGGATGGGGGAACCTAGGCGAAGAAACCTCCAACTCGGATGGTTGTGTTGGTTGGAATGTGTGTTTGGGGGGTGGGGTGGGAGGCGAGAACCTAGAAGACAGGTGACTGGAAAGCTGATTCCTCCAGCCTTTCCTAAGAGGACAAAATCTCCCCATTTTCTTCCTCCGACTAACCCCTGCCCCAACCTTCACCCTACCCCACCATCCCTTGTCTAACAATCATATATTTAAGAATTCTTTCAAATACACAAACTTCTCCAGTTTGGTTAGGCATAGTAAAGAGATTTACTGAAACCGTGTGTGTGTCTGTGTGTGTAAATATAAGTGTACTGTAGTGGAGAGGAGGAGAGCCGGTGAAAAAAACTATCCAAGCCCGGGTTATGAGAAGCAAATTAATATCCGAAAGAGTTTGTAAATCTAAGTACTGGGATGAACCTGGAAGCATTGGGGGCCTAAATGGGACGCTTTCACCTCCTGATAGTTTTTCTAATCGAATCGAAAAGGAACACAGAACTTGGGCCTGTTGGTTCCATGAAGTCATCCAGGTGCAGGTAAGATGAATCTGGAGAACCAAGGCTGGGGACCCTGTAGGGTTGAGGAGTACATTTGAGCTGAGGAGGGACAGAGGAAATCTTATTCAAAGAAAAAAATTTCTATTCCCATCCCCTCCAGATTCACAGCCTGCCCACTTGCAGTCATTCCGACGGTCAGCGGCTAGCCCTGGGTCCTCAGGCTCTGGAGCCGGGTTTTGGAAATTTCCAAACCATTTCCAGGGAGGTATAACCTGCAATGTCAAACTCAGTGGGTCCCAGATTCTGGGAAATTCATCACTGGCCAGAACCAAGAGACTTAGATAAATTCAGCGCGGTGGGATCTGGAAGCTAGGCACCAGGGACTACCCCAAGGATGCTGGGACCTAAATAACCTTGGATATATGTTTTTAATTATTGGCCTGGAGTTAAGTTGGGAGGTGGGAATGATGTGTGTGCAATTAGAAAAGGTATTACTGAGAGCCAAAAAGTCTGTAAGCATCCCTAACCTTTTACCCGGACGAGAGCCGACACCGAAATTTCTTTTCTAAAATTCTCACTCTTGCATCGGAGAAAGTCTCTGATACCCAGCTGGTCCTGTGGTGGAGCCATTGAGCTGCAGAAGAATGGACGCCTGAAAACCTTGCACCTTTCTAGCTCTAACCTTTCCTGGATCACTCGGTTTTCTGGACTTGAGGCGCAGTTATGATTTGGGTTTGAAATAGAGTAGGGTCAGAGAGATTGGTGTTTGTGAAACGGCTTCATTTGCTCCTTTTGTCTCCGGGCCCCTCCCTTAAAAACATCTCAAAGTGTTTCCCACAACTCTGAGGTCAGCTAGGGTGGTGATGGGGAGGGAGCTGTTTATAAATCACCCCCGGTCTTCTTTCCAAAGGGATTGTTCACCCTGGGCCAGTCTAATGCAAAACTCGCTCCAAAACTACACAAATGTCCTGGTTTCGCTTTCCTCGACACGAGGCTGGGAGGCCAGCCCCTGAGTGAGACATGGGTCAGTCTACCGATGTGTGTGTGTGTGTGTGTAAGAGGCAGAGAGCGCTGAGCGTGTGTGCGTTGGAGGGAGGAGAGCAGGAGGAGAGACAATTAGTCTACTAAACACACGGTTTAATGTGCTTCTTACGAGCCCTAAATATCGATAAATAGATTTTCCCTGGTTCTTAGTCCTTTAAACGCATATTAAGTGGGGTAAGCTCTGGTAATTCATGAGCCTGTACCTCGGAAACACAGGGGACAAGTTCACAAGTTAAAGACCCCGCGACACGCAAGCGAATCGACAAGGTGAGTTACTCATTAAAGGACAGGGGCCTCTTGCCGAGACCAAAGCACAGAACTATGAAAGATCAGGGCCCTCAGTCTAGCTGCTTCTCTGCATTCAGGTGCTTCAAAAGCCAACATTGACTCACTCCCAAAGCCTCTTCCGAAACCCGGTGACTAACAGGTGGCGATTTAGATAGCGCGGCTCAGCTGGGCTCCAAAGCTCTCTTTGTAGATTTCGCAATTCTCACCGTTCTCCCTCACCTTACCTAGCCCAATCTCGAACCCGGTTTTGTCCCAGGATTTGAGAGTCTAACCCCACTATGGCAGGTGAAAGCATATTTCTGCTGCAGGTCAGTGCGTGAGTGCGTGGTGACTTGGAAAGGGTGACTGAGTCCAATCAGAACGAAGCCGTCCCTGCGCCAGTAAAGTCAAAGGTGTGCTGAGCAGTTAGAGACTCAGTCTATTGTAAAGAATCCGAGGGAAGTAAAGTCTTCCAACTCTGAAAAATATAAATAGGACTAAGCAAAAGTCCGTGCACCTTCATAAGTGAGCTCGCCGACGAGCATGCCCTAGATAAACGCAAATGGATACGGTAGACACCAAGCACTAAACTCTTTGACCAGAGGGTCGGTTCGTACTCAAGAATCTAATCTTCAAACACTGTTCAAGGCAAAGGGTCGACCCTGGCTTGAAGTAGTCTTTTCTGGGACCAGTGCTTGGTCACTCCGTTATAAACCATGGAGCACGTCTAACAAGGCAGTGGGAAGAGGGAAGCAGCCTAGTCAAGGTTTCCGAAATGTCTTCAAACAAGATTCCCAAGGTGGGATTCTTTAACATGATGTTGTTTTGTTTTTCCATTTCCTTCCTTTCCCCTTATCTGGGCGACATGGAAGCGAGCTCTTTCTTGCCCGAAGAATTGTTATCAAGGCCAATATTTGTATGTAACATGTAGTATGATGCAGACTCGAAGCACCTCGTGTCTAATATACATTTATGTCAGGATTGATTAATTGAGGCAAGCTCCGGGGTCGCCTCTAGCTATATAGAACGAATCACAGTGTACTGATGGCATGCTATAAATCTGAAATATGGGTATTAAAAAATGAAGTGTGCCGGTCGACTGGGATATATCGAGGACTCCCAAATGGTGAAATTAGCCAGAGGTCTTCCATGAATAAGGGTATCAATTGTTTGTAGATTGCTTTCTAGATTGCTTCCTACTTTCTTAGTTTCTCAGCACACATGGAGGGGACGCCGTACGAACACGAAAACTGGACATTTTTCCCCCTTTCTGGTATACAAATATTAAATGAATGCCCCCCACCCCACCTCGCTTCGAGGCGACTGAGGGGACTGCTGGAAAACCTTACTAACAGAGGAGCCAGATTGGTGTGTGAGCAGCGCCGCCTAGTGGTCTCACGAGCACAAAACCACAAAGAGTTTGAAACGACCTGCTTTTCTAAGTTCTAAGCCGTCCGTTCACTAAATAGCTGACTTTTTATCCTTCCATACACCTCCTCCTCCCCTCTAGAGCACAGATGTCCAGACACTGAGCAAGGGTGGGTGGATGAGGAGGGAGAGAAGGGGAAGTAGCCTCTCTCAAGGACCAAAAAAAAAAAAAAAAAAAAAGATACACAGCCTTCTCACCCTTAACCCCCAGTTTTTTATACTTGCTGCCAAGAGTTCAAACTCCACCCTGCAACGGTGTGTGCAGGCAGATTTCGAGGCTAACTCAGTCAGTTCCAGCGGGGTGGATTTTCTGTGATCTTTTGCACAAAAACCCGGAAAGCTGGTGTACTTGAATAATAGACATAAGGTCACTTTAAACAAATTATCCTTCGTTTTCTCCTCCTCTTTTGAGATAGAGAACAGGCTCACTCCCCGAGCCAGTCACTTCTCTGGCGCAACGGCCACGCCTCCCGGTCAATAGTTGAGGAGCGGCCAAAGACCAGAGGACCCGTCATGTCCCTGTGCGTGAGCCACAGGGGCAGCAGCAAAGGGCTCAAGAACCGCAGGAACGTGGCATCCCAGTTTCGGATAACTAAAGTTCTCGGCCGTCTGTGCCTTTTTGTCCAACTACTACCAAGACAAAGTAGTGAAGTTAGTATTAGCTCGGAGGCGGGAAAAGGAGATATTGGTGTCCCATGTTCCCTTCTTCTCCCAGGGAAGAATGTATTCCTTGAAGGGAGGGGAGGGGAAGAGGGCTAGGCAAGGGGCAGTTTCTCCCTGAACCTCGCTCCGTAGCCCCTCTTCCATGTCATTGCCTGCAACTCTCCCGGTATGCCGAAGTTCTCTTCTCTCAGTTCGAAAATGTGTGCGCGCATGATACGTGGAAATAGAATCCGCGTGCCTCTTTCTGGAAACCCGCATAGAGTGAATGTGCTGGGTGAAATGATTGTTTTGTGAGGTCCACAGGCAACCTCGGGGTGTGATCAGCTAAGTGAAGATAAATAAAAAAGCTGTCCTTTCCATTCTCTTTCCTCCCTGAATGGGTGAGATGGCTTTCGAAACTTGGAATCCGTGAACGCTGTTCAGCGACAGCCAGCTTTCAGCAGACAGGTGAAGACTATTTTCTTTCCTCAACCAACATCTTGGAGATTATGCTGTATTTCCTTTTGGTGACCCTTCCCATTACCATCGATCTCCTGTAAGTTTCTTCCCGCTTTGATATCCCTGATCTTTTCCCTCCGCCAGAATAATATTTCAAGGACAAACGCTAACGCTCAGAAGTTAATTTCGGACTTTTGTTTATTAAAACGTTGTTCTCCGTTCTCTGTGGTTTATTGTTGCTGCTTTTAAACTTTGTGTGCGTCTTGGGACCTCTAACCCCCAACCACCACCCAGATTCATTTTTCCATCTCTTAGGACTTAAAACCCTTCACTCGAGTAAAGCGGGGGCTAGGCTTCTCCCCCAGTCCTTAACTTCTTGGGTTCAGTTGCTTTTTAAACAGATTACAGGATCACAGAATGTTAATTCTGGTAGAGGTCTTAGAGGTCAACTAGATGCCCAACACCTTCCTTTACAGATGAGGAAGCCGCAGTACAGAGAAGGACAGCGACTTGCCCAAGGTGACGCTACTGTTAAGTGGGAGAGAAAAAATTCACCCTGGATCTTCTGAATTCTTTGACTCCAAGTCCAATATAACTTTTCTTCTCTGGATCTCAATCAGATTCCTCCTCCCCCCCAAAGGTGAGCCGATGCCCCTTCACCCCTCTCAGGGGCTCCAAGGTCAAAAACATACCTCTTCCCCACTCTCTGGTCTCAATCTAATTTAGAAATTTTGCAGCACGGAGAAAGAAGCTAGATCTTCAAATAGGGCTTTGATTTTTTCTTTTTGGTAGAGTTTGAAGGTTGTCTGGGGGTAGGGTTTAAGAAAAGAGGACTCAGCCTTCCTTGTACAATTTAAACCTGAGTGGTGGTACTCAGTTTGGTGCCTTGCCTTTCCCTGGACACTAGAAGATTCCCTGGCTGAGTCTTCCCGGTCCCACTCCTCTTTTTCCTTGCTCTCTATATTCCGGAGCCCTGGGAGCCTTGGATATGCTTCAGAAGGGTCATGAACAAGCAAGTAACTACCCCAATGGCCAACCACTCTGGAAAGATGGTCCAGGCTTCATTTCTGTTTTCTACCTTTTCATTTGAAACTGCGCATTTCCTGTCAAAAGACCCCGAGATTGCCTTGCTTTAACCCTGACTTTGCAGAACCCGGTGAGTGAGTACTAGGGTAACTCTGATTCCCCCCTCTCTTCAGGAGAAGGTGCCGGAACAATGAAGCTCAAATGCTTGGCACAGTTGACATTTAACTTCCGGGGCAAAAGCACAAAGCTACTTCAAATTTTCCCTTCACTTCATAGATCTTTGTGGGATGGGATTTTGTTCACTTTCTCTATCTCCACCCCACAGAGGAAAGATCTATTTCTTTGATAACTTTTCCATTGCCGGGCAACCGTTCTATAAGGCAGTAGACAGTAATATGTACTAACATTTCTATGGCGCTTTTAAAGTTCGCAAATCTCTTTAAGTGTGTTTCTTTTGAGCCTCATTGCCATTTGAGAGTCTAGGAAACGGAGGCCCGGAGCTATTAAATAATTGCTTAGAGCTACAAAGCTAGTAAATAACAGAAGTAGAATTCGAACTCAGGTCTTTTGATTCCAAGTCAAAAAATCTATTTACTATCCTGAAGCTACTTTCCTAGATAACATTTACACAGCTCTTCCTATGTATTATGTAATTCAATCTCCACAGCAATTCCTTGAGGTAGCTGTTATCCCCATTTTATAGAGGAGAAAATAGGCCTAGCGACACTTGCTTGTGGTCACACAGCAAGTCAAAATCAAAGGCTAGTCACAATTTTTAAAAAATGAAAAAGAATCAAAGGAGGAATTTGAACTCAGATCTGTCTCTATTCTGGCTCTTTTGCAGCAACACCAGGCTTCTTCTCTAGATAACAATGAATCCTTTTCTGGCACAGAACTGTAGGGGTTGACTGGGGCCTTTGAGTGAAGGTTGTAACTTTTTCGTGAGTAAACCATATCTTTTCCACATCACTGGTAGTTTGTAGTAGAGAAAACTTGAAGCAGGTGGGGGCGGGTAGACAGAGACAGAGACACAGAGACAAAGACAGAGACAAGAGAGAGACTTCAGATAGAAAGTGAATGAAAAGAACCTTTCTTTTCTCTCCCCACCCAGAGCATCCCTAGACTGGCCTGGGGGTGGGGGGAGGGGGAGAATGGAGGCTCGAGTGGGGATCGAATGGAGGAAGCCAGGCGTGACCACTTGGCTCAGTTGCGAATTCCGCACCTCTAGAGCCGGGATTGTAAGAAGTAACTAGCCAAAAGCAATCGCAATTTGCAGACTGGGAGCAAAGATCTTATCTCGCCAGGGAGGACCCTAGCGAAAAGGAAAGAGCCCTAGTGCAGTCAAAACAAACTCAGGCCCTGGGCGTAGCTGAAGAAAAAAAAAATTCCCATGCATTGCCCCCTCCTCTTGGACAATAGCATGAACGTCTTTTCTAGGATGCGCGCCCAGATTCCCTCTCCCACTCACACGCAAACACAGAGAAAACGATACTTTCCTCGGAGCTTCGAGTGGCTTAGTACAGTCTTCCCTCTCCCTTTCCCCTCAAGTCCAAAGAGCTTCCGCGCACGAACAATGGAAGGAAACAAACTGATGTTTTAGAAGCTCCCTATTTCTATCGATTCATTTTTTTCTTCCCCCAACACCTCCCCTACACACACACACACACACAGAGTTCCAGAAGTCGTAAAGTAGGATTCAGTACCGGCACTCACTATGTGGACTGAACCGGATGGGACCGGGCAGGAGGGCGCTCAACTGTACAGAGAAGCTAAAGGCTGGGGCAGAAAAGCAATATACCCCAGCGGCCCAGACTTGTCACGGACTCGGCGCCCTGACACGAGTCTGCAACTTAAAGCCTCTCTGGGACCTCGCGGGGCTAGGCTGGCAAGAGCTGGGAAGGGGGGTGGGGCGGGAGAACAGGGACTTGGGACTGGAAGGAAACGGAACCCGAATGTGTGTGTGCATGCATGAGTGTATTTGTGTATCTGTGTATGTGTGTGCACGCGCGCGTGTATTTGTCTATGTATGTATGTGTGTGCGTGCGTGCGTGCGTGCGCGGGCGCATATAGCACTGTAGAAAATCTCTAGCCTGTCTGTGCTCTCAGAGAGTAATGACCTCCATATGGCCTTTTGCAACGGCAGGCATACTTTCCATCCGGCCCCTTCTCCTGAGTCTTGCTGATATAATCGTCTTAAAATAATCGTGGGGAAAGGGACATGGGACATACAATCTGGTTTCTCCTCTCATTGACTGGGGCAAGCACTTGGCCGCCAACTATCTCTCAGTACTAGTTCTGGGGTCCTACAAGAAGACGCGTCATTCTTTCTCTTTTTCTCCGATCCCAGTTGGCTAAAAAGGGGGTGAGGTGGGGTGGAGATTTGGCTCGTTTAAAGACTTTGGAAAGCTCTGGAAAGCTAATATGAAGGATGGGTTGTGTTTGGGGCATGATAGAGCCCCCGATCAAATCTTGGTAAGTTCCCCTACCCCCTTGCCGTGGAGTATCAGAGTACCCAATTTGAAAGTTAACTACCCAGGTAATCCTATTTTTCCTTTTGCATTCAATCAGTAATGTCCTGGACTGTCAGAGCAGGGACTGAATGAAGCGTTTGATCTGCGTGGAAAGTGGGTCTCTTTTTGTATCCCCAGTACTTAACACAGTGCCTGGCACATAGAAAGCATTTAATAAATGTTTATTGAATGAATGAATGAATGAATGAATGAATGAATGAATGAATGAATGAATTCCATCCGTGTGCACTCCATGGTGGGTTCGTAAATGGGCAGTGGAGGTGGAGAGGGTGGTGTCCATCGGGTTAAAGGGGGCTCGGCCCCCGGACCACAGCGATGTGAAAGAGGCAGGGGAGACGCTGAACTGCTCTCTGACAGCTCCCAAGGAAGGTGGCTCTCAGAGCAATCTTGGGGGAGGGTAGGACAGAGAGCAGAAAGTTCAGAATCGATAGATCCCTTACCAGACCTATCTGCCGCCTGGGACTCTGGGAAATTGACAAAAGCAAAGGGAAGGTGGAAAGCGGGGAGCTCCCGGAAAGAGGGAACTGGGGGATAGGGCAAAGGAGATGGACCTTGGGCGGGTCTACATCCCCACTCCCACCCCCACCCCCAACCTTCCAGAGCAACGGATCCTGTAGTGGGTCAGAGACTTCAGAGGGTTCTGTTCTTGGTCTTTTGAGGGCACGATTTAGCTTAGTCGCAGAAGCAAAGCAAAACTTCGAAAAGTTTGGGGAAGTTAGCGACTCTTTGGCTTGGACATTAATTTTTCATTACAAAATATTTTACTTCCATGAGATAGTATTAATTTTAAGCCAAACACGCACACGAAATATTCTTGAAGAGAACCCAAAATTAGAAGCTGACAGTGACCAAAACTCAGAGCAGCAAGAAGACAACTGACTGGTTCTTCCTACAGTCTTCAGGCTTTCACTTCCCCACGGTCTGTGTGGCTACCCGAAGTTAGCATCTACCTGGAATGATTTACCTGAAAAGACTAGGAGGGGTCGCCACGGGGCTCGGAGGCAGCTGTCTAAAGAAATAGCAGAGCCATGCGTTTAACACAGTTCTTTTTCTGTTTAAATCTTGCAGAGTACATTGATTGAGCAGATTTACTTTGTTTCTAGATAGCTCTAGAGATCGCAGAGGGATTTTAATCAACCAACATGGAGTTTTATGCCTTGGTGCCAATAAAAATCCACATCTGCTAAGACTTTTTTTTAAGTCTAATTTTCTAGGTTAACTTTTCTGATGAAACGTCTAACTTATTTTCATAGTGTGTGAAGCGCAAATACATGAAGCAATTATCATTAAGCTACATGACTTGCTAGCACATATTTCATATCAAATTTCTTACTGTGCATTCCCCCCACACACTTGGATTGCTTCTCTATACTTTCCAGTCTTAACTCTACGATGATTTCCTAATCATTAGGTGCCAGTCAGAAATGTTAAAGAACGCTGATACTTTTTTTTAAATGCTCTTAAACAGCACTGAATTTAAAGATTGGTTAAGTTTTTAAATTTGATTCTAAATACACACTTGAAAATGGCATTTTAAGTTGTTTTACGTTGCTAAGACAGACCACTATTGTCATTGGTAAAACTCAAACTCTCAGATTTTCCACTGAACAAGGAGGGGAAAATTGTTCACTTGGATCTCATTTACTCTCTTGCTTATTTTTTTCTTCTTCCAAGAAAAGTCTGGAGTCTGGCTTTTAAATCATGAATTAAATTATATACTTCAATTATTTGGAATAGTCTGTGCCCCCAAAGTTCTGGATTCATTGGTACTCTGCCCCATCTCCAGTGTTAATAAAGGATATTTAGTAGAGTCTTCTTTGAAATAAAGAATGTAATCACTATTTCCCTTTTGCTGCTCAGATAAGGTCTAGCAAAAACTTGTGGTGCGAATTAAAAGCCATAAATATCTTTAACTCCAAATTACAGGAAAGATTGCCAATAATCTTTAGAACAGTATTCTAGCTCCTTTGAGATCCTTTGGACCAGGGATTCTTAAACTTTTTTGTGTCATAGACCCCTTTTGATATAGCCTATGGACTCCTCAGAATAATATTTTTTAATGCATAAAATAAAATACACACTATTATGAAGGAAAACAAATTTCTATTAGTAAAAATAAGGATATAGATTTTTCCCATCTAAGTTTATGGACTTCCTAAAATCTCTCCAGAGTCTCGTGGGGTCCATGGCCCCAGGTTAAGAGCCCTTGATGTAGACAGTCATACAAATAGAGCCAAGTTCTGCAAAAACAACAAATCCTATCCTATAAATTCCTTTGAGATACTCAAAAAGGTGGCTTCTCAGATAATATTTTTATATACCCATGTGTCCGATTTCAGCTCATGAAGGCTGTCATAGGATAGAATGACTCGTCATAAGAGAATATGTACATTCCAGAAATCTATTTTCAAAACTATGATATCCCAAGATTTTGGATCAAGGATGGTTTTTTTCCAAAGAACACAGTTGTTTTCCATCACTCACTTTTGCATATTTGAGAGGGACAAGAGGACTGATGGGTGGGGGTTGGGAAGGAGAAGAATAGGGAAAAGTATAGAGTGTAATCAATTAAAAGGAATTTGGGGAACTCAACATGTGTTTAACTGGATATGCTTAGTAGATTCATACTGGCCTTTCAACCCTGAGTCCTAAATAATAAATAAAAGGAATCTGATGGTCTCCTTTCTGCAGTTGCTTAATGTAAGTCGGAAGGGAGAGTTCAACAGATTGCACCATCCTGTTTGCCTTTAGCCTTATACAAAAAGAAAAAAAAAACAGAGAAGAGGAAAACTGTACCAAGCTTAGATTGGTACAAATCAGATTTCCCTCTCCCCCCCCCATAAGTGTTTAAGGGCTAGAATCTAAAGATTATCTGTAATGAGACAGTCCCAGTTTACCATACTAGAAAGAGCCAGCATGAATGGAAACTGTAAAGTTTACAAATATATTTGTAAAGAAAATATATTCCTAATTTCCAGACAGTTACATATAATCAGCTTTTTGAAAGGAATGGGCTTCTTAGGAGATGTGATTTTTTTTTTCTAAGTAGGTAAAGCTGGCTAAGACAGGACAATTTCAGAAATAGGAGATTTCTGAACAAACAGGAATTGAAAGAGAAACCTTCACTTCATATTATTTACCTTGAGAAACAAAACACAGAAACTGTGTAGAATGTGCAAGAACTCAGCAATAATGGTGCTTGGGGTTGGCTGTTTATTTTTAAAAGCAACATCCATAGATGACTACTTGGAATGAATTCTGATCAAAGCTGGGAATGTTAACTCAGCCTAATAGAGTTTCCAAATTCCTCCCAACTCTAAGTCTCATCAGTGTCACAGGAAGGTCTAAAAACACTATTTTGTTTTGGGTGAACTGGAACTGATAAGATTTCAAGTTTGCTGCATTTACAATTTGTAAAGGGTTGTTACCATTGCTACTGGTCTCTCTGACACTATTCGTTTATTTCTACCAAATATATCCCCAAGTTTTTGAAGGACCCTGACTTTTTTGTTTTATTTCAGAGAAACCAAGGATCACATTATCTTAGAGCTGAAAGGAATCTCAGAAGTGACCTAGTCTAAACTACTCATTTTACAGATGAAGAAACTGAGTCTCAGAGAAGGAGAACAACTCACCCACATTCATTTTGTTATAAATAAACCAACCAAAAGGGAAAAAAGGAATAAACCAACCAATAAACAGCATCCATTCAATTGCAGTAATCTAAAATCCTTTCTGAACAGAGCCAAAACATCCTGATTAGAAATGAAAAATGTCGCCAATAGTACAGATGTATTTGGGAACATCCGGATGATTGACTGAATTTTTCCCTTTCATCCAGATGTTTTGGCATCCTGTTGACACATCCATTGTAAGCACATAGGAGAATTATTTTGCTAATGGTGAGACCATGAGAGTCCCGTGTTTCTGAATTCCTCCTTTAGTTATACATAGTCCAATGACTAGATTTGAACCAATAGGCCTGGTTGGAGAGTGGAGTTTGGTAGAAGCAGGCAAAGAAGCTTATTCTTCTAACAGCCCCTATTTCCTCATCCTTTGAATGGGGACAATACTAATTAAACTTCTTACCTAATAGAGTTGTTGTTGTATGAGGCTCCAATAAGATAATGGATCTGAACATCCCTGCAACTGTAATGTAACAATATAAATGTAAGTTATTATTGTTATTATAAAATTAATGTGTGCTTTGGAGCATGCACATTGCTTCTAGCCTAGTAGACCCAGCAGTGCCTCCCAAATGAAAGACTAGGTTCTCGGGGCACTGCCCAGCTCCTTCTTTTCTAGTAGTAGTTTCCCTTTCATCTCAATCTGCTCCTCTTGTCTGGTGTCTTTCCTGAAACCCCATTAGGGAAGCCTAATAAGCCTATTCTTCTTTCTTCCTCTTGCTTCATTCCTGTAAACAGTACTATGGACAAATAAGTTAATATGGGGTATGCAGTCTAGTTCTCCTGGTCAAATGAGCTCCCTGAGATGTTTACATCCTCTTTTTCTCTCCTTTTCTCACAAAAGAAGTTATGTAAGTTACAGACTGGCTCATTGCATTTTAAGGGGTAAGTTACAGAATAAGGGGTAAGTTCTGATCACCCACCCCTCTCTCAATGCTTTTAGAACAGGAGTTTTCAAATTAGTTTCTGCTTTGAAATAATTTGCAAACAGGGTTATGTTTCAAATGGGTTGTTTTTGTTTTTTTGCAAAAATCACAGAATCTTTTCATATTCTATATATTCTCACACTGTGTATAAATGTGTGTACACACATATGTACATATATTCAATTTATATATTTTATTCTCTACTTCTAAATCATGCTGTTACCTTCACTCGGAAACCATGTGCAATCAAGAACAAGAATGCAGCTGTCCAAATATTTATTGTACCTTATTCATTCATCCTTTTATTTAAGAGTGTATAAAGTACCTTGTATCTGCAAAGTATTGAATGAGACTCAAGATGAGTGAAAGATGAAACCCTCAGAAGCTTAGACTAGATGTGGCCACAAATAAATACGAGACAGATCAAATTAGGAATAGAATTAGGGGGTCTGGTGCACAGGCTGTCCATGTGAAGAGGTTAGAGAGCTTGCTTCTAGGAGAATGGTAAGGATATATAATGGAAGTGTTTAGGGCATGCTATAGAGCATGTGTGTGTGCATTCTGTTACTGGTTCAGGTAGGCTTTCCATGTTTTGAAGAGGAAAGTGATTGGCTGAGGAGGCATTAGAAAAAGCTTTTCAGCATCAGTCCCTCCCTCTTTTGCCTCATTCCATTTGAAGGGATCTCAGTGACTCTTTTAATCAGGTTATCTGGTGAGAGACCATGTTTGTAAGGAGAAATGCCTTCAGGTCTTTTCCTGTCTGAGGACATATGGTCCCATGAAAGGACCTTGGTCCTTGGCCTCTGTGTTTTTTCGTTCAGGACCTCCATTATATAAACATACCAGGGAAGTACAAATTTTCAAGATCAGATTTTTAAAAATCACTTCTAGTTAGAGAAATTAGAAAAGACTTCATAAGAACCAGTTGTCGAAGCTTGGGAAGGATGTCAACAAGCAGAGGTGGGTGAATCCATTTTAGACAGACAGGCTAGAAAGTGTGACCAATGTTAAGTTTTTTCTCACTTCCCTTAAAAATATTTAAAGACAACATGCCAGCCCTACTCCCTGAAATCTTCCCCTATCTAGGAAGCTAAATATCTCTAGTTTCTTCCTTCATTCCTTAATGTGGTTCCCAGTCTCTTTACCATTCTGGTTGATTCCTCTTCTGAAACAGGACACACATGATTGAAGATGCAGACTGACCAGAGCACAATCCAGCTATCATTTGCTTCATCCTGGATAATACACAGAGTTGTGCTAATGCAGCCAAGATCAATTTGGCTTTGGGAACAACTCTTCTAAACCCGGAAGGTTCAATTTTATAGTCTTTAAGGTAGAGAGCAATTCCAAGATCCTGGCTATGAATTATTCAAAATTTCATTTTAAAAAGCATACCTACCCAAGATGGATACTATGTAGGACAGTAAAGGAAAACAAGAGATGAAAATGCCCAGACAAATATTAAAGCAAAAGCACAAAAAAGAAATCAAGAATAAGAAAAAGATTGAGCAGAAAAACATGTTTTCCAAACTTAAGATGCTTGTCCAAGAAAAACTACCAGCTTAATACTCAGAGGATTATCTCCTATATGTTAGAGTGTCTGCATGCTTCATTTTATAAGGGAAGAGACAGGACGCTGTTCATTAAATGACAAAGGGGAGAATCCTTAAAGGGACAACATTATACTGACATGCAACCCTCTTTAATATTCCATGACCAGGATTTTGCTTAAATGGTCAGTGATACAGACAACTATAATTATGATGAAACAAAGGACCCCTTGAAACAGCAAAGGAACTATAAAAGGTTTCAATTTGTTACTGTGTTGTGTTCCAAATACTTTCTTGTAAATTGGCTGTTTGTCACTTAGAATGAATTCATCCAGGGAAACAGTTACAACTGATTTTTAGGTTCTTAAGTTAACTCACAATAACCTATTTAACAAAGTCATAGATTAGAGATAAAACAATATTGTTGGAAAACACAATATATTTGCAGGTTTTCTAAAGCAGAAAACTATGGGTGTGGTGCTCATAATTAAAATAGGTTTTGTCTTATTACCTTGAATGTTGGTGTTAGAAGAAGCAGTAGAGATTCTGAGGGGAGATTTGGGTATGTTCAAGGGCTTTTGAGTTTAGGGTTTTCACTGGTTTGCAATTTTCTAATTTCTTGTCAAAACTTATATGATTCATTTCTTGATGGAGCTGTGTATCAATATTCCTACTTTTAGACTTGTCAACTGTAATTAGGTTCCTCTCCTTCTTTGGTTTACCAATAGAACAAAGAGGGAGGGAAGCCAAATAGAGGAGAAAGATTTACTTGAGATAACTAGGCAAAAGTTTCATGGGAGAGGGGAAAAAAGGAGCATAAAGAGGATGTGTATGTACATGTGAGGTAGAGATTGCCTGCGGTAGAATCATTTTGCTGTGTGTGGTCAAAGGATGAAGGAAAGGGAAGATCATGGCCCATGCTTCATTTCCCACAGAAAGGGGAAGAAAGGAGATGTGGGGAAGAGATGTTGAGTCTGAAATTTCCCCATATTGACCACCAGGTGACACCATTGATCTAGGACGGCTTAAATGGTGCTTGGAGTTAGAGAAATGGAAAGCTAATAATATAACTGGTTATTTGTATGTACTAGGACATGCATTTGTATATGTCCCACTTCACTGCCTCATTATGGTATGCAGATGAACCAGTGTCAAGTCAACACATATTTGTTAAGTGTCCACTAGGTGCTGTGCAAAGTCCTATGTTCTCAAAGGTTATGCCAGTAGAAAATAATCTCTAGCAAGTCTCATCAAACTGGAAAGACTTCAGGAGTGACAGCCTTTTTATCTGTTGTCTGAAGATGAGTCTAGCCAGATTTTGAGAGGTTTATAGTGAGGATGAGGTAAGGTGATTGATTTTTCAGCCACAGAAACTCTTGCAGCTTCAGAAGGGATGATGTCATAAGGACTACATCAATGGAGAAAATAGTCACATCGGAAAAAATCACAGATTGAAGTTTTGAAATTTTACAAAGTGCCTTACACATAGAAAGTGCTAAATAAATTTTATTGAATTGAATTATACATATGGAAGAGGAGTCCATAACTCAAAGTATGTCTATGATCTTTTAGGATACCAGAACCTATGCTTCTGGGGGCCAGGAGCATTAGGGAACATGTTTAGAACATTATCCTTAAGTTACATAGTGAACATGTCCTTTATTAATTATTCCAGACAGTAGAGGAAGGGTAGTGGATAGTTAAGAAATTTCTAAAGGAAAGAGCAAAGGATTCCAACTGTGGGGGATATGGCAACCTCGAGGGAAGGTATATAGAGAGGTAGTGAGGAGGAAAAAATGTATATTTATTCATCTTGGATCTAGAAATCAGAATTTGGATCCAAGACTAAAAGTTATGAAGTGAGCTTTCTGGTTCTATATAAGGAAAAAACTTGACACTAATTAGAACAAGAAATAGTAAGATGGGTTGCTCTTGTAAATAGTGAGTTCCCCATCATTGGAAGTATTCCAGTAGATGAGCACATGTAAGGCATATTATAAAGGAGGAGAAGTTCTATTCAGGTGAAAGTTGGACTAGATTGATTTCTGCAATCTCTTCTAATTTTGAGATACTGATTATGTAGGACAAGATGAATCAAAAGAATCTCCACCTCACTGGTTCTCCTGGACAGCAGCAGCTCTTGAAGTAATATCACTGAAGTGACATTTTCCTCCTGAGGCTAAAAGCAAAAATTATTTCCTCTGGGAGTTCTGAGGAGATTGCTATTTGAGTCCTGTGAGGCAGCTGGGTGGCTCAGTGGATAAAGAGCTAGCCCTGAGTTCAAATTCAGCCTCAGACATTTATTTACTAGCTTTGTGATCGTGAGCAAGTCACTTAACGACTGCCTGCCTCAGTTTCATTGCTGTAAAATGGGGATAACACCTTTTTCCTCCCAGGGTTGTTGGGAGGATATAATGACATAATAATCATACAGTGCTTAGCACAGTGCTTGGCTCCTTGGAAGCATTATATAAATATTAGCTATTATCATATCAAATGAGATAATATTTGTCAAGTGTTTAACAAGCCTGAGCATGCTATGTAAATGCTAGCTATTATTGTGACTGCTTCAAGATTTAGACACCAAATGGACTCAGGTATTATAGTACTCTATCCTATGAGTACTTTTCTCCTAGTCATTTCTAGGGTGGGTGTGGCAGAAATGTTCCTACCTCAAATTCTGAAAGAGAAACTCCCCACTTCATGTCTTCATGGAATCATGTTTTACTGGATGTCAAATCCAGTGCTTCAAAGACAGACAGATGGATAGATAGGTAGATAGGTATAAAGATAGATATAGATCAGTAAGAAAATGTTTCCGTGGCACAGTTGTTGGACTGATGCCATTGGTGATTCAACTCTGCCCAAACTCAGTGTATATATGAACAATTGGAACATAAATTATTTGAGGGCAGGATTTGTTTTTTTTTCTCTTCTTTCTATCTTCAGCACTTAACACAACATTTGACACATACCAAGCAGTGAATAAATGCTTGCTGATTGATATGAGAAACATAGTACCATGGAAAGATTATGGAAAGAATCTTGGAATAAAAGGACCTGGGTTCAAATCCTGCCTTTGTCACTTACTGTCTCTGTGAATAAAGCACTATCCTCTCTGGACCTCTTCATTAGTAAAATAAGAAGGTTCATTAAGGTCATATCAAGCTTTAATTTTTTTTCCTAAAATTTTTTTCCTAAAAATTTCCTAAAATTCTCTTAATTTTTAATTCTGAATTTAAATGTATAGAAAATTATTGTTTCTATATGCATAGCAGGACAAAAAAAGAGAATTGTATGTAAAATGATGAGTCTACGTTTCATACTACTTGCTTATAAAAAAAACTAATGAAATCTGCATTACCTTTAACACTCTCCTGCTCATCTGTCCTTCCTTCTGAAATTCCTTTATTCTCTTCTGTGTAATAAAAAAAAAATGTTTTAATTACCTTCTTTGGAGGAGGGAAGGAACATTACTATAGCTAGCTCCTCTCCTTTCCTGCCTCTGCCTCTATTCAGAACAAAGGGAAAAACCTTTTTATCAAATAAAAATAATTAAACAAAATAAATCCACGCAGTGGCCATGTTAAATATGTACACACATATACATGTATATTACATACACACACACACACACACACACACACACACATATATATATATATATATATATATATATTGCCGCACCTCGAATCCATCACCTTTCTGGAAAGAGGTGGGTAACATGCTTCATCATAGGTCCTCTAGAGTTGGTCATTATTTTGATAAGAATTCTTAATTCTTTCAGAGTTGTTTTCCTTACAGTGTATTTGCTTTTATATAAATTGTTCAAATAGTTCTATTCACTTCTTTCTACATTGGTTCATGTTTCCCAGAATTCTCTGAATTAATCTCTTTCATCATTTACTACAACTCAATAATATTCCATTACATTCATATATTACAATTTGTTCAGCCATTCTGTATTTGTTGGGTACTATCCTAAGACTCTACTTTTTCTTCTCTTTTTCCCTCTTCTTTTCTCTTCTCTAATTTTCTTTTCTTGCCTTTTATTCCCTGTCCCTTTTCAGCATCAGGCAGTTTATTCTATATTCAGTACCACCCTGCCTCATAATTCCCCCCTTGCCCTTTTCCCCACTTCTTTCCCTCTTTATTCCTTGAATTTAGTGTATTTTTACACCAAGCTATTTGTGTGTGGTGTAATCATGTGTGCATGTGTTCAATTCTCTTTTGTCCAGTTCAGGTAAGAGTAATGTTCATCTGATGTCCATTCCTCTACCCCTTCCTCCATATTATTTCTTATCACAAATCCCAATTATGAGAGATATCAAATTTCATTTATTTTTCCTCCTTCCTACACTAGTGTATTAATTTTACTCTCCTTTCTCTTTCTCCCCTTAAAAATCGTCAGAACAGAATCAATACAACTTCAAGACCTCTGTTTCTCTTATCTAATTCCCTCAATACCCTTTGAAAACAGATTCTGAAGGTACAATTGTTTCTTCTTCTTCTACTGAAATGTTAACTGAATCATCATAAAACTCCTTCCAACTGCTCAAATAAATTTTCCTTTCTAGATTTCTCTTGACTCTTGTGTTTGTATTTCAAGCTCTGGTATTTTTTTTAGAAATACTTTAAAAACCCTCTATTCCATTACAGATCCATTTATTCCTTCCATAGGATTATACTCAGCTTTGCAGAGTAAGTTATTCTTGCTTGTGAGTCTTTACCTTACCTATCATGTTCCAAGTTCTGCTATCATTAATGTGGAAGCCATCAAGTCTTATGTGACTTTGACTGTGGTTCCTTGGTAACTGAACTCCTTTCAAGATGCTTGAAGTAATTTTTCTTTGATGTGGAAACTCTTGATTTTGGCTGTAACATTCTTTGGACTTATCCTCATGGGGTTTCTTTTAAGAGGTGATTAGTGATTCTATCTTTATTTTGCCCTCTAATTCTAATAGATCTGAGTAGTTTTTTTTTTAATTTATGAGCTTTTTTTTGGGAAACATATTGTCCAACCTTTTAATCATGGTTTTCAGAGAGTCCAATATATTAAATTATCTCTTCTTTACTTATTTTCCAAGTCAGTTGCTTTCAATATTAGACATCTAACATTTATTCTCTTTTTTCAAACTTTCTGTCTGTTTCATGGAATCACTGGTTTCTGTTTGTTCTATTCTAGTTTTTAGGGAGTCTTTGAGTAAATTAACTACTTTCCTTTGTAAACTATTTATTTTCCTTCCAATTCTTTTCTCTAGAGCTTTTATTTCATTTCTATCGCTTTATTTCTTCTAGGTATTCATATAGTTTTTGTGGGAAAATCCACTTTTTCACTTTGAATCTCTGCAATTTTTGTGGAAATATTTCCTTCTAATTTGGATTTTGGGGCACTGCTGAATCTATAAAAATTTTTTTATAATAATCGATGTTGTTATGTTTTTTTATTGTCTCCAACCTTAGCTCCTAAATTGGGTCTTTGTGTCAAAGCCAAGCTAACACTTTCAGGTGGTGTGTTCAGCCCTGTTTGCTGTCCAAGTTACTTAGTTCTTTGGCCTATATCCCTAAGGGTTTTATCACTCCTGAATCTTTGATGTTCAGAATGTTCAGTCTTTAGGGCCTTTTAGGAAGGAAGGAAGGAAGAAAAGAAAGAAGAAAGGACTTATTAAGTACTTACCCTATAGAAAACATTGTGCTAAGGATTGGAGATACAAAAGAAAAGTAAGACAGTCACTACTTTCAAGAAATTCACATTCTAAAAAAGGAAGACAACAGGTTTCAGAGGCAAATCAGTTTGAAAGGTTCCATGACCTTAGAATACAGTGGCAAGTCATATGGTAATGTTTCTTCTTTAATATCATTTCCACTGATAAGATCATCTCAGTTCTGATGTTGAACTATTTGATGTTGAGGTATGATATCTCAGGACAGATCTTTCTATTGACCTTGGAGTCCTGGGGAGACCTGATCTGATTGATGCCATAACTGTACTGTTTGTTGACCCTCCTGGTCACTCCCAAGCTTCTTTATCCTGTGGGATATGGACCACCTAAAGGTTATTTTTCTGGAAAGCCCTCTGGTTTTGCTGTCTCCTGGGAGAAACAGAGCTCTGCATACTTCTTGTCTCTGGCTCATCTTTGCTTGTGCTGTGAGACTCCAGAATTCTTTGCTTACATTCAAACATTGACTTTACTGGGGGCCTCCTTTCCTATTGCTTCTGAGCTTCTGGCTGACTTTTTCTTAAGGGGGAAGAAATCTGGTGCAGATGTCATTGTAGTTTCTCCTGTCGTTTCTTGATCATTATTTGGCTAGTTCAACTTTTAGGGTTTTATTTTGTTTTGTTTTGCTGGAGTAGGTGTGGTGGAGCTGTTCTTCCTGCCACAGAGAGCCATTTTATCTGGAAGTCACATTCTGTGATCTTTATTTATGACCAGAAAAGAAGGTGGGTCAGTCGTGTATCAAAGGTGATGGATAACCAATGGACAGACCTTTGGCATTCATGAATTATTAACAGAATAGAAGAAAGGCCTCCATTATGTTGGGTAGAATATAGAGGATTTAAAGAAAGACATGAGCAAGAAGGGTATTAGATGAGAGGCTTTTGAGGCATTGAGATCTTCACCTATAGAGGGAGTGTACCCACATGCATGAGATCAGACATCCATAAAGGAACCCAGGTATTTATACGGAACTTTATTGTTTAGAGTACCCATGGCATGGACTGTCTCATTGGATCTTCACAACAGCCCCTCAAGGTCTGTGGATTGATTGAGGTATGTAGAGCAGAGACTCATTTCTGTTTTATAATTTGAGTAAAGAGAATCCAAGAGATTAAGTGACACCCTAATGTCATGCAGCTAGTAACGGACCCTCAAACCTACACCTAGAAATTCTAATTCTCTGCATTTTGCTCTCCTCCAAAGCCAGGACTTCAAAGAACTAGAAAAAATCAGGTGGGTTTTTTTGTATAGCATCTGCTGCTCCTCAAAGAATGAGAATAAAAGGAACTGGGTCAAAGGCATGGAGTTTCTTGGCTCTGAAATCCTATGCAATCTTATCTCTGGGAGTTTAGCTGACAATCCCATTGTATTGAGTTAAGCAATCACTTTTTTATGTTTTCTTTTCTTCAACATCTGAGGAAAGGTGCGCCTCTGAGCATGATAACCTCCAAGAAATAATAACCTAGAAAAGCTATGTCATTTCTCTAAAAAATGTCATCAGGGCAACCCATATAAGATTAAGAAAAAACTTCAAAAGACAGTGTGATGGTATAGAAAAGAATGTTGGATTTGGACTTGGGCTAAAATCTCAAATCTTTTCATTATTATCTGTAGGATTTTAAATGAGTCATTTCAGCTCTTTGGATTTTGGTTTCCTCATCTATAAAGTGAGGGGTTAGATTGAATGATCTCCCAAGTCCTTTCTAGTTCTACATTCTATGATTTCTGGAACATATTTCCTTCCTTGATAGATTGGAAAAGATGAAACACCTGCTTCAAGCTTAGTTTGGTTGGTTCCAGAAGAACTACCTTTGGTCTCCTCATGAGATCTAAAGATGACACAGAGCTGTGAAGGATAGCTAACACTTTGGATGGCAGTCAGGATCCAGAATGATCTACATAGGGTGGAGTGATGGACCAAGCACACTGTGATGAATTTTTTTTCCTTTCTCTTCAATTATTTTTAAAAATATTTTTTGTCTTTATTAATTTGTTTGTTTACTTTTAGTTTACAAAATTCAGTTCCACAATCCCTTGAGTTTCAATTTTTCTCCCCCTTTCTCTCCTCCTCCCCCCCATGGTGGCATGCAATCAAGTATAGGATCTTCAAATACTTTCACATCAGACATTAGTCAGGTTGTAAAGAAGGATTGTAACTGATGGAATGAACAATGGGAAAGAGGAAACAAAACCAAACAAGAGAAAGAAAGAGAGTACTTAGTTTGCTTCAATCTGCATTAAAACTCTTCTTTCTAGATCTTTCTCTGAATGTAGACATCTCTCTCCATCATGAGTCTTTTGGAGTTGTCTTATAACCCTGCATTGCTGAGAAGAGTCCAGTATATCAATAGGATGAAATTTAATAGAGATAAATATCAAGTTTCACATGTTGGTCCAAAAAAAAATCAACTTCGCAAGTACAGTATGAGTAAGGTTTGGCTTAGGCATCAATTCACCTGAAAATATTCTGGGGTTTGAGAGAATTAAAAGCTCATTATGAGTCAATGACATGATAGGAAATCAAGACAAAAAACAAAAAGAAGGTAATTCAGTCTTAGGCTACAGTAAGAGAGAAGATGCTGAGATTATAGTCCTCCCATTCTCTGCCTCAGTCACTCCAAATCTGGAATATTGTGTTCAGTTCTGTGCCTTTTGGAAAGTTAGAGTAACTTGCCTGAAATCACATAGATAATAATGAAAAGATTCAGGATTTTAACCCAGGTCTAAATCCAGTGCTCTCTTCCAAAGCATCACACTCTTTTAAAGTTTCTTCTCAATCCCTAGGTTGCCCTGATGACATTTTTAGAGAAATGACACAGTTTCTCTAGGTTAATATTTCTCGGAGGTTTATCATGCTCATAGGCGCATTTTCAACAAATGTCAAGGAAAGAAGAGGGTGATCTATAGAATATAATGTATTTGAAATAGTTGCAGGAATTAGGGAAGGCTCATGAGAAACATGATATCTGTGAGGTAGGAGGGAGATTAAATTCATTTTGCTCACCCCAAAGGCAGAACTAGGAACAATGTATAGAAGGTACAGTGGTAGATTTGGACCAAGTTTCTAACAATTGAAGCTATCCAAAAACAGAATGGGGAAGTTGAAGGAATACTTGTAGGGACCAGTACAGAGAAGATTCTTGGTTAAGTATGTTTTGGATTAGATAGCTTCTTCCTTTTGGAGGCCTGGTGTTCTGTAACCTAGAGCCATTTTTTTTTCGTCTTCACTATTCGCAATTTAAGAGCATCATGGGATTTTTGGAAAGAAATCCTTGATCTCCCAGTTCTTCTCAGACATATGTAATTATTTTTACAATTAAGTAGCCTTGAGGATCTTTGCAATAAATATGACTTCATTATGAGAAAATCGCTCCACTTTCACCAGTAGTGAAGCCTCAACATGACAATGTACTGAAGCCAAATGGCTTAATCTCAGACTAAACTCCCCTTTAAAATCTGTGTGACTCCGGACAAATCACCTTTTTTTTTTCAGTTGTTTCAGACTCTTTGTGACCTGATTTGGGATTTTTTTGGCAAAGATACTAGAGTGGTTTACTATTTCCTTCTCCAGCTCATTTTACAGATGAGAAAACTGAGGCAAACCCAGTTAAGTGACTTGCCTAGAGTCATACAGTTAGTGTGTAATCTGAGGCCAAATTTGAACTTAGGTCTTCTTGACGCTCTAGAGCAAGCACTCTATATATACACTGTGCCGCTTAACTACCCATGGACAAAGCTTTAAACTTCGTTTTCCTTGTCTGAAAGATGAAAACTGTATTGTTGTATTATTACCTTTTTTAAAATTTGTTTTTATAAACTTTTAAATGATTTATACATATTAGTTATCATTACCATTTCCCAAACATGATGAAAGAGTCAAAATGACTCTGGTCTCACTTCTGTTTTGAGTCTCAGACTCCCTAAATCACACTAACTCCCCAAGGTTCTGTCACTTCGTAGCTCTGTGACATTGAGTCAATCTCCCTTCTCTGGGCCTCAGTTTTACCCTATGTCAAATGAGGGGATCCCTGAGGTTCCTTTCAGTACTATCTTATAATTCCTAAAAGGGCCTAGGAGGAGACCAGAAGGAGGGGCTTTCCATGAGAAGATGAACAACATTAAGACTTTATCGAAGCTAGTGAAATGGTTTAAGGATCCTTACAGACCTGCTTTAAAGAGAACTACACACCTTTTCTGGAGGTTTTAGATCATTTTTCTCTACTTTCCATCTCATTGTTAAAAAAATTGAGGGTATTAACCCAGTCAGCCACCCTGAGTGTAATCATGCATACATGACCGTTAAATATTGTAAGGATATGTTAAGGAAAGACAAATACCATCTGAGGGGTGATGATAAAGAGCATACCCAGCCCCTCAACATTTCTATACATCAACATGCCATTTTACAGAAGGGAAAACTGAGCTTCATACTTTTAAAAGACATACAAAGCTGAAAGGGCCCTTAGAAACCATCTAGTTCACTCATGTAATTTTATAAATGAATAAATAAAGACTCAGAAAGTGACTTGTCTGAGGCCACCTGGTTAGTTAATGATAAACCAGGACTAGAGCACAAATCTTCGGACCCCTAGGCCAAGGTTCTTTCCCCTATATCCTGTTGCCTATGTTCTATTCATTGGGAGAAGTGGAAATGGGATCCAGACTTATGTCTAGTGCAATGTCTTAGCCACTGCATAGCTTTCTCTCAGACATCTCTAATGTGCATTCATGCTCTCATTCTATAATATATGACCCAAAATACCAGGATTTACAAACAGGGGAATATTTGTCTGTAGAACTGGTCAGTTCATTTTCTTGGCAACCCACTAGGAAGATAATTTCTTCATTTGGAAAGCTTGTCCTATCTCTCCTTAGAGTCCCTTCGTGGCTCTTTTCAGTGTTCTCCAGTCAGAACAATGAATCAGACTGATTCCAAAGGAGGCACAGTCACTGATGTGCACCAGGAATGCTGAGGGGGTCAGAGCTCACCCTTGACAGTAGCTTCTAGCATTAGTGCTACCTGGTCAAGGCCAACTCCTAGGGAAAAAAAATACTGGCTCCTGTCCTTAAAAAGCTAAGATTGCTTCTCAACTTGAAAAGAATTTGCAATCCTGCTTTTTCTGCCTTGTCTTGCTTATGTACATTAAGAATCCAAGGTTATTCTTATTGGCATTTCCCAAGTCTTTTGACTAATTGGCGTGTGTGCATGTGCACGTGTGCATCTATATATAACATGTGTATATAATTTTACATATGTGTCTATAATTTTATAGATACAAACTACTTTAGTGAATTAATCCGTTTGATTCCTACAATGCTCTGAGGTAGGCAAGTCAAGGTTATTACTGGCATTTTATAGATGAGGGAACCGAAGCCCAAAGAAATTTGTTGATTTGCTCAAGGTCACACAGCTAAGTGGCAAAACTGAAAGTCAAAGACATGTCTTCTATCTTTAAATACAGAGCTCCTGAACTTGGAGATCCAGCCCTGACTTTCCTAGTACCCTTCCTCTCTTTTACCTCAACAGACACTTAATGATACCTATTGAAAGAATAAAAACTTGACCTTGTACTGGGGCCAGTGAAACCATTATTTGCTTTCTGCAGGCCATCACTGATTTCCTATCATTTTGAGGGGGGAAAGAAGCAGAGAACAGTTTGTCATCGGGTACAGTCCTTCGTGAAAGTAGCAAAATTGAACGTAAAAAAGACTTGGTTGAGTTTCCCCTGCCCAGTCTACATGGCTACTGTTCCCAAGCAGACAGACTTCAAGGTGAGCAGATTTGACAGGCAGAGTCTTTAGGTTAGTGAGGCTTTTGTGCTTTAGGGGAGCAAGCCAGAGTCTCCCAGGTATGCTGAGAAAGCAAGCTTGCAAATTGGCACTGGTTACTGGAAGGGGGGCAGCTTTTGGAGATAGGGCCCATGCGCTGGTCCCATCACTAAGTGTTCTGAGCTCCACCCTGAAACTTATTAAACTTCACCATTCTCACTGGGGCCCCCTCCCAGCCAGCATATGTCCTGGTATTGGAGTGGTCCACATGAAGGAGAATTTACAGGGATTTTACCATGCCATTCAAATGTACAATCCTGAGTCAGCAGTAGAAACTGGCTTATTCACTGGGGATACGGCCACTTGGAATGCTATGGAAACATTGGATTAGGAGCCAAGAGATACAACTTCTGACTACATCTGTGTCTTTAGGCAAATTATTACACCGATTTGGGCTTCTGTCTCCTTTTCTGAAAAATAAAGGGCTTGGACTATAGTGTTATTAATCTTTTCGTGTGTCATGGATCCTTTTGGCAATTTGATGGAGTCAGCTGGGACCCCTTCTCAGAATAATACTTTTAAATGCATAAAATAAAATATAAAGCATTACAAAGGAGACCAATTATATTGAAATACATAATCAGAATATTCCTTAAAGACAAGTTTATAAGTTCCAGGTTAAGAATCCTTGAACTAGGTGAATCCCTAAGATTTTTGCCAAGATCTGAGTCTAATTTTTTTTTAATATTGTAGTACTCTGCTAGGCAGTATTGTGGTTTCAAAATAAGTATATAATATGACTACAAATGTTAAGGATCTTTCAGTCTCTCTTTCTGTATGAAAGGAACATTTACGTCTTACCACAAAGAAGAAAAATGGACACAGCCACCACATGGAACTTGCATGATGATTACTTTCTAAGAAGCTTAAAGGGCTTTGGCCATATTTCTTTGTTCTTTGTTCCCAAGGTGGCCCTAGACAAAGTGAAGGGGTCAGATTTTATTATGACTGGTTTACAGATGTCAAGGCAAAGCAAGGCAAGATAATAAGCATTTGTTCAGCACTTACTACACACCAGGCACTGTGTTAAGCACTGGGGATACAAAGACAAGCAAAAATTGTCCCTGCCCTCAAGGAACTTACAGTCTAATGGGAGGCAGGGGAGGGGAAACATGTAACCAACTATATAATACAGGATATATAGATATCTATGTCTTGTATGTACATATATACATATGCAGATAAGACATTTGCATGTCTTATGTATAGATAGCATATATCTTATATGTATACATACATACACACATATATATCTTATATCCACATACTTGTTTTAAGGACATAGATACTATAAACACAAACATATCCTGTATCTGCATAGTTGTTATAGAAATATCTTGTATGTACAGAGTTGTCATATAAACACACACAGACACACATATCTTGCATGTACATAGTTATTTTACATATTATGTGCACATAGTTGAAATATATCTTCCATGTACATGGTTGTTTTATATATATATGTATACATATATATTGTACACATACAGTTGTTATAAATTGCATATAATATACATGTTATATAAAACACATAATTATATAACTTTTATATAAGTTTATAATATTGATGGATAGATAGATGGATGGATAGATGGATGGATGGATGGATGGATGGACAGACAGACAGATGGATAGACAGACAGACAGACAGACAGACAGACAGACAGACAGACAGACAGACAGACAGATAGATAGATAGATAGATAGATAGATAGATAGATAGATAGATAGATAGATAGATAGTAAATTGGCACTGATCTCAGAGGCAAGGTCCTGGTAGGAGGAGATAGAAGGAGAATTGGAGGGACCAAGTGGTTAACTGACTTGTCTGATGTCACATAGGAAGAATCTGTAGCAGAACTAAAACTATGACTAAATGCATCATATCTCCAGCCCAGGTTCTTTTCAATACTTCTTAGTGAACAAGAAACTTATAAAGAGAAACTTTGTCAGAGCATGTCTTCATGGCAGTCAGGACAACAACTGAGGTAAAGGAATTTCACATAGTGGGCCAAGGAGATAGAATGAGGACCAGTGACAACTTGAGCTGTCCCAAAATGGAAAAGATTGTCAGTCAGAAACTCTGAGAAGAGTTCGAGCAGGGGCTGGATGAGCAACCACCTGTCATGAATGTTGGAAAAGAGATTCCTGCACTGGGTAGGGAGTTGTAGATGGTTTCTAACTATGGAATTTTAGAGTTGGAAGAAACCTTAAAAATTACCTAGTTTATTCCCCCTCAGTACCCAGAGGGGTTATGACTTGATCACACTTACTCAACTAGTGATTGGGACTCAAGAACAAGACACTTCAACTCCACTTTCCATTCCACCAAACTCTAAGTTCCCTTCTATCTCTGAGGTGTTATGAGTCTGAATAAGTGAAAACAGATTACGCTAAGTTAGTGATATTAAGCTCCTCTACAGGGAATTAAGTTGCTTTAATACTTGTTTAAAAGTAGCTTCAATGTAAATTGATACATACATGAAGGCCCCTCTTCACATTAATTATCCTTTCTTTGATGCCACACACCCTAGGCCTTGGGCACCTTAAGAAAGCCTAATAAAATAAATGACACACAGCCTGTTTCTCTCCACCAAAGAACTGAGTTTCGACTTCTCTTAAAACAGTGCAGATTGCAGAAATCTTCAGAGAACTGAGATGCAAACGCTTGGTAATTAGTGCCTGGAAGAGTCCAGAATGCTGAAAAACAACCTCATTCTCTACAAGGAAGAGAAGTCTGGAGAGCAGGCTGGTCTCAGCTAGACCAGTACCCTATGTGGTTTATGTTATGAAGGGGACAGTGAGTGCTCATTGGCCTTATGTTTCATGTCTGCCTTCTGTAACCTTGAACAAGGAGGCAGCTAGGTGGTTCAGTGGATAGAATGCTGAGCCTGGAGTCAGGAAGATCTAAGTTCAAATCGAGCCTCAGACACTTAGTAATTGTGAGACCAGGGCAAGTTGCTTAACTTCTGTTTGCCTTAATCTACTAGAGAAGGAATAGCAAAGACTTTGAACAATATTCAAAATAACAGAATTAGAAAGCCAGATAAGAGCTTAGGGATCCAGACTAATCACTTCATTTTGTAGATGGGGAAGCTAAGACCCAAAAGGTAAGTTAACCTGCCCTGGGGTAACAACCAATAGGTAGCAGTAGCATTTGAACCAGGTCTCCTAATGTCCAGCCCAATGTTCTTTCTACTACTATATTGACCTTTAATTTTCTGTGAACAGATTTCCTCAAGTGGGTTTAGTAACTGCTGTACTTATTTCTCTCAGTGTTGAGAAGATCCACCAATCATTTAATCAACAAGCTTTTACTAAGTGTCCACTGCCTATTAGACACAGTGCTAGGCTCTGGGGATACAAAGATTTGGAGCTGAAAGGGGCTTTAGAAGTCCTCTAGTTCAGCTTCCTCAACTTGCAGATAAAGAAATTGAAGCCCAGAAAAGTTAAGCTCTTACAAGTAGGAACCAGTAAGGCTGGGCATTTCCCTCAAGTTCTCTTCCCCCAAAAATCTATCCCTCTTTTGAATGCATCATGTTCATTACGTGTAAATAGGCATAGAATGGAAGCTCCTGTTTTTAACAATTCTTGCTGGGTTCAAGGGGGAACCTCTATGAGCTCTGGCCCTAGTTCTGAGGTTGAAAAACAATGACCTTGGCTATTCCATTTAAAAAGACATTCATGGGGCGGCTAGGTGGCGCAGTGAATAGAGCACCGGCCCTGGAGTCAGGAGTACCTGAGTTCAAATCCGGCCTCAGACACTTAACACAAAAAACTAGCCGTGTGACCTTGGGCAAGTCACTTAACCCCAACTGCCCTCCAAAAAAAAAAAAAGCAAAAAAAAAAAAAAGCCATTCATTCAATGATACCAGCTGCAAGATGGATTTTCACAGTTAATGCTTACAAAGAATTTGAAGAAACAACACAATACCGAGGAAGCAGACCTCAAATTCTTCAATCAATGAGCTCAGAATCAGCATTACTTTTATCCACCCTCGCTGACCTGATGTCCTTCCAGATACAAAGAACAGTTCATCTGATGATGAACTAAGGCATTTAGGTCATAGTCTTCCCTGAAGATATGAGACACGTTATTAAAATATTAAGTATGTTCATTCTGTTCTCTTTTGAGTCTAAAAAGCTATATTCAAAACTGGTACTCTTTGGGTTTGCACTTAAAACAAGGTAAATAGAATGGGATAAAAAGAGAAATATCAACCCTCTACTTATATGGCTATTATCTCAATCAGAATGATGCTAAATAATTGGTTTGCTTGATTTTTTTTAAGTGAATTGGTCAATTGAATGGATTCAACTGGGATCATTCAATTGAATTGAAACATGTGTTTTAAATTAAGTCCCTACTATGTGCAACACACTATGTTAGACTCTTGGGATGTAAAGACAAAGACTGAACAGTCTCAGTCTTTAAGGAGATTCTGTTCTCCTTAGGGAGATGCAATAAGTGCATAAAAGTACGAGTACAAGGTAATTGGAGAATGAAGACATAAAGAACAGCCAGTGGAATCAGGGAAGGCCTCATACAGGAGAGTCATTGGAACCAGACCTTGAAGGATTCTCTGAAACATGAATGCAAAGAGCAAGCACATTTCAAACATAGGGGAAGGTACAAATAAACCGCAGTAATAATAATGACAGCCAGCATTGACGTAACGCCTACTATGTGCCAGACACGGTACTAAGTGCTTGACAAATAATATCTAACTTATTCCTCAAACAACCTTGTGAGGTAGATACTATTATTCCCATTTTATAGTTGGGTAAATTGAGTCAAAAGGGGTTAAGTGACTTGCCCAAAGTCACAGAGCAATTAAGTGTCTGAAGATTCAGGCCCAGCACCTAGCACTCTATCTATTTTGCCACCTGAATGCCTTTATCTATGTGCCTCCGAAACTATGAAGGCCCATTTCAGATAACAGTTAATTGCCTAGTTTGCCTGGAATGTCATATTTTTGAAGAGAATTAGTGTGGAATAAGGCTTTAGAGGTAGTTTTGAGTTAGATTGTAGAGGGACTTCAGTGAGAAATTTGTATTTTATCAGAGGACGTGGGAACCATTAAAGGCTTTTGAGTGAGGGAATGGCATGGTCAGATGTATTCCTTAGAAATATTATTCTGGCAGCTGTTTGGAGGATAGATTGGAGAGAGGCAAGACTAGATGCAGTAAGATCAATTTAGAGGGCATTGTGAGGGGGAAGGGAGGAAGGGGAAGAGAGAGGAGGAGAGGTAGAGGAGAAGAGAGGAGGGGAGAGGAGAGGAGAGGAAAAGAGAGGAGAGGAGAAGAAGGGAAGGAGGAGTGAGAGGAGGAGGGAGAGAGGAGAGGAGAGGAGAAGAGAGGAGAGGAGAGGAGAGGAGAGGAGAAGAGAGGAGAGGAGAGGAGAGGAGAGGAGAGGAGAGGAGAGGAGAGGAGAGGAGGGGAGAAGAGAGGATAGGAAAGGAGAGGAGAGGAGAGGAGAGGAGAGGGGAGGGGAGGAGAGGGGAAGGGAGGAGAGGGGATGAGAAGGAGAAGGAAAGTTTAGAATGATTTGGAGTCCAAAAGAACTGGATTCCAAATCCCCCCTTGACACACATTAGTTGTAGATTCTGAGCAAGTCTCTTAGTCACTAGAGCCTCGTTTTCATCATCTGTACTATAAGAGAATTGGATCAATTGCCTCTAAATTTGGTTTTCTAGGCTCCTACAAACCTGAAAATAAAGATGGTGATTCTCTCTATAGAAATAAAGAAGTCTGGAGAAGGAACAGGTTTCAGGGGCAAGATGATAGATTTTACTTTAGACACGGAGTTCAGCAAGTCAGTATATCTAGAGAGATAGCCAGCAAGCAGCTGGTGCTGTATGACTGTAGTTCTAAAGAAAGATGAGGGATGTGTATATAAAAACTAAGTTGTCTCCAAAGAGTTAGTGCATCAAGAAAGGGTACATGCAAAGAGTTGAGCTTTTGAGAGGCCGACCGTATTTAGAATATGGCAGATGGGCCCCTGAAAAGGAACAAATAAGCAAGTAAGAGAACCAGGAGGAGACAGTGACATAGAAGCAAATGAAGGAAGGATAGTCCAGGAGAAGCATGCGGTTGACAGTACTTAAATCTACAAAGATGTGAAGGACAATGAGGGTAGAGAAAAGGTGAAGTAGGTTTTCCCCCCTAATACTTTGTATTGGACACAATTTACTTCCTAATGAACAACAATTCCCCCTTGCTTTATACCTCTCCCATCCAAAACAATTAACCCAAACCAAAAGAGTTATTTTTCAACTGATAGCAGTACAACTCTGTTCTTATTTTGTGGTTGTTTAGTCATTTTTGGTCATGTCTGACTTTCATGACACCATTTGGGGTATTCTTGGCAGAGATACTGGAGTGGTTTGCCAGTTCCTTCTCCAGTTACAGTTACAGATGAGGAAACTGAGGCAAACAAGGTTAAGTGACTTCTTCAGGGTCACACAGCTAGTAGGTGTCTGAGGCTAGATTTGAACCCAGGAGGAAGAGTCTTCCTGGCTCCAGGTCAAGCACCCTATCCACTGAACAACCCAGCTGCTCTTATAGCCTACTGGTTTATCACAGAAAAGTAGGAAGTATATTTGAATTAATATATTTTAAGGGAGTCATTAAGAATCAACATTGGCAACTGTCTTTGACATAAATCCTATTATCTTTCGTGTGTGTGTGTATGTGTGTGTGTGTGTGTGTGTGTGTGTGATCTCCTAAGGTCATAGAACTAGTATTAGAAGTGACTTCAGAGGTAATCTAGTCCAACCCCCTCATTTTTTTTTTTTTTTGCTTTTTGGAGGGCAGGTTGGGGTTAAGCGACTTGCCCAAGGTCACACGGCTAGTTTTTCGTGTTAAGTGTCTGAGGCCGGATTTGAACTCAGGTACTCCTGACTCCAGGGCCAGTGCTCTATTCACTGTGCCACCTAGCCACCCCAGCCCCCTCATTTTATAGATGAAAAAAATGAGGACTAGAGAGGTCAAGCCACACAGTAAACAGGATCAGAATTTGAATTCAGGTTCCTTGTTTTCAAGTTCATCACTCTTTGCCTGTATCCTTTTGCATTCATCATATTACAGCATGCTATGTTTTTCTCCACACTACCTATCATATCTGTTACCTTATTTCATCATCACCTGCTCCCTCTCCCCAAAAACCCCCATTACAAATGAAGATACGGAGGCCCACAGAATTTATGACTTGCTTGGGTGAGCAGCAAGGCCAAGACTAGAATCTTTGTATCACAATGACTTGAACCTTGATCTTTTGAGGCTACGCTCTATTGACTTTTATTTCCATCTCAGTCCCTTCTTGAAAGGGTTAACTCAGTGTAGCATCATCTGTCTAGCAACAGACACAAACCACAGTGGTCAGGAGACCACGTTCAATCTTTCAGGACTGATATTTTCTAGTGCTACTTGCCATAGGATCCAGAAGGTCAAAATTAATTAGATGGAGATTTGTTATTCTTTAACTCATCTCTTTCCTAGAGTTCTTATCAGGGAACACAGTGTCATATTTTTTCCCATCAGGTATTTCCTTGGAGAGAAAACTGATCTGAATCAGAAATCTTTTTAGCATAGGGTATGCTTTCCTAAGAGACAAATTACCCTAAGCACATCTGCTTTGACAAGTTGCAACTTATATCCTTCTACGGTGTTTCTGTTCTTTTGAAAATGTTAATAAAAACTTAATGTGGAAAAAAAACACTTTTTCCAAATATGTGTACCAGTGGGCCCCAGGCAACTCATATTTTCTTATAAAGTAGGTCACTCACATCAATCATGTTGTTTTAGTACATTTTTTCCAAATTAGGAATTTTCAATCCATCATGCTGCATTATGATATCCCATTTCCAAACATTTCCTTTTAATATGCTCTTTAACATGATAAGAAAATCTAATAGAATACATTACTGTCACTTTTCAGTGATCGAGTATTTCCTTCTGTTGCAATACATGATGCATGAAGCAAAACATTTTTATTAGCATGCTCTTTAGCAGAAATGGATTGCTTTAAAATGTGACAATGGTTAAGAACCTGCCAACACCACACTTTGGTATCATGAACTAGTTCAAGTCATGGGATTCTGTAAATGACCTTCCCTATGGATTAGTTTTGTGAAATCCCAACGATGTGCCTGGATTTTGAATATTTGTTTTAAAAAAAACCAAACCCTAGAGCTTCATACCCCTTAGCGGATTGTTTAAATTTAGCTAGTCTGCTCCATGGTGTTTCATATGCATACACAGTGTCCTCTATAGATCAAACACTTGCAACATTCTTTCCTTTAAAACCACATTTCTTGAAATACATCTAAAGACCTCCTGGATCATGTAGAAAGGGCGGATCCTTGGCCTTGAATGTGTGAAATTATTCAAATGTTATGTTGCCATCTCTTTTTTTTTTTTGTCAGGGAAGTTGGATGCAATTTGGGTTATGTACTCCGTTTACAACCCACTTGGGATAAATAAATTTACTTGTTCATCTATTTGACAATAATTACCTGGCAGAATTCTACAGGATATTTGTTTCAGCTATTAACCATGGTTCCCTAATGCTAGCTTTTTTTAAAGATACATTTTTTATTGACATCTTTTTGGTTTTATATCATCTAAATTTCCCCCTATATCCCTTCCTCTCCATTGGAGCCATACCTTATAGCAAAGAAATTTTTTAAATGAGGAAGAACAGAAAAAAAGCAATAAAACTGGTCCCACATCAAAAACATCTGACCATAGTGTATATGTAATGTTCCACTCTTGTGGGGCACCCTTAATGGTAGCTTTTGAGTTTGGGGAAGGATTTTGTGATTAGACATTTTTAGAAAAAAACAATGGAAGGACATTAAGGGAAGTTAGCAATGGAAGGGTTGATAGAACACACTAGAAGTAAGTTATTGAAGGCAAGGTCCACATGGACCCAAAATATCAGAGTTGAAAATTTTTAAGGCAATCAGACTGCCTTATGTTTTTGTCTTCCTGAAACTACATCCTGAAGCTTGGCATGGGGTTGATATAGCCCTAATTTGTCCTAGCCCCTTCCTTGGTGAATGGGTGGAGTCCAAAAGTGATCTGAATGGGGACAGGAGATGTTATTATAATCAGTGATCCATATTATCTGAATTTAAAGATTCTTGGAATTATATCACTATCTGTCTATCTATCCATCTATTCATCTATCCATCTGTCTGTCTATCTGTCTATCTATCTATCTATCTATCTATCTATCTATCGCAGTGGTTCTCAACCTTCCTAATGCCGCGACCCTTTAATACAGTTCCTCATGTTGTGGTGACCCCCCAACCATAAAATTATTTTTGTTGCTACTTCATAACTGTAATTTTGCTACTGTTATGAGTCGTAATGTGAATATCTGATATGCAAGATGTATTTTAATTGTTACAAATTGAACATAACCCACAGGTTGAGAACTGCTGATTGATCCATCTATCTATCTATCTATCTATCTATCTATCTATCTATCTATCTATCTATCTACCTATCTATCTACTTACTTTAGTGAGACAGATATATAATTTCATTGGTGAGAATTACCAGTGTGGAAAGTCCCTTCACAGCCACAGATTGGCAACTCATCTGTTGAGAGTAGTCAAGGGCACCAGACCAGTGTGTCAGAGCCATGACTTGCATCAGTCCTTGACTGCAAGAACTCTATCCAATACATCAAGCTGAATCTCTGAATTTCCTGGCATCACTATTACTTAAAATGAATGGCTCAAAGCTGTGTGTCTTTGCACAAAATGAAGCAAAGAATCTCGGCAGTTTTTCTATAAGACAGTTCAGAACAACTAAGCACATTTACATGACATATCAAGATCGCTGAGGCAATGGAATTTGAGAGTTTGTTTCTGAAAATGACGAAATGCCTAGATACAACCTATATCTCATCAAAAGGTAGGTTTAATTTAGATCAGATTTTTACAGAAAGGCACCCTCGTGGGGAGTAAAGAAGACTGGATTGGGAGTAAGGAATGTGTGAAGTCAGATGACCTATGTTCAAAATCCTAGCTGCACCACCCCAATACTTATGTTACGTGGGTGACTTTTGACAAGTTAATCATTTCAACTTTTTTTGCCTTGATTTCCTAATCTGTAAGAATGAGAGGTTTGGACTGGGTGACCTCTATAGTCCCTTCCAACTCTATGTCTATAATTTGTGTGATCCCATGTCTTAAATTCTAGCTCTGACTAGAATGATGTTACAACAAGCTATTTGCCTTCTTCCTAGCCTTGTTGGCCTCAGCATCCTCATCTATAAAATGATGAATTGGACCGAGCACAATGAGAGATCACTTTTGAACCCACTGTGTGAAGGAGGTTCACAATGCTAGCAGGCTCCCTTTTCTCTTGTGAGTTAATTAAAAATGTTATCCAGCTGCATCTTTTCCTCCAGCAGATGGTCCTGTGGTGGACAATAATACCAAACAAAAAGCAAGCTCACCTGTAATTAGTAGCAAGTGTTTCCATGAATGCTGATGTATCTGTCTGCGTTATCCGAGGGCATTGAGGCAGCTCTGATATTGCTATCACCACCGTGAGCTTTCCACTGAAGTCAAAATGAGTGCTTGGTAGTCTCAACTTTTATATTTACAGCAATCTTTGTACCCAAACCACCGTAGCGTTTTTAATAACAAGTTGGCAAGGAGTCAGACATCTGTACTTGAAAAAAAAACTATCCAGGCCAAGTATTTATAAATCCTTTATATTTACTTGTAACATTAGAATAACCATGAGGTTGCTTTTTGCATAATCGGAACCATTCTCATTAGGCCTTACAGATCTTGTCCTTCCCAGGGTCGCTACAGTGGTTTTCATTACAACAGGGCCATTGATCTTATAGCTGTGCCAGCAAGTGAAGCTTTCCTTGATGGTTTAGCAAAGAAATACAGAGCAGCTGAAAAAAAAGTCAGAACCAAGCAGTAGAGTCAGTCCTGCAGTAAGACAAATATGAGCTTGGTGCCATTCCCCATAAAACATTGAATTTAAGTCAACAAATATTTATTGACTGCTCTGGGCAAAGCGCTTGGTAAGCATTGGGGGATAATTCAGAGTCTGGATAGGATATAATCCCTGCCTCCATGTAATAGCAAGCACCCTAGAACACTCAGGATGACCTACTAGTACAGGTTCTTTGGTCTACTTTGCTAAAGGAAAGATACCTTTTAAAAGGGTCAACAATCTTACTTTAATTATAGGTAAGTAGAAAATAAAAGCAGAGAAATTAGCACAGAGATTCAGCAGACAGGGTTCCTACTGTCTGAACAAAATAATACAACCACCTACATACACCATCAGACTGGGAGAGCACAAGCATCTGAGTAGTGGGGTGGGGTGGGGGACTCCTAACAAACAGCTACTCAGAGTTCTGTTCAGGGAATCAAAAGGTCCTCATGAGCAAAACCCCAAAGGAAAATACCAACCTCCCAGTATATATAGTTTTCAAATAACAGGCTCAGAGCCAGAAGGCACCACAACCTTTGTAACTCAGTGCCTAATTAGCTCTGCAACAAAAGGTGTGAAAGCCTTCTTACAAGCAAGCCTCCCCTAAGCAAGCTTCCCTTTAGGCAAATTCCTCCCCCAATGAGCTCTATGTGATTCAGGATGCGTCACAGCTGGGTCAGAAATCAAAGCAGTAAGACATCCATGATTAAGTACATGTGGTCACATTGACCTATTAATGGATGGGGAAGATCATCCTATTTCATTAACATTATACTCCACCAAGTTTATAATGTGGAACTTGAGTGGAAGTCTGAACTGTGGTAAGGATTTTAGGAGGTGAATGTGTGGAGGTAGGGAGAGCTTTTCAGGAAAGGGGGTGGGCTGGGGATAGCCTGTGCAAAGACACAGAGGAAGGAGACATAATATCCTGTACAAGGAATAGCTAATAGGCTGCTTTGATTGCTGGAACCAGATTTTTGTATATACTTGTCTGTATATATGCTGGTTCCTCCAGTGTGTTCACTTTTTGTTGTTGTAGTTGTTGAGTCACGTCTGACTGTTCATGACCCAATTTGGGGTTTTGTTGGCAAAGATATTGGAGTGATTTGCCATTTCCTTCTCCAGCTCATTTTACAGATTAAGAAGCTGAGTCAAACAGGGTTAAGTGATTTGTCCAGGATCACAGAGCTAGTAAGTCTTAAGGCCAGATTTGAACTCAGGAAGATGAGTCTTCTTGATTCCAAGCCCAGCACTCTGTGCACTATGGAGCCATCTAGTTGCCCTAGAATGCGCAATAGGTGCTTAATACATGCTTGTTGAACTAAGATTTTTAAAAAAGATCCTAGCTCAAATCCAGCCTCAAACTTTGGGAAAATCACATAAGCTCTGTCTATGTCAGTTTACTCAACTATAAAATCAGTATAATGACAGTACCTACCTCCTATGGTTGTGGTAAGAATCAAATGAAATATTTGTAAAGTATAGGCACAGTGCTTGGAACATAGTAGGCTCTTAATAAATGCTTATTGTCTGTCTTCTTCTATACACACTCTATGCTTTCTTGCCTTTTCTCACTCTGTTTCCTATGCATAAAATGCCCCTATGACCTCTTTTGCTATTGAATTCCTACCCATTTTTAAAAACACAACTCAAATGCCAAAAGATTTTTTAATCATTCTCCATTGCTTAAAATAGTGATGGGTCATTAGAGCATTTTATATTTGATCCTAGGGGTATTAGGGAGCCACTGGAATTTATTGAATGGGGTGAAGAGAATGGCACGGTTAGATCTGTGCTTGAAGAAAATCCAGTTTGACTGGAGCATAGAGTAGTTGGTGGGGACAAGATTGAGAAGAGATTGAGTGACACTAGATTGTGGAGGAACTCAAATGTCAGGTTAAAAAGTTTGAACTTTATTCTGTAAGCAACAAGGAGTCATTGTAGACTTAGCCACTAGGTGGCATTGCTGAACCTAAGCTGACTAAGTGGCTCTCAAAACAATTATTTGTTCTCCCTGTCACCAGAGGAATCTCTGGAGAAATGTCAAACTCTCTGTGGTTCCTAGAGCAGTGCTGGCCTCTTTCCCTTAGATCTGCATCCTTTGTGAGGCAGTGTTATGTTCTAATCAAATCAATGTCAATGCAGGTATAGCCAATGGGAGTAGCTCTCAAGTCCCAGCCTTACCAGGAAAACTTCCCTTCTTCCTGATCAACCGAACTATATGGTAATGTCAGTGATATTAGTCATGACCACAAAGACAGTGTTACTGAATATACTTTTTACTCCTAAGTATGATAGAATTAGCCAATATATAATTAAATATTGACCATGGGGCAACACATTCAGCTACTCCAGAGTCTGGAAGTCCACAAACCAGGCATTTTAGAAAAGATATTATTTAACTCCGTTGGCTACTCTTTCCATCTACCCTTGCTCCCAGAGAACAAAGGGGATCATACAATAAGAGTTCTCAAATGCCATTCCACTCATGGCCTGGAGAGTTCCCAGTCTTGTTAGTTCAGGGACATAGGAACTTAGAGACTATTTGGCTCCTTTTCATTCTTTGGTTTCTTGCTCCTGGCTACTATTGTGTGTAGCAGCAGGCACCCTAGCATACCCAGGATGGCTGCTAGCACAGGTTCTTAGATCTGCTTTTCTAAAGGAGAGCAACTCAAAATGGGTTAACAATCTTACTTTAATCAATCAAACATGTATCATTTACCTAATTCAGGGGGGAAAAGTCAGCACTCTGAACTTCAGAGGATGCAAACAGAAGTTACAAGCAGACAAAAAAATAGATCAGCAGACGGGCTTCCAGCTGCCTCACTATTACATCCATACCTACTCACCAGAGAGGGAATCACCAACATCTGAATTTTTGAAGGGGGGGGTGGGGTTCAACGGCTGCCCAGAGTCTTGTCTGGCCAAATCACAAAACTCTTCCCAAAGTGAGCCCCAAAGCAAAAACTCAACATCAGGGTATATATAGCCTTATCCTAGGATCATAGAATGTCACAGTCCTCTTGACCCACTGCCCAATCACAAAGTAATAAAGCAAGGATACTCCTGAAGAACAAGCTTCCCACCACAGACTCTGTGTGACCATATTCAGCCTATTAGGGGGCAGAGAGTATATTTTCAAATCAGGGAAGGGTCTCAAAGTCACTTAATCCTATCAAAGAGCCTAGAGGCAGGGAAGATCTTCAGATTCTCATAGCATCATGCCTCCAGGCTCTCCTGCTTTTCCATTTGAATGATGAGCCAGCTCCTGCCCAAAGACACAGCAGTTCAATAACTCCTGGAGTTTGGTGGGCAAGCTACAGCCATCTTTTTTTCATCTCATTCAACATTCCTAATGATGAAATTCAGTAATCTTTTTCAGTCTTCATCCTTTTTGACTTTCTACAGTGTAGACAACTATGCTAATCCCCCAACTCTAGGATCCTGAGTTGAGTTATATCCAGATAGTTATGACTGTGACTGGCCCTCTAAGTCTTGGAAAAACTCCTAGACATAGCAGAGTGAGTTTGAGTTGGGTGACTGGAAAGGGGGGGGGGATTTAGTAGCCACACCCAGGTTGCATATTTTTCACTTCTTATCCTTTTTAATCCTTCTGCAGAATCTGACACTGTAAAACCCCTAACAAAGATTGTTTTTAGGACCCATGAGGATTAAATAGTAGCCACAGTGATCATAGCTGTAACTAACATACTCCTTCCCACCCCTCACAATCATCAGCTCTGGAAAAAATACCAGACTTGAGTGCAGGTTGAGGTATATGAATCAGCCTGGTGAGAGAGTAGATAAAATTGGTACACCTAGACCTTTTTAGGTCCTCATCCTCCTTGACCCTTCTGCAGTATTTGACATTGTAGACCACCCTCTCCTTTTGAATACTCCTATTTTTCTCTTCTGTCTGAAGAGGTGTGGGGATGCAGTCCCATCTTCGTTGCCAAATGAAGAGGTTGGAGTGGGGGGTGTCTTATGGGGTGTCTGAGGGGGAGGTGTCATATAATCCCTCCTGGGTTCTTGTCTGGAAAGAATTTCGTCAGGACCCAAGCTGTCTTTTGGCAAAGTTTCAAAGTTTATTGATATGCTGGCTTAGTAGCAGGCAGGAGAAACAGGGGGACCTGCAAAGTACAGGGATCTAAGGTAGAGTTATAAAGTTTTACGCTCTGCAGCAGGCAGGATAAGTTTAAGGATAGCTTGCTGAGGGGCAATTCTTATAAACCTAAAACTGTCAGTCAAAGGCTAATTATGCTAACTAGGTGGGCAAAGGTGGAGTTTGGGAGGAGTTTAGGAGTGGTCAGTGCTTAAAGGGACATGCACTTTTTATATTAACTACGCATTCGAATTGCCCATAATTCACTGGGAAATCCCCCTAAGGGGGGGATATTGAAAGGTGTGGTTTGGAGCTTGAAACGTCACTATGTTACTTTTGGTCAAGGATGAATGAGATATGTCTAATATGGCTTTTGGGAGGACAGAGTTGATTGTTTCCAAGTCTAGGAACTAGACTGATTAGGGATTCAGGAGGTACCATATTGAGATGGAGTTATCATGTTGTTCAAGGCTTTTGGGTGCAGCTGGCCACTTAGAACAAAGGGGCTGTGCATTTCTCTAAGGATTTGTTTATAGAATACCATTGCTTGTCTCTAGGCAGACTTAGCTAGCTCAGGGTAAAGACTTTTAGGCCCGGGGGAAGGGGAGAGGCCTTTATGCTCTTAATGCCTTTATGGCTGGGGGGAAAGTGTGACTTTTACAACTTACTTGCACAGGCTTGTTACAGACTGATGGTACATACGTAGGTGCCCGAACATAAGTGAGATTTTACAAACTGAGGTTATAGACAAAAGCGTCCCAGACTGCACTATGTCTTTTTGTGCTCTTGGGGAAAAAAGTGGCACTTCTCCCTTTGCAGAAACATCTGCATCATTTTGATCTGGCTCCATTCTTTGGCTCTTAGGGCCTTGTTTTCATGGGCATGCCCATCTTCAGAGTCTCTGTCAGAGAAACAGATTCCATGCTTATCAACTGGGCTTTGAGCTTATGAAACTACCTAAGATATAGGTTTCAATTGGGAACCTTGCCAATTGGGCCATGAACATATGAAGTAACCTAAGATAGGACCATAAATATAACTCCTGTTATATCAAGATTTGGATAAAACATGACATATTCTATGGCTCAGGAAGATAACTGCCAATGATGTGAAAGTTTTGAGGGAAGAGAAAGAAGAGGGGGAAGATAAGACCCATTAGAAGAATATTCTGTTAGTACAGGCAGGTGGTAATGAGGATCACAGTGGTAATTAGGGAGCAACTAGATGGTTCAGTAGATAGAGTTCTGGGCTTTGAGTCAGGAAGACCTGAGTTCAAATCCAGATTCAGATACTTACTATGTGACCCTGGACAAGTCACTTAACTTTTGTTCACTGCCATTTCCTCATCTGTAAAGTGAGGATAATAATAATATCTACCTCTCAGGGTTGTTGTGAGGATCAGATGAGATAATATTTGTAAAGTGTGTAGCACAGAGCTTGGCACCTAATAAGCACCATAGTAATGTTAGCAGTTATTGTTGTTGTTATTATTATTAATAGAGAAGAAGGGACAAATGTGAGAGATAGTTGTCCTGGTATCTGATCAGATATGAGAAGTAAAGAAAACAAGCGATAAAAATAGTAACATCAGAGCTTGCAACATGAGGCATTGAATGTATGGTGGTGGGACTAAGAAATAAATCAGCAAATGTGTTGTAATAGATATACTGGTAAGTCTTACAGGTCAGAGGAAGAATTCATTTAAAGGTAAAGGTGGTAAGCTTGATTTTGGGACACGTTGAGTCTAATGTGCCACTGGGACATCCAGATGGCAACGTTCTATTAGAATTTTAAAATGTAAATCTGGAGGTTGGGAAAACTGTCTGAACTGGTTTTGTAGATGATAGAGGCATCTATGTAGCAGAGATAATTAGAGTCATTAAAATGAATCAGATTGTCCAGGAAGAGAAAGCAAAGAGAGAAGAAAACAGAGTCAATGAGAAAATCTTGAGGGGAAAATAAAATCTTAAAAGGACAAGATGAAGAACAGTAAAGACACAAAGGACAATCGAAGAAATGAAAGGAAAATAACCAAATAGGGAGAAGAGAATATCCAGAAGGAGGAATTGTCAAATGTGAACTCAGTTTTGAAAAGGAGTCAAAGCAATGAGGCAAAAAAGGTCATTGGGTTTTACAAATAGGAAATCATTAACAACCTTTGAGAAAATGCTGTGAGATGGTCCTGGCCTTGGAGTCCAAAGGACTTGGAGTAGAGTTGGACAATAAACTTGGAGATTTGTTGGGTCAAAATACTGGCTTACTTCCCATGTAGCCTTGGGCAAAATTCTTAATGTGTCTGGATCTCTGTTTCCTCATCTAGAAAAGGAGGAGGTTAGATTAGATTAAGGATTTGTAAGTTTTGGGAGGGAGTGTCAAGGACTGAGTGAGTCTCTGGAAAACTGGAGAAGCCTTTGGACTCCTTTTCAAAGTAATGTTTTTAAAAGCACAAAATACAATACTTAGGATTACAAAGCAAACCAAAGTTTACTGAAAATCAAAATGTCATTTTTCCCTCATCCACATTCAAGGATTCCATGAGATGTATTCATAAACCACTGAAAGGTCTATGGATCCCAGCTTAAGGAGCCCCTGGACTAGTTGAATTCTAATCAGAGCTCTCTTCTTGCTCTAAATCTATGATCTAACATGATACATACATGATTCTCTGACATTTGCTCTTCTATTTAAATGGAGTAATGATCCTGAGTATTAGCCTCTTGACCTTTTGTACTTTAGACACTGGGCTACGTGTGGCTGACACTTCATTCCTAAGCAACAAAATACTGACACAGATTGCCCATTATGTCATTCAAAAATGTGTTTTGACAGTGACTTAGCTTTGTAACCAAGAAAATCCAAATTTTCTTTGGCATTAATCCTAGTTCCCTGTACTGGGCTTTGTCATCTCTCCATGTCCCACTCTAGTCCAGTGGGCTCATAGCTACTTAGAGTTTGTATCTGCTCCTGGGGATCTGATATCTCAACTTCCTCTCCTCCTCTCTTACTCTCACTGAAATCTTTGGCTTATGTTGGAGAAGGAAATGGCAAACAATTCCAATATCTTTGCCAAGAAAACCCCAGACACAACTGAAAAAACTCAACAATAACAGCATAACAGCAACAACAACACTCTCTAAGAGCCCCAACATTGGCTGCTGGCCATTAAATACTCATTTCCTGAAGTACTTCAATTAAATACTCATTTCCTAAAGTGCTTCTGTTAGTTACACCTCCATTCATTCAATGTCCTACATTTCAAGAAGAGTTCTGACCCTGACATCATCACAAATATTACATCAAGGGTCCAGTCCAGCCTAATTACTTCAGCACAGCACCCACTTTATTAGAACTCTCATATCTTTGTAAAGATTTAAAGATATTGAGAGTTAATTCAATTTGTTAAGCAAATTCTTCAGAATGTGTCTTGGCTTTCCCCACCTCCCATTACTCAAAACCTAAGAAGGCAGATTGTGTCATGGTAAGAGAATAATTTAGGCCACAGGTGGCTAGGATTCAACCTTCACTCTCTGTCTACTACTTATAATCAGTATGAATACTTATTCTATTGACAGTCTTACCCTGGTCTTATCTGTCCAGGGCTTTGTTATGTTTTACTGCTTCTGCAGTGGACTGAATATTTCACTCCAACTCATTTTATCCTGTATTTATCTCTCTTTTTAGATTAAAAAAAAAGATGAAGCCTCCTGGTCCAAATTTGACAGGATTTTCCTTCTGGTAAACTGAAAACATCTGTGGGAGTTTCCCCCAGGTTAGAGCTGGCAAAAGAAGGAGCTAGGCACATCTCTGTCTTGAGCTCACAAGGAAGGCAAATGTCTCTATTTCATTCTGAGAACTGATAGTCATGGAACACTTCCCAATAAAACACTTGTAGGGTTCACAAAGTCATTGAGTGACATAAATTGTCATTGAGTGAAAAGGAAAAAAAGTTGGCAGGCACATTTCTGGCTTGCATTTCTTGCAACTTCTTAATATGTTTTAAATTTTCCCTATACTATGATAATCATAAAAAGTTAAAATATTTAAACAGAGCTCTACTTGATCCCAGAGTTTGATTTGTACACTTAATTAGTTCCCAAACATATGGTTCAGAGCTTCTTACAAAAACAGGGTAATGAATCAAGGTATATTTTGGTAGTGGATTAAATGATGTTATAGAGATATCCAGTCCCATCTTAAAGGCCTTAAGAACCAGCCTGTGATCTGTGCTTGGAGCCTTTCTTGACATCTGTTTTAAAGACATCTCCAAAACCTTCCAATGACTACATAATAAAACTAAACTCTATAATGAGATAGACATCAAGCATTAAGATACTTAGAATTCAACATTACATAAGGAATGAATAGCATTAGAAGAGCAGAGATTCTACAGAAGCCAGAAGTGACTCATTTAAAGGGACTCTCACATATGTGGGAGAGTTCTGGAACCAGTTCAAACAGTGTGAGAGCTCATTGTTAAATTTTCAGCGCGAGCATGTATACCTTGGAAATTAATAAACTCTACAAATTAAGACATGATTTACTGTTTTGTTGATCATATAGTCTTAAGAAAGTAATGGTGGAAAATGTTGACAATAAAGGTTAGACTTAAAATGCATGCAATGGGTACATTTCCCACCCCCATCCAACCTCCCAGGGCTGGTTGTTAAACATTTACTAGTAAACCTCTTTGCACACAAGGTAAATCTTGAAAACCGTTTGGAAATATCCAGGTAGACTTCAATTGGGAAGTTATCTGGTAGGCTTTGGAAAGACTGAGCAGCTTAAATTAAAGAGCATTTTTCTCTTTCATTCATTTCTCTCAGTACTAGAACATTAGGTGCTTAGGGAGATGTAATCACTTTTTTCAGGTCATAAGGGAACAGAACATTTAAGATGTTATTAACAACTCATGATCCAGTAGATGAGCATCTGAAAGTTGTTTTTCTAGTTGTGATGAAGGGTTGCCCTGAGTCACTGACACTTTGTATGAACATATACAAGTGTGTATGTGTGGGTATGACATATGAGCTCATATTGCTTTTCAACAGTATCATATGATTGTAAGGTGGCTTCTAAGAATTCTACAGGGTCACAGTTCCCATTAGAGTGTAAAGTTAACAGAACAGGTAGAGCCTTCATGATATTCCCTCATTATCACTGTATTTTCACCAGGTTAGATGAAATAAAATATGTACAACTTTATGGAGAACAAAGATATGCTGGAGAAAGTCAGAAACAGGACAATGCGCCATACACAGAATAGGTGAAGAAACTAGGGATATTTCTCTCAGGGAAGGGAAGCATTAGTATGAATATGATAGCTGTCTTCAAATATTGGAAAGGCTATTGTGAATTCACTTAACCAACTAGCATTTCTGAAGAACCTACCCTGTGCTAAGGATTGGATACCATGGGGGAAAAAAATTAAACCATTTCTGACCTCAAGAATCTTATATACTATTGGAGAAACAACATGTACAAATAAGTCTATACACATATATGTATATGTATATATGTAAACTCAAGGTAATATACAGAAAGATGAGGCACTAGCCATAGTGGGCATCAAGAAAGGTCTCCTGTAGGAAGATTCACTTGAGGTGAGCTTTGAAGGAAGTAAGGGAGTCTAAGAGACAAGGAGTAAGAAAAGGAATGTATTTACAACACAGGCAAAAGCATGTACAAAAAACTTGAGACAAGAATGGAATGCTGTGGGCAAGGAACAGAAATGATGCCAGTTTTCCTAGCCCAGAGAGGGTGTGAAAAGGAGAGTAATAAGTCTAGGTAGGCTGGAACTAAACTATGAAGGTCTATAAATGTCCAACAGAGCACTTTGGTTTTTGACCTAGAGATAGTGGAGAAGCAATGGAATTGTCTGAGCAGGGGGTTGACATGGTCAGACCTAGACTTTAAGAATATCTTTTTGGCAGCTGTAAAGGATGGATTGGAAAAGGGAAATACTTGTGTGAGAGTTACTGTTTAAGAGACTGTAGTTGCAACAGTCAAGGTGATGAAGGCTGAACTTATGTGTTAATTGTGTATGTGGAGAGAAGGGAATGGATATGAGAGGAATTTTGTTTGTGAAAGGGGTTTTGTTTTTCTTTTTTCTTTTTCTCAGTTGGGATGGGGGTAAAGGAGGGAGGGAGAAAAGGGAGAAATTCTAATTTAAAAATTTATTAGAAATAGAAGAAGTTTTAAAAAGCTGTCAAGCATAATGTTTTTAATAGTTTTACCAATACATATGTTCATAATATCTGAGTTGCATGGAATGAAAAGCTTTCTAAATCAAGAAAAATAAGAGATGTGATAAAATATCATGTAGGAACAAGCTTAGATATATCTTGTCCTTGTTACTTTGTCTGCTACTGAAGTTGTACCAATAATGCATTCAGTGAACCTTTGAAAGATGGACTCATAAATTAATATTTATATTCAATAACAAAAAAGCAGCTATTATATCTACTTGTTAAATAATCCATAGAACACTAAATATAATACACTAAATTTAAAAGTCTATCAGCAGGATAGTGACTGACCTTGGGAACATTCCTTTCTGATCTCCATTGAACAAGATGAGAAGAATGATTTTTATATGAAAATAATAATATGGGCTGCTAGGTGGTGCAGTGACTAGAGCACTGGCCCTGGAGTCAGGAGAACCTGAGTTCAAATCTGACCTCAGACACTTAACACTAGCCCTGTGACCTCGGGCAAATCACTTAACTCCAATTTCCCTGTCTTCTCTCCTCCAAAAAGGAAGGAAGAAAGAAAGAAACAAAGAAAGAAATAATAACTGTAAATAGTCACTTATACTTTACAATGGGATTTACAAAGTTATTTCTTCCAAATTTTGCAATAATCTTGTTAGGCATCTACTATTGGTATTGTTATCCCATTTTCCTTTTGGTTAAATTGAGGTTCAGAGAGGTTGAGAGGTTAAGTAAATGTTGCTTGATCAACTACTCAGTGCATTATTTTGTATCTGTCACATTTCTGAGTATATGAATGCTCAATGGATTCGTTGGAAGATGAATTCCATCTTCCTCCACACTGTACCTCGAATAATCAATTAGTGTGGCCCCAAGTTGACATAGCTGAATTGTCCAAAGAAGATATGTCACAAGATTTATTCATATGCGTATAGAACACCTTGTTAGAAGAGAGCCACGCTCTACCAAATCAAATGCCTTTTTATAATAAACAAACAATAAGTACATTGGGTGCTATATTCTCTACATCTCTCAATCATCTATATTCATTCTTTACATCATTTACAACATGGTAAATGGGTGGTTTATTGAAGAGCAACAATTACAAAAGCCTGTCTATTCCTTCATCAAGGATGCGTTCGATATATGTTTAGCCAATTTTCACAAAAGTTTTGTGTAACAGTGTAGAAAAATATATAGATCAATATTTATTCTCAATATTTATTCTCAACAAGTATAAAAATATTAATTAGATTTATAAGCTTTTTATGCCTGTAGTATCTTTTTCTCTTGTTAGTATTTTGTGAATTGATCCCTCAACTCATAATTGTGTTACTTCCTGCATAGATCTATTTGGTATATCTTAGTCTAATACATCTGCTTTTCCCATATGTATTCTCATTAATATAATTTCTCTATCCCATAGAAATATATACAAATCTAGATGTCACAGTTTAAGAGTAGTGGTCCTACTGTGCTTGATAGTGAAGATAGTTATAAAAATATCTGCATTCTCTAATGAGTATTAATAAAAATTTTTAAATAAAATACTAGCAAAAAATTACAGCAACATTTCACAAAGATCATACACTATGACCAGGTGGGATTTATACCAGGAATGTAGAGCTGCTTCAATATTAGGAAAACTATCCACAGAAATGACCATATCAGTAACAAAACCAACAGAAATCACACGATTATCTCATGATTATTTTTGCCTTTGCCAAAATGCAACACTCATTCTTATTTTTTTTAAAAAGCACTAGAGAGCATAGGAATAAATGGAGCTGATCTTAAAATAAGTAATATCTATCTAAAACCATCAGCAAGCATTCTCTGTAATGATGATAAATTAGAAGCCTTCCCAATACAAAGTAAATCAAGGATGCCCATTATCACCTCTATAATTTAATATTGTACTAGAAATGTTAGCTGTAGTAGTAAGAGAAGAAAAAGATTAAAGGAATTAGTATAGGAAATGAGGAAATAAAACTATCACTCTTTGCAAAGAATATGATACTATACTTAGAAAATCCTAGAGAATCAACTGAAAAACTACTTGAAATAATTAACAACTTTAGAAAAATTGTAGGATGCAAAATATACCCACATAAATCATCAACATTTCTATATATTACCAAAAAAGTCTAGCAGCAAGTTATAGAAAGAGAAATTCCACTTAAAATAACTGTGGACAATACATGAAACATTTGGGAGTCTACCTGCCAAGGCAAAGCCAGGAACTATATAAACACAACTATAAAACACTTTTTACACAAATAAAGTCAGATCTAAACAATTGGAAAACTATTAACTGCCCATGGGTAAGCCAAGCCAATACAATAAAAATGACAATTCTGCCTAAATTAATCTATATATTCAGTGTCATACCAATCAAACTATCAAAACATTATTTTGTAGAGCTAGAAAAAAATAACAAAATTCATTTGAAAGAAAAAAGGTCAAGGAATAGAGGGAACTAATGGGAAAAAATGAAAAAGAAGGTGTATCAGATCTCAAATTGTATTATAAAGTGGTAATTGTCAGAACTATATGGCTCTGGCTAAGAAATAAAGTGGTGGATCAGTGGAATGGATTAAGTATAAAGTACACTATAGTAAATTATCATACTAGTCTATTATAAAACTCAAAGATCCAAGTTTTTGGAACAAAAATTCATTATTTATCAAAATACCTGGGAAAACTGGAAAATAATGTGACAAAACTAGTTATAGACCAACATCTTATACAATATCCCCAAATAAGGTCAAAATAGGTACATGATTACACATAAGCAAATTAAGAGAGCAACGGATAGTTTATCTGTCAGGTTCATGGACAAATTAAGAATTTAGACCCAAAGAAGATGTAGAGAGCATTACAAAATATAAAATATATCATTTTGATCACGTAAAATTGAAAAGATTTTATACAAGCAAAACCAATGCAACCAAAATTATAAGGAAAACAGAAAAGTGGGGGGAAATTTTGCAACAAGTATCTCTGAAAAAGGCCTCAAATATATAGAGAAATGAGTCAAATTTTAAAAAATACAAGTCATTCCCCAATTAATAAGTGGTCAAAGGATAGGAACAGGAGGTTTTCAGTCAAAGAAACTAAAGCTATCTATAGTTATTAAAAATGCTCTAAATTACCATTGATAAGAGAATGCAAGTTAAAACAACTCTGAGATACCACCTCATACCTATCAAATTGGCTAATATGACACAAAAGGAAAATATTGGATTTGGAGGGGATGGGGAAAACTGAAATACTAATGCCTTGGTGGTGGAGTTGTAAACTAATCCAACCCTTCTGGAGAGCAATTTGTAACTATGCCAAAAGGGCCATAAAACTGTGCAGACCCATTGATTCAGCAATACCACTGTTAGGTCTATTCAAAAAAGGCAGGGGGAAGATCTATTTGTACAAAAATATTTCTACCTGCTCTTTTTGCCGTAGCTAAGAATTGGAAATTAAAAGAATACCCATCAGTTGGGGAATGACTAAATAAACTTTGGTGTATGCTATTTTTCACTTCTTTCCTTCCTTCCTTCCTTCCTCCCTCCCTTCCTTCCTTCCTTCTTTCCTTTTCCTTCCTTTTTTCTTCCCTTCCTTCCTTCCTTCCTTCCTTCCATCCTTCCTAAATGGCCCTAAAGACTGAACATTCTGAACATCAAAGATTCAGGAGTGACAAACCCTCAGGGATATAGGCCAAAGAACTAAGTAACTTGGACAGCAAACAGGGCTGAACACACCACCTGAAAGTGTCAGCTTGGCTTTGACACAAAGACTCAATTTAGGAGCTAAGGCTGGAGACAATAAAAAACATAACAATATTGATTAGCATGAAAAAATTTTATAGATTCAGCAGTGCCACAAAATCCAAATTAGAAGGAAATATTTCCACAAAAATGGCAGGGATTCAAAGTGAAAAAGTGCATTTTCCCACAAAAACCACATGAATACCTGGAAGAAATGAAGAGATAGAAATGAAATAAAAGTCTTGTACTTAATCAAGTACAAAATGATTAATATGGAAATGTTTTACATAAGTGTGCTACATTATCTATATTTTATTGCTTTCCATCTCAGGGAGGGGGAAGAGAAGAGATAGAATTTGGAACTCAAAACTTTAAATAAAAAATGTTTTTAAAAATTGGAAAAAATATTGCAGATCTTTTCCATTTTTCTCCTGTTTGCTCATCTTCCTTCAATTTTCACCCACATGTCCTGTAGATGACTTTGCTTAGTTGCTTCTCTTACCAAGTTTTCTTTAAATTGCTTTTTCCTTTACTGATTTTCTCTACTTATTGAGGCAATGCTGTTCATACTCATCCATCTTCTTTAGAAGATTTTTATAAGCAAGTTTATATTCTGTACCAGTATTGCCTTTGGCTACAATCTCTTTTTGCTTCGAAAGTAAGCCAAGTATTTTCTTACTAAGGCAATTTTAGACTTTTAAAATTCTCCTTGTTAGGGAAATTGATTTACATTGGTTAAACTTTGATATAAAATTATTTTAATTGATGTTGATGTCATTTCTGCTGTCCATGTCCCATTTTTCATTACCAATTACTTGTTTAAATAGTTCTGGATCGAGTTGTTTCAGTTGCATGCCATATCTTTTCTTTCATTATTATTCCTTTTTCTGGCTTTTTACTCATTCTTATCTTTCCTCTGACAAAGGGGTAGCCTAATTGTACACAGACAGCTGATTCAGAGATGATTTCCACATCAATAATGAGTCCTTTCCTGCCTATTAAAATATAATCAGTTGTATTATGTGTGATGTTATTTCAAGTCCTAGTGTTTGTAAAACAAAACAAAACAAAACATGAAGAGCATGGGCTCTATAAAATATTTATACTTTTATTAACCTCCATTGTAATAACAATATGTTTATATAATACTTTTTTCAACTTTTTAAAGTTCTTTTATATGCATTAACTAATGGGTCCAGCCATATTTCTCACAGAACACTCTATATCCTGTCTTTCATACTGGCTATTCCCTAGGCCTGGAATGCTTTCCCTTGTAACCATTGATTTAGAATTCCTGGCTTCCTTTAAGACTCATCAATTGTTATCTCCTTCAGGAAGCCTTTCATAGTTGCTCTAGCTGCTAATGCCATCCACTATAAGCTTACATTTTATCCACTCTGTACACCTATTAATTTTCTTTCTACTGATTTATATATTTTTTTCATTCAAATGCACACCCATAGAGAGCAGGGATTATTCTTGCTTTTCTCTCTATCCTTAACCCTTAGTACAGTGTCTGGCACAGTGTTTAATAAATGCTTATTGATTGATTATTAATTCTGTTTTATAAATGAGACAACTGAGGCCCAGAAGGGCTAGGTAGGTTGCCCTCTTTTCCTGTCATTGCTAGAACCTCCTCTCCTGTCCTCTGTTAGTTTGTATTTACTTTGTATGGATTTTGTCTTGTATGAATCCAAGTATTTTCCTCCATAGCAGAAAAGTGCTTGGAGAAAGGGATTATTTTGGGGTTTTGTGTAATTTTTCCCCAGTGCCTAGCACAATACATGACACACAATACTTGCTGATGTTATTCAGTCCTGTCTGACTCTTCATGACCCCATGGACCACAACACTCCAGATCTTTCTATCCTCCACTATCTTAAAGTCTGTCCAAGTTTGTGTTCCTTGTTTCCATGACACTACCTATCAATCTATCAATTGATCTATGTCTATTGATCTGTCTATCTCATCCTATGCTGTTCCGTTTTCCTTTTGCCTTCAGTCTTTCCCAACATTAGGGTCTTTTTACATGAGCCCTGTCTTTTCATTATGTAGCCAAAGTATATTAGCTCTATTACCATAGTACTTGGCCAAATCATGTAAATTCTCTGTGCCTTAACTTCTCATCTATAAAATGAGGGAGCTGGATTAGAAGTCCTCTGAGTAACCTTTCAGGTTTAAATCTATGATCCTTTGAATGTTTTATAGATATGTATAACCATTCCTTCTGTCTTTCTTCTCCTTGGGGGTATCTCTTCAGTAGCAGTATCACTACACCAAAGGGTGTGTATAGTTTATTGATTTTTCCAAATGGTTTTCCAGAAGAGTCAAATGAGTTGAGACTTCCACCAACAGTCCATCAGTATTCCCATCTTTCCACAGACTCTCTAACACTTACTTACCATTTTCATCTTTTGTCCCATTTGCAAATCTGATAGGGGTATGCAAAACTTCAGAGAGATGTCTTAACTTTAACTTCTCTTATTAATTACTCATTAGAAGCATTCTTTTACATTATCGTTGATACTTTTTTCAATGGTCCACATATATTTTAACCACTTTCTATTGAGCCTCAGTTTTGTTATCTGTAAAATGAAAGAATCATACCTCTGCTGACCTCTAATCTCATACCTATAACTGCCTTAAAGACATCTCAGATTCAATGTCCAGTAGACATCTTAAATTCATTATGTACAAAATAGAACTTATTTTTCCCCTAAACCTCCTTCTCCCCTGCCCCACCTTTCCTATGACTCTTGA
>CM053598.1:75572459-75584068 GCA_028646575.1 Pseudocheirus occidentalis | reverse complement strand
TTCCATTCATGGCTCTTCCCAGGTCAGCCCTCTCTCTTCACATCAACAAGTCCATCCCACAAGTGGGATTCACAAGCTCTGGGTCTTAACACTCAACCCAAAAGCCAAGTCAATTCAGGGGCATCTCCAAATTCCATTACTATTACATTTGTCCTCAGTTCCCAATGCCTATACTCACTACTGTCCTTGGGATGTTACTTGAATGCACATGAGAATGTTCGTATTCTCTGACCCTTTGAAGTTTACAAAATCATCTTCTAGTCAAGGGGAAAGGGGGAAGACCTAAATCCAAGGCAGAAGCTAGGGATTTTCTCTTCTATACTGCTCCCCCCCAACCTCCTTCCTACAATTTCATCTCAAGGTTTTGGCTTTAGGTTTCCACTCTTAATCTCTAGGTTCCAAACTAGCTTGCTATTTTATACAAAACTCATTGGGTATGACAATTCTCCTTAACTAATTCTAACACCCTTCTTGTGTGGCATCATTTCCTTTCATTCAATGACAATTGATTAAGAACTTTAAAAAATTTTAATTTAACTTTTTGAATTCAGCTTGTTTATATGTAGTTCAAAACTCTGATTTACCAATTCACTTCAGAAGTTTGATCTTTCTGTAATTATTGAGGTATGGTCTGAGTTATATATTATATATACACATACATACGTATATGCACATACGTAATATGTATATCTATAATAAATATAAACATACCTATAAAATATATCACATATCATTGCTTATAGATATATTTATATCTCTATAGAATGCTCTGTTTCAAGGGTCAAAATGAAATGAGATCCATGACCACTCAAAGAAATTATCTTAGTAATTCATGGAAAAAATAAGTGATATATGAATTGCCCAGATTATGTTATCTGCTTCAGTGGGCAGTACATATATTTGGGATAGGCACTGCAGATGGATATTGAGCTGCCTAGAATATATATGAGAACTTATAAAGTGCTTTTAATCATACTAACACACAAATCCTTTTGAAAACCAATATTCTTTTAGGGATACCATATCACTGCCAATCATGGAACAACATGATCTTTGAAGAATCAAAACTATGGGTGACTCAAAGAACAATGGAGTGTGGTGGGTAGAAGAAAGCTGTTACATACTACCAGTGATGACTTACATATAGGAAGTATTATAAGATATGTCAGCTAGGAAATGTATGGTCAGAAAGAGAAGTTGACCAATCATATAGTGAGAGCAAAACAAAATGTGGAAAAGGTGAAATGTCTAAGATGGATCTGTGTTTTTGAGGGACATTTGGGGTCATTAAACAAATTGCCAGCAGTTGGAATGTCGCCCCTCCCTTGCACTTGAGGTCCCCAGAATAGCTGTTTCAGGCTCAAGATAATCTATGGTGTTATGGGAATCTGAAGATCCTCCCTGTCCCTAGGCCCTTTGATAGGCTCAAGTGGCTCTGAGAATCTTCCCTGATTTGAAAGTATACTCTGCCCCCTAATAGGCTGAATGTGGTCACATGGAGCCTGTGGCCTGAGGCTTGTTCTTCAGGAATGCCCATGCCTTATTACTTTGCTATTGGGCAGTGGGTCAAGAGGGCTGTGACATTCTCTGATCCAGGAGAAGGCTATAAATATCCTGATGTGAGTCTTTGCTTTGGGGCTCACTTTGGGAAGCACTGTGTGATTTGGCCAGACAAGACTCTGGGAAGCCAGTGAGCCCCCCTGGCTTTGAAAAACCCAGATGTTGGTGCTTCCCTCTCTGGTAACTGAATAGGTATGGATGTGATGGTCAGACAGTTGGAAGCCCATCTGCTGATCTGTTTCTTTGTCTGTTTGTAACTTCTACTTGTAACTTCTGTTTGTATTCTGTTTGCATTCTCTGAAGTTCAGGGTTCTGACTTTTTGTGCTGAACTAGGTAAATGATATGTGTTTGATTGATTAAAGTGAGACTGTTAACCCATTTTGAGCTGCTTTCCTTTAGAAAAGCAGATCTAAGAACCTGTGCTAGCAGCCACCCTGGGTATGCTAGGGTGCTTGATGATACATATGGCTCCACATCCACTCATGAGTTCTCATTAATGAGTTTAGTTTTATTTGTTTGCCAGAGGGCACAATTAATTCAAAGTAAAGGTATTTCATAAAACAGCAAGCAAGGAAAATCACAATAGAATATTCCTCTCATAAAACCTGGGACATGTTCTACCACAAATACATATACTATTACAGGAAAGAGTAGACACATCTAGGGAACAGGTTTGGAGGAAATTACAGAGAGGGAACATATGGGCCCAAACGTATGGTCAGGCCACATGTAAGGAGGAAATCACATGTAGTTGAATCCTCAGGCAAGAGTATATGCGGTGGGGCATGCATCTTGGAATCACATAGAGCCAGAGAGTACTCACATGGAGGAGCACACATGAGAGAAATGTGTAGTCAGGACACACATGTGGAGAGGCCGCTTTATATTACTGATCTGATAATGTCACTGTGTGATAACATTCTGAGATAACATGGAACTAACTAGGCATATGCAAGATCTGTACAGAATGTAGAAGGTGATGGAAGATCTATACAGAATGTGGAATTGAGGAGTTTGCTTGCAGAAGTTGTAGAAGAGAGGGATAGAAGAGGAAGAGGAGGCACTGATGGTAGAGGACATTCTCAAGGTGTCTAGCTATGAAGGGAAGGAGAGATCACAAGACAATAGATAAAAGGTATGGCAGGATTTAGCAAGGTTTTTTATTTTGAAGGATGGGGAAGACAAGGACATGTTTTTAGGAAGCAGAGGAAGAAACAATAGATACGGGAGAGATTCAAGATTACAGTGAGGATGATAGTGAGTGTGTGGAGGGGTAATCTGCTAGAAAAGACAAGAGGGTATGGAATCAAGACAGCACAAACAGGGGTTGTCCTGGGCAAAGAGAAGGGCTATCTGTTCATCTCGGACTATAGTGAAAGACAAGATAGTAGGGGATAGTATCAGAGGGATATGATGAGGAAGAAGGGTGAGGAGAGAGCCCTCAGTGAACTACTTCAATTTTTTTTTCAATAAAACATGAGGCAATGTCCTCAGTGGAGAGTTCAGGGAAGAGTGTGCCGTGGGAGGATTCAGGAAAGATGAGAAGGTTTGGATTCGTTGCTATGGGGGTGAAATAGTGAATTGGTTAGAAATGAGTAGCATGATTTCAGTGAAGGCCTAGTTGGGATTAGATAATATGAATTTATAGTGGACCTAATCAGAATGGTTTTATGGTTTCCTCGTGTTCTGTTCAGCAGCATGTGAAAAGGAGAGAAGGAGTAATCCAGGGTTGAGGTTTGGCAAGGCATAATTGGTGACAGGATAAGGGGGTAAAGTATTTGAGATCACAGCATTTGGATACGTAGAACAATTGGGGGTATTTTAGATTCTTTGGCCACTGGACATCAAAATATTTCGAGGCATTTTGGACATAGTATTATGGATAAAATTGTGTGGGGTAGAGGTAGATCATTGATGTTTTAATACATTTACATTTATTCATATATGCTTTAATATTTAATTTAATCATACCCTAACATTGTTACTTCTAATGTATCTATTAAAATCACTAGAGATTTCCCTAGAATATTTTTTAAAGGATAAAAGGAAAGGAAACATAATTTCTTTCCCAATCTGTTTATCTCAATTTCCAACAATGGTCAAAAGATCTGGAATCTTTCATTTCTGTCTTCAAAAGTAATTTCTTCCTCCTCAAGTGTTTCTAGAGCACTTTTTCTAGATCTATTGCTTGTCCCTACTACATTCTACCTTGAATTAAACTTTTTTGTATATATGTCAACCACACCTCTCTATCACCTCCTAGTTCAAGTGTAAATTCTTTAAAGGCAGGACCATGTTGTTTTTCATAGTTATATCTCTGCATCTAGCACAGAGTCTTGGACAAAGCAGGTGCATAATAAGTGTTTGTTGAACTGAATTGTCATTTCACAAAGATGAGTGAATAAGAAATGAATAGCCTTCCAAGGTGGGCTGCAAATAATGTTCTCAACCACAGGGTGACATGTGATAGGTTAAGAGCAGCATTCTTGTTATTCAGCACGAAATGTTTTTCAAAATCCTTTGTCATCCAATTCATTTATAGGGAAACAAGACAAAGTATAACAAAACAAAACTTTTTAGACTAAGCCAAAGGACACTTCCCTTTTGTTTTGACCAGTAATGGGAATGATTGGAAAAATGAGAAGAGTATTTATAAAGGGTTCCAGATGCTCATGTCTGACTTATGTGAAAGGTAACATTATGTAGTGGATGGAACTCTGTTTGGTATCTGGAAGTATGGGAAATACAGTAATACCTTCTTACCCCCCAAAAGTGCTACAGACTGAAAATGTAAAGCATTTAAAAAATCAGTGACCTCTCAGTGCCCCGGGGAACTACAGAAGGAATGGTAACTTGCGTTGGTGAGGGAGTTTTCATACTAGAAAATCACGTCTGAAATAAAATAATAATTAACAGTAACAACAACAATAAACAGCTTTATGCCCTCAGTACACACTTTCCATTTTGCCTACTGGTTTTATTAGCTTTCATTAGGGTCAAACATCTCCAAGCAAGGACCAGTTGGTTCAAGTGATTTGATTGGTGTTATGCTTTGCCCTAGGCTGTGCAGTTCCTTTCATCTTTCATCATTTTCAGAGCTGGAGTACTTTGTAATTATATGAGTTTATACTCACAGGGACAAAGGCTGAGTAAATATTTTATTAGGCAAATTTTTATCTTATTGAAACTGAATACACATGTGATAATGCATTTCTCCTGCAAGTGGGGCCATGGATGGAGAAACAAATGAGAGAGTACACAGAGTCACTCTTTGTGGATTTGACCTTTGAAAAAGTGTTATCTGCCCCACCACAAAGAGGTTCATGACTCAGAATGTCACAGCAAGAAGAGATCTCAGAGATTTTCTAGTCCAACTCCCTTTTTTGACAAGGGAAGAAACTGGGGTCCCAAGAGCTGATCTCACTATAAGAAAAGTTTCCAGCTCCCCCTAAGATGGGGCAGGAAGAGGAGTCAGAAGCAAAGTATGACAAAACTTCAGAGATACAAGGGATTTCAAGGCCATTGAATCTAACCCATAACTACAAAAGAACCTCTTTCCCCACACAGAATACTCTGCAATTGATTATCCCTTAGTTCTGACCTCCAATGAGGGGGACTCCAGTGCTTCCTGAGGTAGTCTAATCTTTTTGGACAGCTCTAAGTCAGGAATATTTTACTTCTACAAAACCTAAATTTTCCTCCTTTCAAATTCCATTCATTATCCCTAGTCCCACCCTCTGGGGCTAAGCAAAACAGATCTAATGCCTCTCTAACACTCTTCAAATCCTTGAAGACAAATGTCACTGGAACTTCTCTTCTTCAGGCTAAAGACTACCTTCCACCACATAGATATAAGGCCCTTCATTATCCTGGGAGACCTCTCCTCTAGCTAATACAGTAAACTGCAGTGCCCAGAACTGAACACAACGTTCCAGTTCGGGTTGAGAAAGTGAGATAGATTGGCTAAAGTATAGAAGAAGAATGGGTAGAGAAGTATAGAAGAATCAAAGTGTTGTCTGCCTTGGTTGGGGATTAGGAGTATTACATTCAGTTATGAGCACCGTTTATGGAAGTTCTTGATGAGCTAGAGGTAGGGGAGACTGTACCACATAGTTTTGGATTCCCTAAAACAACTTTACTTCTACCCAAGTTTCCCTTGGTATTTGAGGAACAGTTGAAGGAATAGGGAATATTTAGCTGAAAAGAGAAGACTTGGGCATTTGGAGGATGGTTTACATGATAAGGCAGTTTTCTAGTTGTTATATCATCCTTACAACATTGTGAGGTAGGTAGAACAAGCATTATTCTCCCCATTTTACAGATGAAGAAGATGAGGTTCAGAGAGTTTAAGTCACTTGGCCAAGGGAACACAGATAGCGGCGAGCTAAGACAAAAGTCTCAGCGTGCTAGCTTCAATTATAGACCCACCAGGCTGCTCGATGCCTTCAGGCTGTCTTTATGTCAGGCTTCCCTCTCCTTCCCCACTACCACCTCCCTCTTCTACTTTTAGCTCTTGAAACAATAATAAAAATAATGCTACCATTCCTCATAAGGATTTGTGAATCAATTAGTCTCCACCCAGCATCCCAGTCTCCCCAAATCAAATCATCTTACTTGTTTATATGTGCTGTTTTCTTTTATTAGACTACAAACTCCTTGAGGTCAGGCATTATTTTTTTTGTATACTTGGCACATAATACAGGACCTGGTATGTAATACATGTTTAATAAATGTGTTTTCTTTTTATTCCTTAATAGTGTTTTCTTTTTTCCAATTACATGTAAAGATAGTTTTCAACATTAATTTTTATAAAAATTTGACTTCCAAATTTTTCTCCCTCCCTCCCCTTGCCCTAGACAGCAAGCAATCTGATATAGGTTATATATATACAATCATGTTAAAATATTTCATGTTAGTCATGTTGTAAAAGAAGAATCAGAACACAAGGGAAAAATATAAGAAAGAAAAAAAGTGAAAATAATATGCTTCAATCTGTACTCAGACTCCATAGTTCTTTCCCTGCATGTGGATAACATTTTCCATCATGAGTCTTTTGGAATTGTCTTGTATCATTGTATTGCTGAGATGAGCCAAGTCTATCGTAGTTAATCATCACACAGTGTTGCTGTTGCTGTGTACAATATTCTCATGGTTCTGCTCATTTCACTCAGCATCAGTTCATGTAAGTATTTCTAGGTTTTTCTGAAGTCTTCCTGCTCATCATTTCTTATAGCACAATAGTCTTCCATTACATTCATATATCATGACATGTTCAGCCATTACCCAATTGATGAGAATCCCCTCAATTTCCAATTCTTTGCTACCACAAAAAGAGTTGCTATAAATGTTTTTGTATATATGGGTCCTTTTCCCTTTTTTATGATCATCTCTTTGGGATACAGACCTAGGAGTGGAATTGCTGGGCAAAGGACATGCACAGTTTAGCTGCTCTTTGGGCATAGTTCCAAATTGCTCTCCAGAATAGTGGGATCAGTTCACAACTCCACCAACAATGCATTAGTGTTCTAAATGTGTTTGCATTCATTCATTTTTTTCCCCAATTAATCCATACTGTTCCTTATTCATATGTATGTTTGACTTTAGCCAAAACTTTCCCCAAAAACCTGAGCTTAGAAGACTATTCCACATATAGCATGATGTACACAGTACCATTGTAGTCATGATGTCCACTTATTATTCAGGTCAAAAGCCAAGTATGACAAGGGGATGATGGGGAGGGGGGTATTGAAGACCTTGGGAAGTTGAAGCCTCTTGCAGCCCTTGTTCCCAAGGACCAAGAAGAGTGTCTAAAAGCCTGAGAAAAGTCAGGAATACCCATGCAGGAGAATCACTGGACTGGGCTGAATGAAAAGATCACTGTTGTGGGATGCTGCTTCGGACTGATTTTCTGTGGCATACAGAGAAAAGACTTACAGATGTTTCAGCACAACCTAGACCCAACAGGAATTCTTCCATAGCATTAATTATAACATGCAGGGAAATTTATTTTAAAACTGTACTACTCACAAAGCTGCATTACCCATGAATAGTTCTGTTATCCATTTTTGTCAAGTGATATAGAAGAATTGGGACAGCTATAAGAGTATTATCCTTACTTATGGGGGGTAAGAGAAAGGTTCTTTCATTTTGTTTTTTGACTGGAATTGTGGGTTGTCTTATTGGTGTGGAAACTTCTGGTAAGGGAACTCCCTCTTCCAATGGAGATGGAAGGTCAGCACCTTCTCTGAAACTTGTAGTTCTGGGGAGTGTCCTGCGGCATTGAGAGGCTGGGTGACTTGCCCAGGTCCTGGACGAAGGAGGGAAAATGAGGTTTTCAAGACAGAAAGATGAATATGAATACCTTACATTTGTAGGGCCCGGTACAATTTATGAAACAAACACATTTACTTTCATCATCTCATTTCATCCTCCCAGCAGTCCTGTGGGAAGCAAGTCATATTATTGTATTCATTTTACAGATGGGGAAATGGATAATCATAAAATTGTCACTGATGAAGCTGAGACTTGGCCCCAAGTCAGAGAGTAGAAATAGGGGGTAAGAGATAGAAGATTGCAACAAGGTAAATTTGGCTTTTCATACTCCATGCTTCTGCTACCTGGATGCTGAATTGAATTATAAGAACAGACTAAGTAGAGTTTTAAGCTTTGACAAGACTACTACAAATATGTCTTTATAGGGCAATCCATGTACTCTCATGCTTTTTGTAAAACTATTTCAAACATAGTTGACCTTGCCGTTAAAAAAATCACATGGGTGACTTTCTCTTTTGTTTTAAATATATATCTTGCTTCCTGTTTCTCTACAGCAGTTCTAAAGGGAACACAACAGTGCTCATGCGTGGTCCTGATGTGGATTTGATTCTGAATGCTTGGCTTCTGCCTCCCAGCCAGCCAAGTGAGCAGAAGCTTTTAGAAGCTAGGTTCTACAAGCTATACAGACATATCACAGAAAAAGCTGGGGTACTAATAACCTGGACTCCTTTCAGCACTGTCTGAAGGAAAATGGCACATATTAGAGAAGCGAAGAAGAATGTCAAGTTCAAGAGGAGAAATTTCCAGGCTAAATTAGAGGATGATATTCCTGTACCATCCCTCCTTGCCAACCATATCTTCACAAAAGTGTTTTAAGGAACATTGCATTAAATCAGAACTCATTTATAAAAGTGCTTTTGCCTTGCATCACGTAAAACACACACACAACAATCCTGTGATGGTTGTTTAAATTAAATTAATATGCTTGCCATTCATATCAATGGCCCCTGGGTGGCACAGTGGGTGAAGAAACCTGGTTCATTACCCCCCTAGAATGTAGCAGGTGTGCCACAGGGCTCAAATAGCACAACATCGGATTTGTATAATGTGCATCTGTCATGCGGTAATTTGGGGTTTGGAGAATCAGCAAATGACACCAGCTCACATTCATTAGATTCAAAAGTAGGAAGGCTTGTGTGCCCTTGTCTGGTGTCAAACTGCAATGCATCATCTGCTCTGAGAAAGAAGTGGGGGTCTGAAAGAGTTCAGAGGGCAAGGGAAGTGTTTGCTGTATAATGAGGAGACCTTGCCCCTTTGGGAGACTAGCCTTGTGTTTTATGATTAAGGAGTGCAATCCAAGAGAATTTAAAAATAAGACCAACCAGAGCAAATTGGTTTAAGACTGCAGGGGCAAAAGGAAAGGGGAAGACAAGGTCGGTTTTAGCCTCATTTTAGGGATATGTTTTTTTCCACATCATTCCAATGATCCAACAACACTGGTGCCCAGGAGCCATGGATGAGAAGTAATAGTCATCCTAGCCTACGATCAGCAACTTTGGCCTCTAGACTCATGCATCCAAACAACATATTATATGCATTGAATTGTGAACTCTGCAAATATGAGCATAGCCTCTGCTTAGCACTGATACTGGAACAGCCAGAATGCTTAAAACAACGGGACCAAAGTGTTGATTAGGAGCATGGTGAAAATAATTAGGGGATGCTACAGTTTTTTTTAATGGCATTGTGTGAAAACGCCTCAGAAATGAATAAACGATGTATTCTTTCAAAAAACCACCCTCCCAGAGACAGACAATGATCAGTCTTATGCCTATTGTTCCCCATCTTCTGACCTACTTGCTCCATTTCTCTGCATTTAGTCTTATGGAGTGGCAAGGGTGATTAGGCAGTAGATGTTTTAGTTGTCTAAAATGATGGCATGTATGGGATGACCCCAAATGGCCCTTTGTCGTTGTTCTGGGAAATTGACAAAAAGCAGATTTCTTTTTTGCTCACCTATAAACAAAGCCCGTGATAATCATATTTTCCCCTCCCTCCTCACATCCTCCCATTATCATGGAATACCGAGTGAGCAGTTAGCATTCAGTTTTCTTTTGATCTTCATCTTAGTCAATAAAAGTCAATTGTCCTCTCTCCAGTCAGTCCTGGAGTTCGAGTGGATAGGCTGATTAAGGTCTCCTGCTGCTATTTAAATGCCAATGCAAAGACTCGGCATTTACCAAAAATAAATGTTGAGGTAAAGAGGAGACATTTATTTTCAAAGTGGGAGGCCATTTTTCCATCATCACATACAGCTTGTTAGATGTCATTTTTTTATTATACCAAATGATTCATTTTAGTAAATAAATATAAATCAGCTTACTAGGGCAGCTGGCAAGCAAGACCTCTGATGTTAGACTTTTATAGAAAAAGGAGATGTGTGCTAGCCTATCACAATGCTTGAAAGTCCTCAACCCTAGTCTCTGACTGGATGAATTACCTTTGGTCTATAAAGCTTTGGGCAGAGTGGTTCCAAGTGCAAAGCTGAACCCTTGGGGCAATAAACTTGAATTTCAGACAGGTGCATAGCAGTTTGGATTTGGTCTTGATAGCCACTTACTTGGCAGTTCATGGATTAAACTAGAAACTTTTGTCTAGGTGAAACCCCATTTCTGCATCACTTGTCTTTTCTTAGCAATCCTAAAGAAATATCTGAACCAACATCTCTGTAAAATGGGCAGGGTGGATTAGATGAACTTTTAGGTCCTTTTAATTTAGACTTTAAAATTGTCTGATTTGATGATGATGAGATTAACATGGGAACTGATTTAGTGCTTTAGTTGGAAGGTAGAGAGGGGAGTGTGGCTGACCTGTCCTTTGGATGTTTTCATTATTTTGCTGTGTATCATAGTTGGCGCAACCTGCTGCTACTGTCCCATTTTTCTCAGCTACCTTTTCTCCACTTACCCCTTGCTCAGCAGTGGATAGAGCACTGGATTTGGAATTAGGAGGATCTGTGTTTGAATTCTGCCCCAGACATACTTTAGCTGTTGTGGGCATGACATCATCTTTCTGTGACTCAGCATGTAAGGTAGAGTTAATAATAGCACCTACCTCACAGGGTTGTGAGGGTAAAATGAGTTGATACAGGCAAGGCTTACAAACCCTAAAGCACTATATAAATCCTAGATATTATTATTAGCTAGACTGGGTCCAGAGGAGGACAGTCAGTATGGTGAAAGGTCTCAAGATTACTACATAGGAGAATTGGTTACAGGAACTAAGAATATTTATCCTGGATTAGAGAAGGCTGTTATTAAGGACATGATAGTTGTCCTCAAATATGTGAAGGGATTTTATACGAAAGGGGGATTAGACTCTTGTTCCCAAAGGGCAGAATTAGGAACAACAGGCAGAAGTTACAATGAGGCAAGTTCAGGCTTGATACATGTAGGGGAAAACTTCCTAACAATTACAGCTATCGAAAGTGAAATGGGAGATAATATTTCCCCTCCCTAGAGGTCTTCAGGACACTACTTGTCAGGGTATGATGTGGAAGGGATTCATATTCACGTATGGAACAGGTTTAAAGGCCTTGGAGGGCCTTTCCAAATTAAAGATTTTGTGAATTTCATGAATCTTCTAGAGGGGTGACTTTTTCACTTTATGTAACCAACTCATGGAAGGAAAATATATTGATATGGCTTCAAATTAAAAAGAAAGACACTTTTAAATCAAGTTCAAAAGACATTTTTTCAATGCCAAAATATTCAGA
>CM053598.1:75521054-75563529 GCA_028646575.1 Pseudocheirus occidentalis | reverse complement strand
CTGTGATGCTGATATTTTGTCTGTCTGCTTTGATGTTGTTTTTCCAGATTCACCTGATGGTGGACAGTGCTGCTGTTGTAGAGGTCTTGGAACCTGGCTGTTGGTGCAGAAGCCCTGAAGAAGGACTTTCTTGTTGTATGTTCACAGAAATACTGGAAGGGGGCCTTGATGATACTTTCAGGGGTTCTGGGACTGTTCTACAGGCTGAGTGTGACTTGAAGAGGACACTGGCTATGGCTTTTTTGGGCCTTGTCTCCCCAGGAACTGAGATTGCTGAGGGCTTGCCTCCAGTGAAGATGAAAGAAAGGCCTTTCCTTGGCCTTTCTATGCTGAGATGTTATCTTGATCTTGTTATGGTTTAAGGGTGGATGGCCTTTTGTGCTCTCCAGCTCCCTTTTGAGAACATGCTTGTTGTTAATGGATGGTATTGTAATTACTTTGAATCCAGGGGTGGGAAATCTTTGGCCCTTTTGTGAGCAGTACTTTGTTTATGATTGGAAACTGATCTCCCTTTGAGAAGAATTCTCTCCTTTTGAGAAGAGACTTTGACTGACTAAAAGAATGTACTGCCTAGAGGTGGAGTAGTCTGGTCTCCATTTGAGAAGAGACTTTGACTAAAAGCATGTACCATCTAGGGGTGGAGTAGTAACCAGACTGCATTAAGAACTTACTTGCGAAATGAATGAGTTATACTCTATTTTGATTTTCCCTGTTCTGTGAATGTTGGCTGAATAAATAGGGTTTGTTCTGCTGGTAATCCAAACCTTGGAAGTTGCCTTTGCTTGGCATTACAACAACCAAGACATACTGTGGAGCTTCAAGCAGCCTCAAGACTCTACAAGGAAACCAGCAGAAAAGGTACACCATGAATAAGAGGGATTTCATGAGCACCCTCATCAAGGGGAGAAAAAAACGTCCTTTTGACAGGTACACTCATAAGCTTGAGTCCATTTTCCCTTATATGAGCCATTGTGAACCCTTATATGTACTGGTGGGAGAGGGTATTACAAACTTTTGGGGAGATGTTTTGTTCTAATCATTTCTCCTATTCTATCATGTTATAATTGGGTTTGCATCTACTAAGTCTGGTTAACTAACTAATGTCAACCCATAATCATAGAGGGAAACAAAAAAGATGACCTCTTTTCCAAGTCCCTTGGTAATATAACTAGGGAAGATGTAGAAACCAATCTCTAAGTACTCAACTTATCAGTATGAGGGAGTTGACATAATCAGTCAGTCAATAGACATTTATTAAGTGCCTACCATGTATCGGGAACTACAGTAAACACTGGGGATACAAGAGACACAAGATAATCCCTGCCCTCAAGGAGCTTGCAATCTAATGGGGAGAGACTGCAAGCAAAGATGTACAAACAAGCTATAGACAGGATAAATAGGAAATAGGGTTAGAGAAACAGACGGAAGGTGATAGCTATCTTCAGCATTTAAAGGGCTATTATCTTAAGGAAGAATCAAATTTGTTCTGTTTGGACCCAGAAGGTAGAACCAGGAGCAGGGTGGAAGCTGCAAAGTGTCAAATTTAGACTTGATCTTAGGAAAAACTTCCTAACATTTATAGCCTTCTAAAAGTGAGGTTCCTCCTCCAGAGATAGTGAGTTCCTCCTCCTTGTAGATCTTTAATCAAAGACTGGACAAGCATTTGGCAAGTATACTGTAACTGGTTTCCATTTATGTATGGATTGGACTAGATAGTTGCAAAAGTTCTTTACGATTCTCAAATTCTGTGATATTGTACTTCTGGAATTATACTGTTGTGAGGAAGATATGATGCTAGTACCTAACACCAAGCAAACAAATATGTACAAAAAAAGCTATACACAGGATAAATAGGAAATCATTAAAATAAGGAAGGCACTAGAATTAAGAGGGTTGAGAAAGGCTTTTTATAAAAGATGGAATTTTAGTTGAGATTTAAAGGAAAACAGAAGGCAGAGATGAGGAGAGTATTAATGGGCATGGAGGAGTCAGAGAAAATGTCTGAAGTCCAGAGATGGAATGTTTTGTTCAAGATCAATGTCACTGTATCAAAGTATGTGCATGGTAGGGAGAAAGGTATAAGAATTCTGGAAAGGAAGGAAGTGGTTAGGTTATTAAGGGCCTTGAATGACAAACAGAGGATTTTGTATTTGATCTCTGGAGGTGATAGGGAGCCACTAGAGTGTGTTGAGTAGGTGGATGACATAGTCAAACCTGTGCTTTCAGAAAGTGCTTCTTAAACTCTGGGTCCAACCATATATGGGGTCACATAACTGAATGTGGGAGTTGTCAAAAATTTGGCAATAGTAAAAGGTAGAAACTTGTGACAACAAAAAATGAATTCAAAATCATAAGCATAATAAATCCAAGATATTTCTAACAATGCTTGACCACGCTGCATTGTGTGACTTCACTGCAGCCTTGGTTCTGAACACACAACATGCACACTTTGGGTTGCACATGTTATCATACCATGCAATGCCAACAAAGACTGCCAGAAAAATCTCGGCTCAGAATCAAGGTTGTTGTATGTTACAAATTACAGTATTTTTACTATACATACAAAGTTTTCTGCTCTTACAGAAACATAATAGCTTAATTATGGAAAATAAAAACTTTTGATATTTTCCTACCATCATTCCTCAGCATATTCATATCAAATTTGTATATTTTTATTGTATTGTTAGAACGTTTGATTTTTTTTAATTGCTGTTATCTTCTTCTTTTATAGAGAATTGCAGTTTAATTGCAGTAAGTAAAGATGAAAGTCCTTTAATAATATTTATCCACCATCACTGCTGTATGTGTAAGTGTGTACACTGATTTTTAAAATTAAGCACAAACAAATGTAATTTCATAAACTAAAGCTAATATTTATTTGAGAAATATTAGTTATATGTATTTATATTTTAGGACAAAAATATTATTTGGTTATGGGTAAGTGACTAATTAGACAGAAGAGGTAAAAATATTAGTGACAGTGTGTCAGAGTCTTTGCTACCAGGTGGTAGTGCACTAAAATGCCAAGAAAAAGGAAATACATTGAATCATTTTTGCAATATGGATTTACTTCTAATAATGATTATGGTGTGGAAAAGCCACTTCACTTAATTTACAATGAAATTTTGGCTGCAGAGAGAATGAAACCGTCCAAACTAAAACAACACCTTAATATCAAGCATGGAGTAACTGATGCTTTATTAATTAATTAATGCAGTATTAATGCTTAATATCAAGCATGCATTGCAAAAAAAAACCTAAAGGACTATTTTAAAAGATTTTTAAAATCTTCAAAAATGAAAAACAATGTTTTGAGAAATTTCTTACTGTCAACAAAAAGTATTTACTTGCATCTTTTGAAGCTTCTTATTTAATTGCAAAAACTATAAAGCCATATGCCATAGGAGAACATCTTGTGTTACCTGCTACTATTAAAATGTCAGAAATAGTTCATGGGAAAAAGTATGGGGATGAAACTAATAAAATTCCTTTATCAAATGATACTGTTTTCAAAATAATTTCTGAAATTAGTAATGACCAATTCCAGCAACTTATTATCGGTTTTAAGGGCAGCCCAAAGTTTGTAATTCAGTTAGATGAAACAACTGCTCTTTCTAAAATGGCATGGTTGTTACTTTGTGTAAGATATGTTTATGAAGGAAGCATAGATGAGGAATTATTGTTTTCTTACCTTTTGGAAGGTCACACAAGAGGGGAAGATATATATCTTAAAGTTGAAGAATTTTTCACAAATGAAGGTTTACAGTGGAAAAATTGCATTAGAGTCTATACAGACCATGTTGGAGCAATGACGGCTGAGAATGTTGGATTTGCAGCAAAAGTTAAAACTGGTGGCAATATACATATCACTTTTATGCACTGTGTGATCCATCAGGAGGCACTTGTAGCTATATATATATATATATATATATATATATATATACATGCATGTATGTATGTATATATGTATGTATGTGTGTGTCCATATTACCAGAGTTAGATGCTGTGCTTCAGGATACTATCAAAATCATTAACTTCATTAAAAGCCATGCCTTTAACAGTCTTTTGTTTTCAAACCCTTGGAAAGACATGGACTCTGATTACAAAAGCTTATTGCTACATATAGAGGTAAGGTGGCTCTCAAGAGGGTGAAGTTTAAACAGATTATTGAAAATGAAAGGTGAAGTTGATATATTTGTAACTGAGCAGAAATCCGATTCTGTTCATTTTTTTCACAGTGATTTATAGCTTTCAAAACGATGCTATTTGTTGAATTTTTTTTAAAACTCAATGATTTAAGCATGTCATTTCAAGAAAAAATGTAACATTTATGTTAACAGATAAAATTGAAAGTTTTACTTTAAAAGTTAACATATGGAAGAATAGGGTAGAAATAGTTCGTTAGAAATGTTTACAGCTACAGATGATTTTATAATTGAAAATAACCTTCCCAGAGATTTAATTGTAAGAGTTATAATTGTAAATTATGTAAGTTATAATTGTAAGAGTTATAATTGATCATCTGAAGTGCCTGGAGACACAGTTTCAGAAATACTTCCCTTCAAATTTTGATTCTAAAAAACTAAGTTGGGTTCATAAACCATACTCAATTGAAATAAAAGATGTCAGCCATCTGCCATTAAAAGTTCAAGAAGAATTTGCTGAGTTATCAAGTGGCATAGGTTTAAAACTTGAGTTTCCTCAAAAAAAAATAGTTAAATGAATTTTGGCTTGGGATGAGGACAAAATTTCCAACAATTTCTGAAATGGCCCTAAAAATACTTCTGCCATTTTGTACTACATATTTATGTGAAGGAGCATTCTGAGCATTGACAAGTATAAAATCAAAATATCGATCAACTCTGAAAAACGTTGAAGATGTTCTATGTCCTGCAGTATCAAATATTTCACCAAGATTTAATTCTTGATGTAAAAATAAACAAGCACATCATTTCACTTTGGTTTTGATTAATAGCAAAATTATATGTATAACAAATAATTGTTTTAAAATAAATTTCTTTATGATTTATTATCAGTAAATGTTTGATTTTTATACCTATTTTATATACCTATATACCTGGAATCAGGTAAACATTTCTCAGGAAAAATAGGGTCACGAGTGGGAAAAGTTTAAGAAGTTCTGCTTTAGGACAATCTCTCTGATGGCTGAATGGAGGATGGATTGGAGTGGGGAGAAAACTGGGCAGGCAGACCCACCAGCAGGCTACTGTAATAGTTTGGGACATGAGGTGACAAGGACCTGCATCAAAGTGGTGGCCCCAGAGCCTTGCTACAACTTAAAGATATAAATGATTGTCAAATGGGCACATATTCATAGTGATTTTTTCCCAGGGAGAAGGTTACCTGTTTGAGAACACGTTTGATTCAATGTTTCCCAAATTAATTTGTGCTTAGATTGTGTATTGATGTGAGAATTGCAATCTGAGACTATAGCACATAACCCGGATAAAGAAGGATAAGAGGTATTTAGGGGGTGGGGGCAAAAAGGGAATATATACATATTTTATGTTGAAAATGGCCACACATTTGATAGACAATTTCATATTTCATATCTTATAGGAAAAATATCATTGAAATTCCCTCAAAAATTCCTAATCACTCCAAGAATGAAACATCAAGATTCAGTAGAATGCATTTTATGAAATTCTTCTGTTATTAAATCACCAAATTATAGACTCCAAGGGCAGAAAGGGATCTTGAAACATCCCTTTTCATCTCTTCTGTTCTGCTGCTTGAGAGATCTGAATTTGTGAGTCCACTGGAAGATGATTCTCTCTATTCTCTGCTTAAAGATTTACAAAGAAGGATTCATTTCCTTTCACAACATTGAGAAAGTCCAGTAAGCATCCAAAAGAAAGGAATTTCTCTAGCAAACTCATAAATAAAATAAGCAGTAAAAGTGAGCAGACAGGAAGTAATAAAGTGACTGGCAGGCTTGGCTCCACAGGGCTTGTGTCTCACATTCACCATCACAGCAAGGTGGTATTTTATAAGTACAACTACTTATCACTGTCCTCCTTGGCAATCACCACAACCCCTTTGTTTTCAGTACTCCCTTCCCCACCCCAACCAGCTCCCTATCTGAATTACTGCTGACACTCCCTACAGTCTCCTCACCATGGCCCTACTCTGACCATCTCAAGCCTCCTCCATCTTGGATTCCACTCCTCTCCCTTCCCAGATCTCAGCTCTATTTCTAGTTCTCAGCATAGGACCCGCCACACAGTAAATACTTAATTAATGCTCTCTATCTGGCCATCTAGTCATTCATCCTATCTACCTATCCATCAATCAGTCATCTTAAAGTAAATTATGAACCACATGAAAATTAGAGGGACGTAGATTGTACATCAGAAAGACTGCTGGATCTAGAATCACAGAATCTGGGTTTAAGTAGCAATTCTATTATTTAGCAACTGCATTACTTTAGGCAAGTCACAATTCAGTTCAACAAATAAAAAATGCTTACTGTGTTCAAGGCATGGTAGAAAGAGGCAGCTTGACCTAATGGATATAGGATCTGTTATTATCCTATGGTTTCACCTTAGATCCATCACCATCTATGTTACTCTGCTTGTTCATTTTTCAGGTGCCCAAAAGAGCCACTCTTACTGGGTGTAGTTATAAACCAGGGACAACTGAGGTTTAAAAAATAAAACTTCTGTTCTCCCTTTCTCTCAATGCCAGGGCCTTTCCGTCCACTTCCCATGTGTGAGCTTGGCTCTTCATCTTCTGCCTATTTATTATTTTCAAATGGGTTCCATATGCAATTCATTGTATCTGTGTTGGGCTTTTTCCCTTTCCTTCCTGGTCCTTCACAAGCTATTCACACTATGGCAGGCAAACAGTCCCAGCTGGGAAACACAGTGGGGTACTTTTGATTCTTCCAAAGGAGGATTCTCTTTGGAGTGGTGACTAGATGGGGGAGAGGGGAAGGCTCAGGGGAAGGAACACAGACCCTGGGTTATGATCTAAGTAGTGTTACTTATTGAAAGGGAAGGGGAACATGGCCCATTTATGAAAAGCTGTTGAATATCCAAGCTGCAAATATGCCATCCCCTTCAAATTTGTGATTAGTGTCATTTCATCATATGAAGGACTAAGCCTTTTCTGTTCAGGGGCATAAAGTTAATACAAATCAAATACGTGATTCTGAGAAATATTCACACAATATTGTTGTTGTTGTTTTAATTGACATAGTTCAATAGTTGAGCAATAAATTTCCTTCTTAATGAGACACTTAAAAGAAAGTGAACATTTGATGTTACGCCCAAAGAGAGCTAGTTATTGAAGATTTATAGCAATCTGCAAATATTGTCCTTTCCTTCCAACGAGTTTCTGATTTGAGTTTGATGCTCTCCAGGTGTATATATCTGACTGTGATATTACATACAGAAAAATGCAATATTAAACAGATTTTCTTTTCCTTTATGTCTTCTCCCTGGACATATTCACAGAATATTATGCAGGCTCACTTCATGTGTGCGTGGATTCATATTGTTATTGCTCCAAACTTGCTATTGCATCTGCGTAGGGAACTCCCAGTGTAGAAGCAAATACTCCAATTTCTACCAATGTATAGTGGCTACTCCTCTGCAACTTTAGAATCTTAGAAAGTTAGGGGCAGCGAGGTGGCACAGTGAATACAGCACCATCCCTGGAGTCAGGAGGACTTGAGTTCAAAATCCGGCCTCAGACACTTGACACAAAAACTAGCTGTGTGACTTTGGGCAAATCATTTAACTCCAATTGCCCTCCAAAAAAGAAAAAAAAATAGAATCTTAGAAAGTTGACTGGGGGAACTGGCACTGAGTGACTATGTGATTTTCCCAGGGTAACACAGTACATGTCAGAAGCAGGAAGTGAACCCTAAACTTCTTGACTCCAAATCTGGTCCTCTGTCTATGGCGCAATGATATTAAACCTCTTCTCTCCACTCTCATAGATACCACCCTCATATAGGTGTTCATTACTTCTCACTGGGTCTATTGAAATAACCTGATTTTTCACCCTCCCTCAAGTCTCTTTCCCTCTAACCCATCCTCCACTCAGCTGCCAAAGTGACCTCCCAAATCAATAAATTCCATTGGTGCACAATTACCTCCATAATCAAATCTATTGTTTGATGTTTATTTTCCAACCTGATCCCTGGGGGGGGGGGAATGAAGAAAAAAATAAAGAATGTGAAAAAATATGCTTCAATCTATTCTCAGGGTTCATTCCTCTCTCTGGGGTGGGTCATGAGTCTTTTGGAACTGTTACAGCGCACACTTTATAATTATAAAAGCATAGGAAGGATACACAATAAGACCTATGAGAGATTTGAGGAGGGAGAGATTACTTCTGGTTGTGGGGATCAAGGAAATCATAATGGAGAAGGTGACACCTGATTTAGGCCTTGGCAGAAGATAGGGATTTCAACATGCAGATATTAGGATGGGAGGGGTTGTCATGGAAAAGAATTAGTGCCTTTCATCTCTGATATCCTGTCACTCTATAGAGTTCCTTGGTGTACCTGACGTTTCATGTTCAATCTTTCTAAATCTTTGCTGAGCTGCTCTGCCTCATTTTAAATTGAACAACCCTACATCCCATTCCCTTGCATCGTGATGGGATTAACCATATAAACTAATTCACATGTTAATGGATAATAATATACTATTTCTTCCAAATTAAAAAAATATTTTAACTGAAGTAGTTAATGCCATAAAGCAAAGGGGTAAGCAGCTTTATAGTTTATGGTACCCTACCAAGCCCAAGAGAAGTAGTATGGAATAGTGGATAGACAACTGGATCTAGAGTCAGGAAGGGTCAAAATATCTGGGTTCAAACATGGCCTCTGACACTTACTAGCCATGTGACTGTGGGCAAGCTTAAGCTCTCTGAGCCTCAGGTGACTCTGTAAGACTTATCTGAGTTAGGGTGGGTTACTATAGACAGGCTTCTTCCTCCTCTACCTAGGTAGGACCATCTCTGAACATCACTGCCCAAATGCTAACAAATCATTCCATCACATGTGGCGCTGCACTAGGTACTGTCTGAAGGGGGGGGAAAGGCCCAGCCCCCACATTCTAGGACTTAGTATTTTGGACAGTTAGCAACTCAGCAGCATAAATGAAAGAAAGGGACCTGGTCCAACAGATACAAAGATAGACTCTGACAGATAAATGGAATCGAAAACTATTTCACCAAGGTGGATAGCCTTTTACTCAAACAATTTTTAGCTACAAGAATGATACTTCTAATCCTTTGGAAGAAGCACATCTTGAGAAATACAGAGGCAGAAACATAGAATCAGAATGTTAGAGATGGGAGGGGCCTTAAAAATCAAAAGTCTCTGCACTGCCACAAAGTTTATAGAATCATACACTTATATCTGGAAGGGATTTCGAAATCCAACAAAACCAATTCCTTCATTTTACAGATGAAGAGACTGAGGGCCAGAGAAGCCCAGTGACTAACACAAGATCACACAGTCAATAGCAGAGTTGGGATTAGAACTCACATCTTCTGTCTCCTAGTAGTTTAGTGCTTTCTTCACCTGTACCACCATGTATAATGCTCAATCCCCACCACCCCCACTCTCACAGCTGAGTCCCAGGTCTTGGAGCAAAGTTCCATCACCCACTTAGCATTCCACAGATACTTCTGGGGAATTACAGACCATATTTCATTGGTCAGACTTGAATATCATATAAAAAGGCATATTTACTCAAGAGAATAATTTTTTTTAAACATTCCTTCCTCTCCTCCATCCCCCTCCCCCAAAAAGTCTGGGATATACTCCGCCACTAATATACACAAAGTCCAGGGAAAGTGGCTGCAAGCTCAGAGAACACATGTGACAAAGGGATAATTCACAGTTTCTGGTCACTAGAATCCCTTTTTTCCCTTCCTGGAGTACTCAGCTCCACGTATACATGGTTTGGGAACAAAATGTCAGGCCTTCATTCCCAGCACTTGTGATGCTACAACTCACTTTGGGACAACTTGTGAGAATCTTAAAGACACCTGCAAGAAGATGACAGAGTCTGAGTTTGACTTTGAAGAAATGAAATGAAAGAAAAATGACATTTCTGGAGAAGACTAATAGCAGTAACGTGCTAATATCTAATCAGGAGACATTTAAATTTCAGCAAATATAAGAACTTAATGAACATGTTTATATGAAATCAAAAAAGAAAAAAATGATATTCTACGAAAGGTCTCTCCTTAGTTTGCCAATGCAGAAACAGCTGCTCCTTGTCTCACAGGGATGATACTAGGATGTTAATGAGAAGTACAATCTTAAAAGATCCTCCTCTGGCCAAAAGGGAGACTGGCAAGGGAAAAAGAGACCCGGTCAAGGATGCAGCTGAGGCCTCACTCCCCTATCTCCCTCTTCTTCAGAGAAGCTGCAGAAAAGCCAGACTTTGAACAATTTCTGTAATTCATTTATTCTAGTTAAGTTGATGCTTTTTATATAGGACTCAGAGTGTGTGACAAAATAATCCCATCCAATTGGAACAAACTTTCTGTCTGGCCTCATTTTACTTTGTCACATGACTTTCAAAGATTTTTCACCCTTAGTCTAAAACCTATGTTTGAAACTGATTGATTGGACATGTTGGATTTCAAGTGAGGTACCTTGATTGCATAGGTATCAATCAACCCTACCCCTGCCTACCACCATACATTGCTATCTCAGTATTTGGGTTAAATAAGGTCCAGATGACCCACAAGTAACAGATCATTTCCCTAAGCACCTTGTAATAAAATCAAAGGACACTATTTCCCTCAAGCATACTTGAACCAGACTCAAGTTGTACAGCACAGGTGTTTGACTCAGAAGCAAAACTGTTAGCTGCCTTTTCTGCAGGAGTAGAGATGAGTATCTGACAGGACAGGGTGTCTCAGTGAAGAAAACCATGGGGTCTCCATGATTGCTTCCAAGTCTAAAATTCTAGGCTCCTTTCTGGTTCCATTTTCTTTGTACTAATGAAAGTTTGCAGCAACAAAAAAAGACTTTAAATTGCCCTATAATTCTGGGCTGAACCTTTGGTTTCATTGGTGGAGAGAACAACCTCTACCAATGTAGAACAGCAATTGCTCTTCAGTTTATAGTCTTCGAGAGCTGCCTGGAACGTGGAGCAGTTAAGTAATTTGACCAGGATTCCTTAGCCAGCATGTGTGGTAGAGCCAGGAATGGAATCCATACTTCCTGCATTCAAGGCTGCCTCTCAATTCTATTCCATTACACCACTTCTCCTACTGCATGTCTCCTTTCAAACACATAGGCCTGTAGACCCAAAGGCAAAAGTCTGTGCACACAGGTGTCTTTGAAACAGTCAATGTGCACCCAGGAAGATGCTTTGGATAATGTGCTAAGTGCCAAACAACACCAATTAGATATTCTCTGCCACCTGCCTCAGGCTTAGACAGAAGGAGAAGCTTTCTCCTGACACCACATATCTGGAAGAGAGACCGTTCCCAGTTTGTAAGCCAGCCTTCCCACCCAGCTGTAGGGAACACTAGTTAGAAAATCTGTGGGACTGATCAACACTGTAGTGGAAGTTTGATGGGGTGTTTCCCATTTTTGTGTGTAATTGACCAAAGATATCCGGAAAGTTTACAATACAAAAATGTCAAATTATTGCTTAGTGACTGTTTTGAATTCTTCTCTTAAAACTTAATTGACATTAGTGTTGGGGGAGTAGAGTAGAGTCTGTTGATGATCAGGAGAAAAGAAAAAGAAAAGGAAACAGAGGAATTCTATTATTCTTTTAATTAAAACCTTTTACTTCTGAGTGAGGAGACATACCTTTGAAGCACCTCTCTAACTCTTCTTTCTTCTTTGCATTCTTTCCTCCCTCCCCAGACTCTGAAGTGAGCAGAGATGAAGGAGGGGACATCAGAAGGGTGACAAGAGGGTGAACCAGCCCACTTGCCCAACTTTTTTCAAACTGAATTTAGCTTCATCAGTCTTGAAGATGATTCTTGAAGAAACCTTAGTGCCATCTGGTGGCATCCTCCAATATGGCACCCAACAAGATTAATGTTCCTTATGCAAAGAAGGGATCAACAGATCCCTCTGAAAGGTCTGCTGTATGCAGGTGAGGGGCTACACAATTGGAAAGAGAAGAAACAATCCCTTTGGGCCTAAATAGTCAGAATAGGGCTTCACAAAATGGAATTTGATGGGGACCTTGAAGGATGGGTAGGATTTAGACAGAAGAAGGTCATGAGGAGGGGATACCAAGCTTAGAAAATAAGCATGAAGGTAGAAAACAGTGAAAAGACTACAGCAAGAAGTAGGTATAATTGAAGGCAAGTCTGGAAAAGTAGATTGGGTAATATTGTAGGAGGGCTTGAACGCCAGACTATGGAGTTTAGAATTGGTTTCATTCTATATGCAACCTGGAGTCGCTGAAGTGACATTAACTGGATGGTTTTTAGATACAAAACAAGCTTTCCTCTGGTCTCCAAGTCCAGAAGACAAGGAAGTCATTCTCAGGATTAAATCAGCTTTGACATAGTGTCACTAAAACAAAAGTGCATTTACTCATCTTTACAGGAGTCAGGTGAGGTTGAAGTAAAAGGTGTTTTCTCTCTCTCTCTCTCTCTCTCTCTCTTTCTCTCTGTCTCTGTCTCTCTCCATCTCTGTCTCTCTCCCTCTCCCCCTCTCTGTCTCTGTCTCTCTCTGTCTCTCTCTCTTCCCCCCCCCCCCCAGCAACACTTAACAAGTGCTATAAAAGCTAATGTCTCAGGGTCATCACTTACAGCCATTGTCACATGAGTCAATTATATAACAATGTGAATGTAAACTTTTCTTGCCCCAGCATAAACCACAGAACATCTTTCAGAAATTATAGCATCTTCTACTACATTTCACCCACTCTCTCTTGAGGCCATTTCTAGTTTCCTTCTTGGCGTGAATATTGGCAGAAAGAACTTTGGTGAATAAAGTATTCTTCACCCCCTGGATAAATTACCTTGAAAAGAAATATGGCTCTTGGCCACTTCTTTTTTCCATTCAGTGGAGTCTTTCATTAGTACAAGTTCCAACACAGGTATAAGATGCTAAGCTTAGGGGCAGAGATGATTAATGGAGCTAAAGAGTTCCCCCTGTCGCCAGACACAAAAAGAGTTTGACTCAGCTGATTGCTAAGGAGAGACAAACATGTTGGCTTGACCAGGCTTTGGTATGTAGCTTTGCAGGGAGTTCTCTCCCAGAACTATGCAGTACTTTATTCTGTAGGTCTCTTTTCAAATATATAGGTGTTTATCTTCAATCTTCTACATTCTTTAATCTTCACATTTTCAGGACAACAGGGAAATTGTATGTTTCTGAGTGTAAATAAGGTGGATTTTAGTGTGTATAAAGTGGATTTTTGTTATTATTTCTTAGAGTTCAGTTTCCCAGGATCCATAGCCATAACGATCTCCTGTTCCAGGGTATTAGATATGAGTTCCCACAGTTATGGTTCAAAACATCTCCACCCCACTTGCACAGCATTACATAATGATTAATAATAGAAAAATTTGTGCTGAAATTATAAACATTCACCGAAGCTGCGCAGTGAAATACAGGGATGAGGTGGTGTAAACTTGTGAGGTTATTGCCAGTAATATGCCTTCTTTGTTGCCCTATAAAGCAGGTGGGCACTGATCAAGGGGTAGGGAACCTTAGGGTTGAATACACAAACTGGAATGCTTGTGTTTATGCTTTGATTGGCCCCCATCAAGGCTTGGGAGAATCTGTGTTTGCCTCAACTGGCCCCCATTGAGGTTTGAAGGGATTTAGGGGGATACGCAAGTTGTGCCTGTCCTGATTGACCCTATTGAGACATAGGGATAGTTGCCCCTCCTCCTCACCAGCCCTTATGAGAAGAGTGATTAGGGAATGCTGTAGGAATTGTACTCCCATTTTCAGCCATCTTTGTAAGAAGACTAGACTAAAGTAAAATTATTAACCCTTGGAGTGGCTAGGTGGTACAGTGAATAGAGCACCAACCCTGGAGTCAGGAGGACCTGAGTTCAAATTTGGTCTCAGACACTTAACATTTACTTGCCATGTGATGTTGGGCAAGTCACTTAACCCCAACTGCCCTCCAAAATGCAAAAAAAAAAGAATTATTAACCCTTTCAAAGTTGTCTTAGTATCTTTCCTGTCTGACCAGATGGAGTGAATCTGTGCTAGCCACCCTCCTGTGTTCTGTAGTATTATCTGTCTTACAGTTAGGTATACCTAGAGTATTTGTAGGAGTGGTGTGGGTATATATAAGATAGAGAGATAGATAATATAAATATAAGGGGAGAGAGATGTGTTGTAGATAGATATAAATATAGGTATCAGCAATCGACTAACTATTTTATTAAACACATTAGGTACTAAGAACCATGCTGAGAAGAGGAGAGAGACAGAGAGGGGGAGAGAGAGACAGAGAGAGAGACAGACAGACAGACAGAGACAGAGAGAGACAGAGACAGAGACAGAGAGACAGAGAGAGACAGAGAGATAAGAGAGACAGAGAGACAGAAAGAGACAGAGAGACTGTGAAAGGGAGAGACAGAGAGAGAGAGAAAGAGACAGAGACAGAGAGACGGGGGAGAGAGACAGAGAGAGAGAGACAGAGACAGAGAGACAGAGACAGAGAGAGAGAGAGAGAGACAGAGACAGAGAGACAGAGAGACAGAGACAGAGACAGAGAGACAGAGAGAGAGACAGAGACAGAGAGACAGAGAGAGAGAGAGCCACTGTTGTTCAGTACCTGGGATTTCACTGATGTACAGAACACCCTATATATGAACACTTCCTCCATCAATACAGATAAGAAACTTGTCTATCGTTTGTAATATCATAGAGCTTCCTGGAGGTACCTAAAGGTTAAGGAATGCCCATGAGCTCAGGTCTTCCAGACTCCAAGGTCAGCCCTCTGACAACTGTGCTGTACTTGATCTCACATAGACATAGGAGTAGCTACAGATACAAATGTGCCTCCCTTCCCAACACATATACCTGAGCTCACACACATGCACTGAGATCCACATTCTATCCCTCTGTGCCTAGTCTGAACCTTCTAACTCAGTTATTCTATCAGCAACATATGAACCAATTAGGAAGTAGAGAGGAGTGGGGTCCTGGATCACTCAAGATAATTCATCCTCAGCTAATTGTGAATTAATTGCTTGTAAATAATTACCGTCAGTTGTCTGTCTTGATCTCTTGTGTCTATGTGGTCCCCAAATACACACTATTTATCTCTCAGCTTGCTCTTGCCTAGCACTCTGTCTTTGCCTTTGGTCTTCTGGTCCTGCCTTAAAGTCCAATCTCCCCAAACTACCCCTGCCCACCCTGTGAATGTTACTCTTAAATCCCCACTATTCGCAAAGAGGTAGATGATATCATACAGCATCTCCAGGCCTTCTTTGATGCTTTTCATATGATGCCACTCCAGCTCGGGAAGGTCCTTTGACCTACAACACTGCATAATAGGGAAGATATGGCATCACCAATAATCCAACTCAGCTCTGTTACATGCCTGAACTTATTGCCTGCCTTGTGGAGCATGGAAATCCTGTTAAAGTCAATGATTATCTAATAATAAGGGAATTAAGCATCTGGGAGAGTCTTTGGTGCACATCACTTTCCAAAGGCTGCACCATGTGGTGTTCATCCTTGATGAAAAGCATTTGAGTGCTCCCAGATTCTTCAAGCAGCTCATATGAACCAGTCTCCTTGCTTTGGAGGGAACATTGTTTAAACCAAGTTTTCTTTTTAACTTTCTCACTGCAATGTAAGAGAGGTACACAGGAATAGACCTAGTATTCAGCCTGTATTTTGAGAAGTCACCTGGCATAGTGGAACAATCATTGGAATGGTAATCCTGAGACCTGGAATCTGCCATTGACCAGTTGTGTGACTTCAGGCAAATCGCTAAACCATTCTGAGCCTCAGTTTCCTCATTTCTAAAATAAAAAGATTGGAATAGATGGCCTTTATGCCCCCTGCCAGCTCTAAATCTATGAGCCCATGGCTAGTAGGTCCCTTCTAGATCTAAGATTCTAAAACTTAAGGGCTTTTCCTTTTGTTTTAATTTTTAAAATCTTTTAAACAAATACAAAAAGACAAAAAAGAGAACATTTCCATGTACACAGAACAACATAAAAAGAGGATTCAATATAAAACCATGAATTTCCATTTCACACTGTTCACTTTTTTTATTTTATAAAACTAGCAAATTCTACAGAACGTTTTTCAAAGCTGCTCTGTTTTCTCTTTCCTGCTAAGTTTTGTTCATCCCCACCCTAGAAAAGGCTACTGTTAGACACAAATATGTACTTGTGTGTGTGCATACACACATACCCATATATGTAAAACCATACATAAAACTATACTTCTATTAATCAGTTCTTTCTCTGGAGGAGAATAGCATCTTCCTTCATGGGTCTTTTATAGCTGATTTGAGTATTTATATACTCAGAATCACTTAGTTATTCAGAGTTGTTCTTAGAACAATATTGTTTAGTGTATACAGCGTTCTCTTGGTTCTGCTCATTTCACTCTTCATTATTTCATGCAAGTCTTTCCATGTTTTTCTAAAATCAATGAGCTCATCATTTCTTATAGCACAGCAGTATCACAATCATAGACCACAACTTATTTAGCCATTCCCCAATTAACAGGCACCCTTCAATTTCCAGTTGTTTGCCACCACAAATAGAACTGCTGAAAATATTTTAGGACCTATTAGTTCTTTTCCTTAGGAAACAGAGCTAAAAGTCTTATGGGGGGAGGGATCAAAGAGTGTATACAGTTGTATAACTCTGTGGATGTAGTTCAGTGTTTTTCCTTCTAATTCAGTAGGTACCTAAATATCTAAATAAAACCCCTTCCTGGGTGGACCAAAGACCCTTGGTTTTTAATTGAGCATCAGATACATGAGACATTGCAAATTAAGGACTCTCTTTTGGATTAGAGAAAGACAAATAATAGAGGACAATTCAGATTATGTCGAGGTGTAACAGAAACCTGCTTGCCATCTATAAATCATACCATGACAGAGACTCAATTTGGTTCAACAGGAATAGAAGCATTTGACTGAAATACTAAAAATATTTGGCTACTATTTATTATATTTTTACATAAAATGATTATATTAAATACATTTATAAAAAGAATTCAACCCAAACCTGCACCATGACTTACCTCAGAACCTCAACAAACATACATAATACCTAGGGCCACCCTCACTTAAAGGTCCTTAGAAAGTGCCCCCAAAATCTTCTGCATAAGAACAGTTTGCTATCCCCTACCAATGTCCTTATGTCTACTAGTCAGAAGATGAAATATTTGATGAAATAGCATAATGATACTAAAAATGACAATAGAACATCTCTTAACAAACTTAGAGCTCAATTTTCCCCAAATACGTTGACACTCAGTGAGAAGAGTATATATACACAAGTAACAACATGGGGCACATACCCAGTTGGGGAATAATTGGGTACTTGCCTCCTATACTGCAGAGCTGCTAATATAGCCTCATAATGTTTTGTTGGACCTCCTTTCTTCTAGGTATTGTATCATTGTTCCTTAGGCATAATGTGTACTCTACTCTGTACTGGGCATCACAATTCAGTGCCAGACAATATTTAACTATCCATCTCTCTTTTATGTGACTTAATACTGACCATCATCCACTCAAGATGCTGTGGTTGGTAAGCCTCTCCCCAGAAGGGAAGGGGTACAACTCTTCTAGCAAGTATTTTTCAGTCTTCTTTTAATCATTTACTCTAGAGCTCTCTTCAGTCAGATTGCTTAATCTAAGATCACACCTGCTCTTTAAATTTCTCTTCCTTCTATCTTCTTTGAGTCTCTGAGTTCAACTCTTATTTGACTTAGAGTTAGAAACTCATTTTATTCATTAGCTCATATCACATCACCCAGTCTGAGGACAGTTTTTCCCATTATTCCATTTCCTCCAAAATAAAAGGTGTTGGATGATATCCCACCCTACCCGCGTTATGTTCCTTTGTTCTATGCAAATAACAAGAGCTAGAACATTTGATGAAGATTGAAAAAATAAGTGGCCTTTGTCTTTTGTCCCACCAGCTACAAATCCAAACCTAATCCCTCTCTGCTCTCTCTACTCTTAAGAAGGGTGGGAGTTCTTCTCAACTATTGCTTTTCCTTTCTATACACTTTCTTCCCAACCTAGGCTTCAATTACCTGTTGCTGTGTGTTTTCTCCTCTTCTCATCCCCATCAAAACCAGCTTTTTAGAAAAGATCCACCCTGTTCCTAACTCCTCCATATATCCAGTTGACATTTGATGACTTTGACAGCTCAAAAGATTTTTCAATCTTAAGCAAATAGTTATGGAATTTTAGCTTTTGTATGTTCCTCTCTTATTTAGAAATCAGTCTATGCCATATAATCTCTTTGAAGAACTAGATGATTTTCTTGTCTCTAGTTTCATTGATAAATATATAATTTTATAAAGTGAATTGATGAAGATTTTAATAAAAATTTAAACTATCTAGTTCTCCCAAATGAAAAAAATTTAGACATCATCCAGGTAATTTTCACATATTAGGATATATTTACATATTTTCTCATGCTTGAGCACAAATGAGTTTTATACCATTAAGATACTACTCTGATACTTCATCATGATATGGGACCCTGAAGGTCTCAAGACAGTAGACATACCTCATGTACAATGAAGGGATATATGTTTTCCTTGGAGCTAGATTAACTAAGTTCAGAGCAATTCATCACCAAGTTGGCCATACATTGATGAACTTTTAGGGCCCCAAAACTCTTGAAGACCAATTACTAAATTCTATAGAGAAATTCCAGCCTGTATTAGGAGAGTACCCATCATAATAAAATGATAAATACTTCAATTACTGAAATATAAATGAGTTTCCAATGTATCATCTCTTCCATTTTATTTGAAGTTTAAGCCTTTTGGAAAATAAAAAAAGGTTATTTCTCCTTTTAAAGCTATTTCATGCATCAGCTAGAAAGCTGGAAGAGTTATTTTTGGAAAACAGGCCCACCTCTCCAAAACATTCCATTTGCTTGTATAAAGAAAGAGATGTAGGCACATGGTTTCCATACACATAATAAGAAAGGTATTGATATTATCAATAATTATAGTAAACAGAATAATTACATGGAGGTAGAAGTAGCTGTGATCCTTTTAAGAACATCAGCACTATCAACTTAAGTAAATACACAAATATGGGGAAAATAAAGATCAGCAATGTATAATTAATTGTTTTTAATTATAACCTCAAAATGACCAAAGGCAACATATAAAATACAATACCAGAATACTGGTTCTGGCCACTGGCTAAGCTGTTCACCTTGTTCTTAAAGACAGAGCACACTGTAGTATCACCGGAGATATTCAAGAAATGGCATATTAAAACTAAGTAAAGCACTCATGGTAGCTTCCACACATATGGTGGGATTCCATTTTTGTTCTACTTCCTCTCATAAGAGTCTGTATAGTTCTCAGCAAGTTCTGTAAGATTTCAACTATGGATTGATTCTTTCTAGAAGATTAGACTCTCAGGAGAGTTTTCACTGGCCTCTTCCTGTCTAGGTACAGCTCTGAGATGGGAATATGACTCAAGCTGGGTAAGTCTTTTTGGAGAGCTAGGATGAAAGCAACTTCTCTATCTTTCTGGCAATTACTTACTTGAGAGTATCTACCTGAGACATGCAGTCTACATCTAGAACAAAGGAGAAGTTGACATATATTTAAATATATTCTAAGTATACAGAATCAGAATTGTAATGCTAAAAAATTATTATTAGAGGTCACTACTCCTTTTTTGTACAATATTGACTCTCAGAGGTCAAAGTACAGAGAGCTTTTCCATGATCTAGGGATAGCACATTCCACAAATGTGGTCCTGATTTGTATACCTTTCACAGAGTGATATAACAGGGAAAGAAGCAAGAGATAGGGAGTGGGGGTCCACTCCTGTCAGTCTGCTTGTAACCTAGCATGGTCAGAATTCAATTTGTTTTAATTCAACAAATATTTAGTAAGCACCTATTGTGTCCAAACCTCTATGCCAGGCATTGTAGGAAGAGGTAGAGATACAAAGACAAAAATGATAATGTTCTTGCTCACAAGAAAAATGGTCCACTGAGTCAAGAATGACCTGGAATAGTGCTGGCTCCTAAGGAGAGCTCAGGAATTATGCTTCTACCTCAGCCATTATATCTTTAGCGTGAGTTTTCCATCTCTACCACATGGGTACTCAACAAATGTGATCCCAATTTCCATTTTGAATTGGAATTTAGAATTGGTGGGCATTCAACAAATTCAATTCCAATTTCAATTCTGAATGGAAATTTGAAATTGGTTGGTGCCATTGAGAATATTACTGAGATAAAGGGAAGTCATGGGATTTAATATTTTTTAAAAACAAGTTGAAAGAAAACTTAGAAATAATCTACTCCAACAAGGAAGTTAGATGGGGGAAATCAAGATCTCCTCTGGCACTGCCTACTGCAGATGAGGAGATTGAGACTCAAGAAGGCTAAAGCCCAAGGTCACAGAGTAAATCCATTGCAGAACCAGTACTTGAACAGAAGTCTCTTGACTCCCAAAATCCCTTATGCTCCATCATGCTGCTTCTTGAATTATGTTATATTTGTATTCTAAGTCATTCAAAAAAGTAGACACAAGAATAAAGACCATGGTCCAGTGTCATTGTCAATATTGTCATTGTTACTTTTACTAGGGATTCCAGCATGGAATTTTGAGTAAACAATATCATACAAGGATCTTTCATTCAAGAAGGGAATAGATGGACATATGCCATCCTGCTAAATGTGCACATCATGACAAAGAACATGAAAGATGAAGAGAAAAGCTGGTGTCTAGTCTTTAAATCAATTTTTGATAATGAGTATCATATATTTAAATGTTTGCACATAATCGTCACATTAGCATTAACTATACCATCAAAGCGTCTCTGATTATATAATAGACTTCCTCATGTATCACCACAATGAACTTGTTAATACTTGTAATTATGAAAAGAAAAATATATTCATTTATATATCCCACTGCAATCATTGGAAATCCATGCCTGGATTTCCTGCTGTTTCCCATTAATTTTAGCAGAACACAGCAGGAAGCTGATCACCAACTCTCACAATGCCAAGGGCATACAGTCCTCAGTCTCCACCATGTGTATAGTATGGCAGGCATGCCTTAACATGGTTTGTTTATTGGGCATAGCATCATAAAAATTAAAAAATTATGATCTGTGATGGACTTCAAGAATTTTCTAGTCCAGAAATGTCAAAACCATGACTGGTGGGCTGCATATAGCTCACAATATTCTCATGGGCTCAGATCAATCAATCAACATTTATAAAGTGCCTACTCTGTGTTAAACACTGTACTCAGTGCTGGGGACACAAAAAGAATCAAAAGACAGCCTCTAACCTCAAAGAGCTTTCAATCTAATGTAACTGAGAAATATTTAATAAAATAAAAAAATACAGAATACTGGTAATATTAATATACGATTTTCTAAGTCAAGATGTAGCTGAAAGGATCTTTATATAAATTACTTAGAGGCCTCCATTTCAGTTTGAAATATATATACACTCCTGCATCTAGGCCAATTCCTTTTCTTTCAACAGATGAAAAAAAAACAGGCTCAGGGGAATGAAAAAGCTTGCTTAAAGTTGCATGACTGGTTAGCAGCAGTCAGATCTATAGCTTTGGCTTTGGTATTTAGCCTCTCAGTCCAGTGGCCTTCCTTTACCCAATAGATCTTCTTTGTGGGAAGACAAATATGTCCATTTTAATAATGATGAATAGCATTTATATAGAACCTACTATGAGCCTGGCACTGCTAAGTGCTTCACAAGTGTTATCTCATTACAACAACCTTGAAAGTTAGGTGTGACTATCATTCCCATTTTATAGGTGATAGAAGAGAGGCAAATAGACATTAAGTGACTTGACCAAATTCACAAATCTATTGAGTCTCTGAAGTTGGATTTAAGTTAGTCTTCCTGGCTCTAAGTCTAGTATTCTATCCATTGTCCCACCCTAGTTGCCTCAAACTACAGATGCTAAATAGTATGTCATTCAAACAAGATTATGAATAGCTAGTCTTATAGCTGTAGAAGTAACTAGAGGTTCTGGATTCTTTTTTTATTTCTCAGTGAATGAAAATGCTAAAGAATGGACTGATTTTCCCTATCTATCCTCCTACCCTGAATATTGAAGGAAGGAGCCTTATTTAGTAGGCCCCAGAGGGACTTCTGTAGGTGTTAAGGGTTTACTGGGGAAAATGGGATATCTTGTCAGTGATAGACGCAAGAGAGGGGTTAATATGGGAGAAGAATGCAGAAGGGAAGACACTGCCTAGGAGCTGGGAGAAAGAAGACAACAGACCGTGAAATCATCTTGTTCCAACTCAGAACTGTTAAAAGAGGCCAGAGAAGAGATGAATGGGGTTGAGTTGGGGGGGGGAGGTATGTGAGGTGAGGGATGGGGGAAGGTGGGGCTTCCCCTGACTTCTGGGCAGATTTTTTTCATGAGACAAATGGTTTGAGGAAATTGCAGCACCATGAAGAAATTTTAGAGTGGCAGCAGCCTTGCCTGACACTGTTTGAGCCATGTAGGGAGAGAGCTTAGCCTCCATCCACAAAACACTGATATTATAATCTTCTGCATTATAGAGAGGGGATCCAAGGAGCAGAGAGGCCTTCCCCCCTGGAAAATGCCACATACTGGCAGCTGCCTACAACTGCAGGCTGAGTAATCCAGGAAATAACAGGGAGTACCCACCCATTGGCTTTATAAATTAACCATTAGCCCAGGGCAGCACTATTCATGGCAGGACAGTTAATGACTAGATTTAACTTATGTTTTTACCTGTTTTTCTCTTAGAGTTTTGATTTTTTTTTAAGTGAAGAAAAATTGTATACTTGTAGATTTTTTATATTTTTTTTTGGTCAAATAGCTCTCTATTGTAATAACCTTTGCTAAGAACAGGTGGGAATGAGAACAAAACCAATTTAATTAATGCAGCTTGTCTGTAGTTCTCACTCTTGAGGGAAATAAAGGGCTCACCAACCTCCAGTCGATAAATAGTGTGCTCCCAGCTATAATGGGAAGGTCCCCAAAAATAAGAGAGCACATAGGTCAAAATATAGATCAATAAAATTCATTCCAATGTTCAAAATGTCTTCAGTGGTTCCTCAGTGCCTCAAAGATCAGATTCCTTATCCCAAAATTCAATAATCTCCCCAGACATTTTTTGTTCAAGTAAAATATGATTAAGCTGTCCTTCAAGGACAGTCAGACACGGAGGACACAGAAATATGAACCCCAGCTTCCTCCACCCTCAATGTGCTCTACACAGAAGCCAAACTGGACAATTCACCATCCTCTAAACATGTCCGAGGCTTTCTCACTTGCAAGCTTTTGCTCAGACTGTCTCTAAGCCTGTAATGACTCTCCCAACTTCTACACATTGACAACTTAACACTCCTTCCAGGCCAGGTTAAAGTCACTGCTACAATGGAGCTGTCTCCAATCTCACCACTTGGAGCTGATTTCAATTCAACAAGCATCTAATTCAGTTCTTCAGCTGAAGTAAACGTTTCAGGCCCTGGGCTGGGTGCCAGGGATACAAAAACAAAGGTGACACCGCCCTGGCCCTCAAGAAGTTTACATTCTTAGGGTACCTGTGTACTTCTTTTGTATATTTTTCATAGTCAAATGTATATTGTGTCCATCTTTGTGCAGACCATCTCCTAAAGTGATTTTGTTTTAATTTTCTACCTTAAATCCTGCTTAAATGCAGGTCTTCTGAATCCAAATCCAGTCCCTTTTCTAGGATTCTCCATAGCTAGGGCACTTGGTATACTCCATACCAAAGAATGAGAGGAATAAGCAAAAATCCTCATTGAAACAGGAGAGGATATGCCCTCCCTTCTTCCACCATTCTGCCTCCACTATTTTTAAGTCCCTTGGTAGCAGGGGCTTTGTTTTATTCAATGTTCACCTCGTCCCCTCTTCCTTTCTTCCCCACTGCCACCTAATGCTTCTGATAGTGTTTGAACATGGTAGATGGTTAATAAATTGTAGAGTGAATACATGCATACATGAAGGAATGAAGCCAGCACAGGAAAACATGAAACCATTAAGAAGAAAACAGAGAAAAGGGGTTCAAAGTCCAGGGGAGGAGATTAAAATCAAGGCACACAGAAGCAAAAGGGTAGCACAGATGCAAGGTAGCCTGTCAGAGGTGTGGTGGGTCATTAGTGGCCCCAGCCCTCAGACTCACAAAAGAGCACTCCTGATTGAGACAGAGCATCCCTAGTCCATACTACAGCGGTTTAAACTCTCTTTTATGAAAACGGGCTGCAGTCTTTTCAGGACAGCATTTGGGTTGTGAATGCCCAGACTTTCTCTCTCCTGGCCCTTCTTTGCGGCTGCATGTGCACCCAAGGTGTTCCATTAGTCAGCAAGCCCACGTTGCTGCTGCATATGGCCAGGCAAGCAGTCACCATGTGTTTTCGATACAGGGCCAGGAGAAGACATTTGAGCAGCTTTCTGGTTTGAAGGCTTCTTGGAAATGCAGCATTTTCACTTTATCCTTTCCAAGTGGGAAATCGAAACCGAGTAATGTGAGTTTGATTTTAATTTCAACAATGAAGAAAGCAACGGAAACTCCCCAGTGAGCTAGTGCCATTACTAACCAATCCATCATTGTGATATGGAATGTATCCCTGGGAATACCTTTCAAGGCCACAGACCACTCTTTAATCTCAGTGTGACTAACCCTCCTCACCAAGCCCATGAGAGCCATGTTTAATAACCAGGTTTCGTTTACACGTGTTTGTCACACATGCGTGGGTCCAGCTGGGCTCTGCTGTTTCCTTCAGCTGAAGAGAAGAGGCGAGGAACGAAGGGAGGGAGGGGGGTGTCCTCTCTTGTTTCAATTAGGATTTTGTTCATTCCTCTCATCCTTTGGCATGGAGTGTCCCAAGGGCCGCAAGAATGAAGAATTGTAGAAAAGGCACTGGATTTAGATTCAGAAGACCTGGATTTGAGTCCTGACACTGCCACTTACAATGACCTGGCAAAAGACATTTTTCCTTTCTGTGCCTCTGTTTTCTTAGTTCTCAAAGGGGGATAATGCTACTTTTACTCTCTTTTTCACTGGGTCATGGTAAGGAAAGTGTTTTGCAAACCTTGGAGTGCCATATAAATGAGAGAGATTGTTATTACCAGTGCAGATAAATGAACACATTGGAAAAAATTCCCACAATAAGTGTTGAAACAAACAAATCCAAAAAGTATTCTAGTTAATCCTGAGTTATGAGCCATCTAGTTCTAGCAGGCTCTGAATTCACTCTCATAAGATTTTTTTTCTATCTCCTTGGTTGTTAGGTTTTTTTTAATAAAGGTTTTTATTTATTTATAGACTTCAAGTTTCAGTGTATGTACTTAGGATAGATAACTTTGACTCACCCTGAGAGGGTGTTTAGAGAATGCACAGTCCTGATGAAACCAGATTATAGACAGATTGCTTTACAGAGTACCAGGGAAACAATTCCTTAAAGCTACTGCTACTAAAAGATTGGTATTTACAGACCTGAAAAGATAGTTCATTTCTCTCTGCTTTTGAAGGAAGGCTAATTACAAGAGAATTTCTGATTGTCCATTGATATGGTGTATATAATGGGAAAAGGACTGGCTTGGTCATCAGATCTGGGTTCAGGTCTCTGCCCTGCCTGTTCCAACCTGGGTGAAGCAGCCAAGGCATCTTACCTTCCTGGGTCCCAGCATCCTCTTCTGTCAAATGTGATGTGAGCTGCGGTCCCTGTTTAGGTCGCATCAATTCTCTTCCTCTTACCTGAGCAGACACAGCATGCTCCTTAGTACCCCCTCCATTCTTACAACTTTCTTCTTCATAGATCACAGTATTTTACATTATCGTAAGATTTATTATTGGAAGTAAGCTTAGAAATCATCTCATCAATCCTTTCATTTTACAAATGATGAAACTGAGGCCCAGAGAGGTCTAGCTTCACACCAATGGTAGATAGAGGTGAGATTCAAAACCAGAGCCTCTGACTCAAAAACTGAGTGTTTTTTGTACTATGCCATGTTCTATGCAGTTCAAAAAGAACCTTAAAAATCATCTCATCCAACTTTACTTACCTTCTTTCACTTTCCCTCCTCTTTTGCGCCCTCAGTATCCTTGTTCTTTCTTTTCTCCAAAGCCTCAGATGCTGTTTAGTTAGTTTAGTCATATTAAGACCCATGGTCAGGGTTAGTTATTTCTCTTGCCTCAAGGAATACTAATCTTAGAAAAGTCATACTGTATGGGCTGTCTACCAGAGGTTCCCAAACTTCAAAAAAATTACTTAACACCCCCCCAAATCTACTTTCTTTAACCCTTTAATATTTGTTTAAAAAATTTTCAGCATTTCAAAAATTATAAAATATTTTTAAAAGATGCATCTTAAATAATTCATTGTAAATTTGCGTGGGGGGTTTCTGCATTGAAATTTGGATGATGTAGTATTGCATCATGTAACCATATAGTATTGTATTATAAACAAGTCATTACTCATACATATTCTTGCCAATGCATGCTGGACTTCCTGACAATGTGCAACAAGCTTGCCTGCCAACACTTACTTGTTAAGACCTGTTAGCAAACTTGACCACTGATCAGTTCCAACTTGTGTGTTAATTTGGAAAATAATGTTATCACAACAACTTTACCTCTGTTATATAACAGATGAAACATGTAAAAATAGTTTTTCAAATTTTTCTTCTCTTCTTTCCTTATGTTTCCACCACTCCCTTATCTTTATTCAATGTCCCCCTAATTGCACCACTCTCCTATATTGTTTCAGTGCCCTCTCCTCCCAAAGGCATTATTGCCCACTTTGGGAACCTATGGTTCTAGACAGCGTTTCAGATAGAACAATTTGAACAAGGAAAGAAAAGCTGAGAGAAAAACTATAGAATTAGGAAGTGTTCTTCCTAATATGAAGTTCTTCAAGTTGAAACACTTCTTTTTTTTTGCAGTGGGGAAGGGCAGGGCAATTAGGGTTAAGTGACTTGCTCAAGGTCACATGGCTAGTAAGTGGTAGGTATCTGAGGTGGGATTTGAACTCAGGTCCCCCTGACTTGAGGGCCGGTGCTCTATGCACTGAACCACCTAGCTGCCCCAAGTTGATACACTTCTAAGAAGTGTTCAGAAATCTTCAGCTTTTGCTTAAAGTTTCATGATTTCCCTCAACCTACTTGCAGTTATTTCGATCATCTTCCCCTTCAAAACAAAACCTCTGATCAAGTCAGACTGACTTTGCTGCACTATTCCTTGAATGCCCTGTTTATCCCTGCCAATGAACCTTTGTCAGACCTGGGATGCTCCCTTCCCTCCTTGCCTCCAATCTCGACTCTACTCATCCTTTGAGGGACAACCCACACTCTACCAGTATACAATTCAGGTGTCCCTCATTACTGCAATGCAAATTGTCTGTTTGACAGGCTGGCACCAGGGTCAGGCCTTAGGCAAACTATAAGGTAGGTGAAATTTGTCTTCTATCCTAGACCACCCACCCTTGTCATTTTCCTTAAAGAACTAGTATTCTCATGATATCATCTTCCTTTTCCCCATTCACCAAAGATTACTTTTATGCAAGGATAAGAAACTCCCTAGTATTAAGGCATAAATGATAACTTAAAGTATCAGACATGCGCACATACACACACATACATGCAACAGAAAGAAGATTTACAAGTTTTCAAGGATCGCTGTCTTAAATTAATTGGGTAAAACTCTAACAATAGAATATTAAATATGAAGAAAGATAGAGTGGACAGAGAATTTTTTGAGGGGGTAGGGATGGAGAGAGGATAGAATCAGAAGGTTACTATAAGTAATCACCAAGATACAATAACAATATGGGAGGAAGGATAGCAATTAGAAAAAATGGGAAAAGGTACAATTGATTAACCTGTGCACTCCTTGAGGGCAAGGACTATCTTGCCTCTTTTTTACTCCCAGCACTTGGCACAGTGCCTGGCACATAGTAGGTGCTTACTAAATGTTCAATGACCGACTGAAACAAATCTCTGAAGCCAGGGAACCAAGACGGCTCAGAGATTAAGAAGATGAGGAGTTCTCAGTGCCTTGAAGCTTACAGCAGGGGCTAGAGCTGTCTATGAAGTCTTGGGAAGGAGAAAGCATCGGGCAACAGGCAGAGTGCACTGGATGGGTTTCAAGGAGAATCTAGAATGTCTGGGAAACTAATTAATCTTCTGGGTTCTGAACACAACACTGCCCTGCTATAAGCTCTAATGGCTCCCTATTGCTTCCAGATAAGATGCAATATCCTCAGCCTGGCATTTAAAGTAATCTACCTTCAGCCTTCCTTTCCAGACTTATTCCTCCCCTTCACATATGTTATGGTCCAGCCAAACTGGTCTTGGAGCTGTTCCCTGAAGTTAACCTTTTGTCTCCTGTGTCCATAACACGGAAGAGACTTATCCACCTTGCCCGGAATGTGCCTTTCCTCCTTCCCAACCCCCCATGCCACCCCACTCCTCTACATCATAGAAGCCCCATTTTCCTTTGCTCAGGTCACACCTCCCAGGGGAAACTTTTCCTGGTTTTCTTCCTTTCTTCAAACAGCTTGAATTTACTTATCTGTGCTCATCATATATTCCTGCAGTAGAATGCAGGCTCCCTTAGGGGAGGGGCTATTTTTTCTTCTGTCTTTATATCCCCATAGCATATGTACTCTTAAGAAAATTTTTTTTAAATTTTAATTGAATTGAATTTAGTTGAATTGATCAAGAGGTCTATTGTCTAGAGTCAGATGCTTCAGTGGGATACAAATAGAATGAGTACTGGACTGAAAGAAAGGAGATCTAGCTTCTAGTCCCAGCTCTGCCACTAACTGTGTGATCTTGGGCAAGTCATTTCCCTTCCATAAGCCACTGTTTCTTCATCTATAACATGAGGTCATGTTATATTATCTCTAAAGCCTAGCTCTAGCTTGCTATGGTCCCATGATTCTCAAATATTGGAAAATATTAGACCTACCGAACCAAAAAGATGAAAGAAGATGGATTATTACATGTGTTTTCACGTGAAAATTCCTATCTTACCTGGTGATCTTCAGATGAAATCACCTCCCCGCCATCTCCCTTATGAATGAGAAGTGGAGTGCAATGTTATAGCTTCTAAATCTGTAAAGACTTAGTGTCCCTGCTAAGAAATGGGCCTGTTTTTTTTAATGCATTTACTTTTCCTGATGTATAAATGTATTCATTGATTTGGGACTATGGATAACTTTGCCAATGTGTGGTGGTGATGCTGTTAATAAAACATTGTAACAAATGTCTTATTCTCAGAGAGAAAAAAAGTTGTGCCTTCTTTGGATTGACATGTAAATGGAGAAGAAAGACTGGAAATTTTTCCTTTTAAGACCCTTCTTAATTCTTCACAACTCTTTTACTTTGAGGAAAATATACAAGGTCCAAGTTTAGCCCTTCCCAAAATTAGACATGAGAATGTGGTGGGGGGGGGAATGTTGTCTCAACTCATGTCTATCACTAATTAACTCACTTGATCATAGATTATTAGAACTGGAAGGTGCCTTACACATCATCTAATCCAACTCTCTCTTTTTATAGCTAAGGAAAATTAGACCCAGAGAAAAGAAGAGACTTTCCCAAAGTTACACAGCAAAGTAGACACAACACTAGAATCTGTGTCTCCTGTGTCTTAAGGCCAATGTTCTTTCCTTTGACTTCCCAGTGCTTTTTCAAATACATTTGAACATTCAGAAAAACTAAGTTCTCCACTATTTTCTTTAATAATAGAAAGTAGTTATAGGTCAGAACAAAGGAGAGTTCAAAACAATCTTTCTTTTTGGAAGCAATCCATCCATACTCATTTTTTGAGTACTGACTATATGTTCAACATCATGCTTCATACTGTAAGGAAGGGAGTAGATATAGAACTTGGGAAGGCAAAATATACTCATAGAAATAATCAACAGTATATACACACATGCGCACACATATATAAACATATTCTCTTCTGTCATACACACACACACACACACACACACACACACTACTGAATATTTTTTGGTCTGAAAAAACTTCCAAGGTGGTAACTCCCTCCATCAATACAAATTGTAACTCCTCTGTATCATAAAATTTTTAGAAGTTGCCTGAAAGCGTACGTGAGCTACCCACAGTCACACAGCTGGTATGTTCCAGAGTTATCATTTTAACCCAACCCATACTTTTTTCCCATTATCCATTAAAATGATGAACAAAATTACATTCAGTCAGGGATGGAGTCATCAGAGAAGATATCACAGAAGTAGCTTAATTTGACTTGGGTGTTGAAAGACGGTGGGATATAGCTTATCATGACAAGTTATGGCAGAGTAGCATTGGAGTGACCATAGGACCATAAGACCAACCTGACTTACATATATCAGGAATAAGTGAAAGAGCCAGATTATCAGATTTCATGCAGTAGCATTGTAAGGTCCTAGATTTCAACCTTGAAAGGAAACAACAGAAGTCAGGTCCAACCTCCTCATTTGTAAAAACTGAGCTCCAAAGAGGGTTAGGTGACCTCCCCAGGCTGATACAGCCTCATGTGTCTGAGCTAAGATTTGAAGCTGTCTTTCTGCCTCCAAGTCCAGTAAGTGATCCATCCTACCGTGAAATTATCATATTAAAGTAAGTACTTGAATGACAGGATGAAAATGTTGTTTTTAGAATGTTGGAATCCATTAAAGCAGAGGAAGGCTAGAACTGGGAAATATGGCTGGCACGCAGTGTAATGTAGTAGAAATACCGCTAGACTAGAAGTTACCACACTTGTTTTCTCATTCCAATTCTTCCACTAACTAGCTGTATAACCTAAGGCAAATCTCATCTACTCCATGTGTCTCAGTGTCTGCATCTCTTAAATGAGAAGTTAAGACTTAATCTCCAAGGTCCTTCCATATGTATATGATTCTGAACAGTTTTCTTTCACTAATGTCTCTTAGGCTCCTGGTACAATGAAATAAACTTAAAATGGAAGAGTGAAAGAGGGTTTCGAAGTTCCCTTCCCTGGGAGCCTTTAAAAATAATAATACTTTACATTAATATAGTGCTTTCTAGTTATATACCACATAAACCTGTATCATCTTGCTTGAGGTCAACCTAAAGATGTTAAGTAGTGCAAGTATTATTTTATCTGCATTTTACAGATGAGGAAGCGGCAAATGACAGGAATGGCATCTAAACTGAGGTCCCGTCTCTAAAGTTATAGGTTTGGAACAGAAATGTGGTTCAGTGAGAAAGTCCCTAGGATTTGAGTCAGAGGACACAGGTGAGAGAGAGAGAGAGAGAGAGAGAGAGAGAGAGAGAGAGAGAGAGAGAGAGAGAGAGAGAGAGAGAGAGAGAGAGAGAGAAGGAGGAGGAGGAAGGGGAGGACAAGGAGGACGAGGAAGAGGAGGAGGAGGAGGAGGAGAAAGACAGAGAGACAGAGACAGAGAGAGACAGAGACAGAGAGAGAGAGAAAAAAAGAGACAGAGAAGGTATGAAGTGCTCACAATGTACCAGGTACTAGACTAAATGCCGGGGATACAATATAACCCCCTCCCTCTCAATACAGTCCCTATCTTCAAGTTTACTTAATGGGAAAACAGTGTATTAAAGGGAACTGGGGAACTCTGTAACGGCGCAAATGACCTCTCTGAGCCTCCGTTCCCACACCCATAAATTGAGAAGGTTGTCAGAGAAGATCTCGGAGGTTCCTCCTGTTTCTGAATCTCTGATCCTATGAACCCATGACTCCCAGTCTTGTGGAGTTTTGTTTTTGCCAAGTAAGGGAAATGTTCTTCTGTCTTAAAGAATTTCAGTAGGGTTCTGTCAAAAGTAAAGGGATGAGGTGGATGAGAAGGCATCTTAAGGTGCCTTCCGTAAGGGCCGGAGGATTCTTGCCCTAGACCTTCCTAACCAGAGCCTGAGAAAAGTAGTAGCAATAAGACTAAGGAAATAAAGTCAGCTTCTCCCCGCCCACAACCTCCACCCGCCTTTCTTCAAAGAAAAGGAGAGAAAAAAAAAAACAACTGGGCTCCAGTACTGTTCCCCGAAGGCAGGGGCGGCTTCCTGGCATTGCGCTCACGTCCCCTTCCCTGCTGCACGCCATTAGCTCCCGGTTTCCCACAGTCAGGAGCCGTGCCTCATTACCCCTGGCCCTTTCCCTCTGTGCTGGAGGAAACTGCAGGAGCCTGGAGCTGGCAGGAGTTAATCCCTGGACTGCCCACTCTCCCTAGGATTTGGAAACTGGAGGATTAGCATTCCCCAGCTGCATATTTCTGCCGGGGAGCTGCCCAAACCCCCCCGCGGCGGCTCTCCTTAACTATCGATCTGAAGCTTTGGACTGACACCTTGTGGAGAGAGCCAAGCTGCCATCACGCACACACACACTCACATGCACACACATATCCACACGTATATACACATGCACAGCCTTTTCCCTAAGCATTGAAAGGCACTGTCTCCTGCGAAGCAACTTCGGAAAGCCTCCATCTATAGATGAGTAGCTTTTCCTTGGAGCTGAAGTCAAGGTCTCCTCTTGGTGGGAAGGCGTTCTAGAACCTCTGCCTCCTCCGGGGTAGGAGACAAGGTGGCTGGCTCCCTCTGAGAAGTATGCTGGTATTTTGTTGTTGTTTTGTCTTTTAAAGTACCTTGCAGCCTGGAACAGAAACAAGGAAACGTATTTCCCTCCTTTCGTTGGAGAAATAGGGGACAATGGGTGTATGATGCCGCAAGCCCTGTCAGACATTGAAACTATGTTGATTAGTTTTGCTTACCTATAATTTTTTCTTACAAGGGAAAGTTCAGCCATTTGGGGAATGGGGTGTATAACCTGAAATGCTTGTTGCAAAAAATAAATGAACAACAATAGCAACATAAACAAAAGATATTAATAATAAACAAAATAAGTGAGCTTTAAAGTAGCCTAACCATACTGCAGAATGCAGTCATAGGAAGGAAGGAGCAGATAAGTACAGGAACAATTTTTTGTGCAAAACTAGAAATGTTTTGTGGGTAGATATGACTGGAATCTTAACCTATTGGGTTTCTATAGCCACACACTAGAGGGGCCACAAGGAAGGAACACTAGTCTTTATCCAGAAGACCAGAGGTTGAGTGTCTGTGACTCTGGGCAAGTAAGCATTTATGCACTTGAGGTTCTGTTTCTTCATCTGTAAAAAGGGGATAAGCAGGTAAAGAAAGAATGAGATGATGCATGCAAAGTACTTCATAATGGTAAATTGTGATACAAATATGAGTTTACCTTCAATTTTCCTATAACAAAGTCCTTGTTATATTAGGTGATCACTCTGTGCATGGTATGTATGCTGCCTACTGGCAGGTCTCCCAGAAGTAGAAGGGCCCTTAAAAAAATCTGATCTATCCTTTGTGATTTAAAGACAAGGAACCTGAAGGCCAGAGAGATGAAGAGATTTGTCCCAAGTCACAGAGCAAACTAGAACTAGACCTCTGGTGTCTTCTGAATTCTGGCCCATGATTTTTTTTCCCCACTAAAGCATGTGGTCTCCATGTTTATAAATTAAAAACAAAACAAAACTGAGATTGATCCCAGCAATGTTCACCTATTTAGAAGGGGTTTATTCTGGGCCATCATTTGGCCATTCCAACTCTCCATGTGACTGTTTGGAAATCTCTTTTGACAACAGCCCAATTTTTTCCTGCCACATGCTTCATAAATTACCTGCCAGTCAAATGGGCAAAGTTGTTCCTGAAGAAGAAAATAGAAGACTTGGGGGATAGAAAGGAAAGGGAAGATAAAAGATGGACAGAGAAGAAGGGCAGCCAGTCTTAAACCAGACTTAGATAAGGTCAAATGTCAGGGTGCTTTCTTCATTTGAGAGAGAAGTTGAATCAGTCATAGAAAGTAGGAGGGATATTTAGAAGTCCTTTCCTTTTGCAGTAGGGAAAATTGAAATCCAAAGGATTTCCTCCAAACCCAGATCCTCGGTCTCCAGAGACAGAGCTCTCTCCATTGTGCCACAGTGTGACCACAAATGGGGACGTTTTCCTTCTTTAAACTAATGTCTTGCCCAAGGGAGTCTGTGTTTTGGTAATGACCATTTTACTAACTGGCTTAAGTGACTTGAAATGGAAATGGAATTTGATCTTTAGCATCTAATGTAGACACCACAGAGCTTTCGTTGTCTCTCTTTGGGGAGCCATCAAATTGATGGCATGACTTTCCAGCAAAAACATTCTGAGTCTGAAGCAAAAAAAAAACAACAAAAAACAAAACAGCTTGTTGCTCTGATTAGAGATGGCGACATTCCATCCTTTGTTATTATGTTATGAGAACTGGTCCTTCAGATCTCTTCTGGTTGATCAATCCCTATGGTGGGGATGGAAAAGGTCATGTCCTTGTCCTGCTTCATAACTGGAAAGTAGTTTTTTGCCTTTTTTGCCCCAGCACTTAACACAGTGCCTGACCAAGAATAGTGATTGAATAAGTGTTGAGTTGACCTAGTGATACTGTTCACTAACAGCATCTATAACTAAAGTGGTGGGACTTGACAATCCCCAAGGTCCCTTTCTGTTTTCAGAAGCTATTGTCACAGCTCTATACTTAGTAACCACATACCTCTTAACTCTTCTTTCCCTAGCAACAACAAAGCAGCTGCATTACATTTGTACATGTGTATGCATGTGTGCACACACATGCTTGCAGTTATGCAGTAAATACATGTGTGCAACAAAGTGATTCACATCATGTATTATTATGTATGCATGCATGTCTATTTACATATACATACCTGTGTGAGCTATTATGATCAAGTCAAACTTTTCTAAATAAGTGCTAGAAGAAGAAATTGGTGAAGAAACTCCTTGACTGCCCTGTCTTAGCTGGGGAGTAGGTTTAGGATTTGGAATAGGCAACTTTAAGCTATTTGATGAGTTAATTTATGGGATACTTATTGCTTCTCCCCTTTCTCCAGTGATGCCAGTATATATGTATATATGCAAATATGCATATATATAATACAAACACATGTATATAAAACATATGTATTGTATAAATATATTATATTCATATAATGTGTGCATAAATATGTATATACATGTACATATAGATCACATATATTTATGTATATTTACACGCTATAAGAATATATTATATGCTTTACATAGGTGTGTAGATATATATGTAAAAATAGATATAAAATTTATTCTCATAATAACCCTGTGAGGAAGGTAGTACAATCATTAATTCCCTTTTGCTGATGTAGAAACTGAGATTTGGAGAATTCCCCAAGCCATATTTTGTAGTTGGCAACAAATTTAACAAATTGAAGTTCAATAGGTGCTTTCTTAATAATGCCCCCACTGTGCATGAACCTCAATACTGCTGTGAGGGGCGGGGGTTAAAAAATTAAAACCAAGTCTATCCTGTCATGAATTTCCAAGCCAGCTGAAGGAATATGTGCTTAAATAGCCAGGACTTGATGCCAAGTCTAGCATTCTTTCCACTGCACCAATTGCTCTGACCTTCCCCTGGAATCTGCTGAAAGGTCAGTGATGACTGCAAAGCTAAATCCCACTGTTGTTGTTTTTTTTCTTTTTGAGATGTTAGGTAATTTGACTCAGTATATGTGTGCTATTTGTTTTCTCAACCTGTGTAACTACAGATAGAAGGTGACTCACCAGGCATGATTTCAGTGCTGAAAATACAATTGTGGGGGAAATGAAATCCTGCATCAATCTGTATGCTCTTTGACTTATAGCCCTGTGCACAGTGGTGTGTGATAGACCTTTGATTTACGTGGAAGGACTTATTGCAGGACCCTGGACAAGATGACAAATTATATGCCAGTGAAGAGACACTGAAGAAAGAGAAGAATGAAAAAGGTTTAAAGTGAGATTTCTATGGGGCTTTTGAACCTGAGTTATCATCCCAACTTCGGGGCTCACTATCTATGCGGTGTTGGTTAAATCAAGTCATGGATCACCTCTGGGCCTTAGTTTCCTCATCTGTAAAATGACTAAATTATATCTCTAGGGTCCTTTCTAATTCTAAATCTATGATCTTGTATAAAATGTCTTTTTAATGTGCCAATACTTCAAGGGATCTTTGGTCTCATCGTGGTGGTTACTCTGTCCTTTGATTCAGAATGCATCCTTCTATGCTTTTACAAATAATTCTACTGCTGCGGGTGAGGGGGAGACCATCTCTAGATACACCAGCCACCGGGGGATGAGATATAAAAGCCATACATTGGAAGTTGAACACAGATTATTCAACAAATATGTATTTCTTGGCACAGAATAAAAAAGGTTATACCACGACCTTTAGTGAAAGGACTACTTACTATACACGGACTTCTTACCTTGCTGCTGCTACTCAAATGCCCTTCCTTTCTTCCTTCCCAATAAAGATGCTAACAGTTTTAGGAGAATATTTGTAGTAGTCACAAGGTGGCGCTCAATGCTCATGTAGTGTTGGATTGAAGCCCAAGGATTCTAAAATCAAAGAACGAAAAGACATTTATTAAACACCATGTGCCAGACAGTGTGCAAAGTGATAGAGATACAAATACAAAAATTAGACAGTCCCTGCCCTCAAGAAGCTTATATGCTAATAGAATGTTAGAATTACAAGAGATTTTACAGATAATCCTGTCCAATCCCTTCATGAAATGAATCTTTTTTTTTTTTTGCTAGTAAGATAATAATTACTAAGTCAACCTGTCCCCTTACACCCAACCAGCCCTCAGACACAGGACTTAGTCTGTAATGGTAATGCGTGTGCCCATTTGATTTTTGTGGAAGAATTTATTGCAGAATCCTGGACAAGATAACAAAGTATAAACCAAAGAAGAGACACTGGAGAAAAAGAAGAACAAAGTAAGAATTTATAGTGAGAATTCTAAGGGATTATTGCACCTGAGTTATAACCTCAACCTAGCTGCTTGCTAACTATGTGCCACTGGTCAAATCAAGTCATTACCTGTAAGGAATTTTCTAAGAGAATCTGGTTCTTTTAACCAATATTTCAATATTAATCGGATTATTTAATTTGAGAGTACTACAAAATTTGGGATGGCTTCACAGAATTACAAATTTTTTAGATTTGGAATGGACCTCAGTGTCCACTCCCCAATTTATGTACTGAGTCAAATATGATGTACCTAGAAAGCAGTCACCCAGCCTCTGCCTGAAGCCTTCCAGATAGGGAGGGACCCACTATCTTCTGAACATACTTTACTTTTTAGCAAATTTCTCCTGAGATTGAGTTCAAATTTGCCATGTTATAATTCCCACTCGTTGCTACTGGATCTACTCTCTGGATCTAAATAGAACAAATCTAATCCAGGTTACACATAGCAGACTTTGAAATACTTGAGGGTGGCTCTCGTGGTCCCCCAAGTCTTCTCTTCTGTATGATAAAAACCCAGTTCCTTCAAAATCTATTCATATGGCATGTGTTCAAGGCACTTTACCATCCTGATTATCCCACTCTTGGTACTTTTCAGATGATCAGTTTCCTATTTAACCTGTGATACCCAATACTGAACACTGGATTTTAGACGTTGTGCAACCACAGAAGAAAACAAAGGACAATGACTTCCCATGCCTAGAAATTTTCTTTCTCTCAATGTTGTCCAAAATCGCACTAGTTTTGTAGCTACCACATCACACTTCTTACTACGCTGAACTCAAAGTCTTTTAAAACACCTAGATCTTCTTTAGACAAATTGTGTCTAACCATACTTCTCCTATCTTGTACTTTTAGAATTATTTTTCAAATCTAGGGAGACAACTTTATATTTCTGAGTTTCATTTTATTAGAATAAGTTGCCACTCTAGTGTATAAAGATCTTTTTGGACTCTTTGTTATTCAGGGTGTTATCTGTCCTTGGCTCTGTATTTCTATACTATAAATGAAGAAAATTATAGATTTTAATCAACTTTTACCTTGATAATCATTTATGTGTATCTAAACCAGAGATGAGCTGAATATAAGTCATAGTAACACCAATTTTTGTTGTGGTTGCTGTTAAAATTACATTGGGCTTGAAAATCTTTGTTCTTAATTCAGAGTTGTGCCTCTCCCAATACCTATGCTGCTAGTATAAGGGAGCTGCTTTGAATATTTTTCAATAAACAGCTTTGGAATAGGCAATAGGCAAACAGAATTTGCCTATTCCAACATAACTTCCCCAAAGGAAGACAAGACAAAAAGATAAATGGGGGAAAATAATGGGAAATATCCATATCCAGTAACTTAGGAGCAGGTGTTAATGCAGCTTGGTCCCAATTAGTAAGAATAATGAATTCCTCATTTAGTGGTCAAATATATTTGCCCTATTTTAAGTTATAATTATGTAAAAGAAGGTCATTGGTTCCAAACCAATGGAAATATGCAGTGCATGTTGGTGGACCTGTGAATTAATTCAACTATTTCAAGCAGTTTGGAATTGTGCCCAAAAAGATATTAAACTGTGCATACCTTTTGACCCAGTAATACCACTACTAGGTCTATACCCCAAAGAGATCAAAGAAAAAGGAAAGGGACCTATATGCACAAAAATATGTATAGCATCTCTTTCAGATAACAAACAAGTAGAAATTGTGAGGATGCACATCAATTGGGGAATGCCTGAATGTAATGAGATGCCATTGTGCTCTAAGCAACAATGGAGTGGATGGTTTCAGAATAACCTGGGAAAACTGGTATGAACTAACAGAGTAAAATAGGTAGAATTAGGAAAACAATTTCTACAATAACAACAATATTGCAAAGATAATGAAATTTGAAAGACTTTAGTGACTCCCCTCAATACAATGACCAGCCACAACTCCAAAAAACTCATAGAGAAACATGCTATCTGCTTCAAGATGGAGTGCTGATGGATTCAGGTGCACGTTTTCTTTTCTTTCTATGTCTTTATTTTCTGGAGATGATTAATGCAAAATTGTTTTGCATGACTATAAAAAATTTTAATTAAAAAAATATACAGGGACTGTTAGGTGGTACAGTGGATAAAGCACTGGTCCTGGAGTCAGGAGGACCTGAGTTCAAACCCACCCTCAAACACTTACTAAGTGTGTGGACCTGAGCAAGTCACATAACTCCTATTGCCTCCCTCCTTAAATAAATACACAATGCAAATTTGAATAATGCAATGTCAGGGGATTCATTATTCTCATTAATGGGAATATGGTCTAGCTGTATGTTCTTTTTTTTTTTTTGGCTTTTTTGGAGGGCAGTTGAGGTTAAATGACTTGCCCAAGGTCACACGGCTAGTTTTTGTGTTAAGTGTCTGAGGTCAGATTTGAACTCAGGTACTCCTGACTCCAGGGCCGGTGCTCTATTCACTGCGCCACCTAGCCGCCCCTAGCTGTATGTTCTTAAGGAACACTGCTCAATGCCTGAAGGATCAAGAAAGCAGGCAAAGCAGAATCTATTTGCTAACCCAGGACAGAGAACTCAGACTCACATAAAAGATCCAAGAGAGCAGACTTTTTACAACTATCCAAAAAGATATGTGAATAGTGGGGCTATAGGACCTGAGTCTTTTTTTAAGTTTTCAAAAGGCCAAAGGCAATCTGGCTTAGAGATTTTTTAAAGAGCTATAACTCTGTGAGGCCATCTACTTGAAAGTTAGTTCCCTAAAGAGAAACAAAAAGTAACACCAACAGAGAGAAACCTGAAGTCTGAAGAACATTGGAACTGAGTGACAGCATGAGTTGGGAAGATGGATGACACCAATCTGGAGAGGCTGATGACAGTGGTAGGGGTAGTGGGGAGGGGAGGAGAATCTTAGTGAAAGAGTAACACTGCACAGACAAGGGAGCCTTGAGAGGAAAGTACTTACTATTCTAGAATGCAATTTGGAACTATTCCTGAAAAAAAAAACCTATTAAATTGTGCAAACTCTTCAACTCAGTAACACCATTACTAGGTCTGTACCTGAAAGAGATCAAAGAAAGAGGGAAAGGACCTATGTACATAAAAATATTTATAGCAGCTCTTTTTGTAGTGGAAGAGCAAACAGCCTCTCTTCCATCTTGGGGCCTCAGGAACGAGAGAAGGGAATAACAATTTATTAAACACGTACTATGTGCCAGTACTCTACTAAGTGCTTTTCAAATATTCTCTTTCAATCATCAAAACTCTAGGAGGTAGGTGTTATTATTATCCCCATTTTACAGTTGAGAAAACCTTGGCAGTCAGAGGTTAAATGATGGTAGCGGATTGCGCAACTAGTGATTATGATCGCCTACCTATCTAATCTTTACCTGGTTCCACTGTGCCACCTAGCGACGTGAAGTAGTAATGCAAGGCAGAGAGACTACAGGTGGGGGGAAGGTTACTCTGTGTAGGTTCAAGTATGAATCTTCTCCCTGTGCTTTGCTGTGTAACTAAAACTGTTTAATGGTTGGAAGGCTTGTGATTCTGAGTGCTTGTAAGGTGAACTGATGGCTGTCTTTGAGAGTACCAGATTACTGAGGTCCCAAGATTCTACCTAAAGGGGGAAATAATCCAGAAATGTAAGAATTTTTTTGAGCCAGAATGTATCTACAACACAATAATTGCATGATGATCAGATTGTATTAATATAGAACTTGAGATTTTGAAATCATTCTTATAAAGAGGTAAAAAAAAATTCAAGAAAAGAATTCCCACCCCTAACTCTAAATAACGTATATTTACATGAGAGGCAGTTACAGTATAGTGAATGAACAAGTGAATTTAGAGTCAGAAAAGCCTGGGTTTGAGTCCTGCCTCTCATACCTGCTGTATGACGCTGGGAAAGTCGCTTAACTTCTAAGAGTCTCAAGCAGATCTCTGAGTTGCAGAGTAAGTGCTAATATACATTGGTGGAGGTTGTTTCCTCATGGGGAATTCCCTATAAAGCTAAAATAACAGATCTGGTTAAAAAATTACATAAACTACTTACAAATCCCCAAATTTCCTTGAATTTCTATTAAGAACTGCAGGTCTTATACTTTCTTGTGTTTTTAATAGGAATAGATGTTGTATTTTGCATTTATATTCATGCAAAATACAACATCCATTCCTATTAAAAACACTAGAAAGTATAGGAATAAATGGATTTTCCTTAGAATAATAGGTAGCATCTATTTAAAGTCATCAGCAAGTATTGTATGTAATAGGGATAAACTAGAAGAATTTCCAATAAGATCAGGGGTGAAACAAGGATGTCCACTATCACCCCTCTTGTTCAATCTGGTGCTAGAAATGTTAGCAGTAGCAATTAGAGAAGAAAAAGAAATCAAAGGAATCAGATTAGGCCAAGAAGAGACTAAGCTATTACTCTTTGCAGATGACATGAGGATATACTTGGAGAATCCTAGAGACTCAAGTAAAAAACTTCTTGAGACAATAAATAAATTTAACAAAGCTGCAGGTTATAAAATAAACCTACATATATCCTCAGCATTCCTATATATTTCTAATGAAGTCCAACAGGAATAGATAGTTAGAGAAACCCCACTTAAAGTTACTGTAGACATTATGAAATATTTGGGAATCTACCTGCCAAAACAAACCCAATACCTTTATGAACACAACTACAAAACACTTCTCACACAAATATAGTAAGATCTAACTAATTGGAAAAACATGAGTTGCTTGTGGTTGGGCTGAGCTAATATAATAAAAATGATAACTTAACCTAAATTAAATTATATATTTAGTGCCATACCAATCAAAAATTACTTTATAGAGCTAGAAAAAATAGTAACAAAATTCATTTGGAAGAACAAAAGGTTCAGAGTATCAAGGCAATTGATGAAAAGAAATGCTAGGGAAGGTGGCCTAGACAAACCAGATTTTAATCTGTATTATAAAACAGCAGTCATCAAAACTGCCTGGTACTGTCTAAGGAACAGAGTAGTGGATCAATGGAATAGATTGGGTACACAAGACTCAGTAGTCAATTACTATAGTAATCTACTGTTTGATAAACCCAAAGACCCCAGTTTCTGGGATAAGAACTCACTATCTGACAAAAACTGCTGGGAAAAACTGCAATATAGTATGGCAGAAACTGGTCGTAGACCATCATCTAACGCTGTACACCAAAGTCAAGTCTAAATGGCTGCATGATCTAGGTATAAAGGCTGATACTGTAAATAATCTGGGGAAGCAAGGAATAGTTTACCTGTCAGATTTTTTATGACCAAAGAAGAGTTGGAGAGCATTAAAAATGCAAAATGGATAATCTTGATTATATTAAATTGAAAAGTTTCTGTACAAACAAAGCCAATGTAACCAAGATTAAGAGGGAAGTGGGAAATTGGGAAAGAATATTTACAACCAGTGTCTCTGATAAAGGCTTC
>CM053598.1:75491375-75520554 GCA_028646575.1 Pseudocheirus occidentalis | reverse complement strand
ATGGTCAGATGGTTGGAAGTCCATCTGCTGATCTGTTTCTTGGTCTGCTTGTAACTTGTGCTTGTAACTTGTGTTTGTATTCTCTGGCATTCAGGGTGCTGACTTTTTCCCCTGAACTAGGTAAATGATATGGGTCTGATTGACTAAAGTGAGACTGTTAACTCATTTTGAGTTGCTTTCCTTTAGAAAAGCAGATCTAAGAACCTGTGCTAGCAGCCGCCCCACCTATGCTAGGGTGCCTGCTGATGAACTAGGCAATGTACTTAGGGGTTACAAAGGAATCCTGTCTAGCCTTTCTAAGGAAGGACTCCAAAGTTGCGATAGTAGTGATAACCATGAGTTTTGAGGGAAAGCCGCCAAGGAGAGGGAGTTGCTAACTACAGGATTAGATAGTTAGGTGGTACAGTAGCCAGCTAAATGGCAAAGTGGATAGAGTGAAGGAATCAGGAAGATCTGAGTTCAAATCCAGCCTTAGACACTTACTAGCTGTGTGAGCCCAGGCAAGTCACTTAACCACTGTCTCCCTCTTTCTTTTCTCAATTGTAAAATGAAGACAATAATAGCACCTACTTTGTGGGGTGGTTGTACAAATTAAATGAGATACAATTTGTCACATACTAAGTGTTTAATAAATGCTTGTTTCCTTCTTCCTTTCCTCCCCGCCTCCTTCCTTCCTTTTTTCTCTTTTTCTCCCTCCTCCTTCTTTCTCTCTCCCCTCCTTCTATCCCTTCCTCCCTTTATCTGTCCTTCCTTCCTTATTTGCTTCCTTCCAGAATTCTACAGGTTGCTATTTGTCACTTTTTACTACACTCAAATTAACATTTTGTCCATTCTTTTATTTTTTTCTTGGATTTAGGAATTCAGAAAAGAGCATTCAGAAAAGGACAGTGCAGGACCTTATGAACTTGACTTTAATTAGTAGTGAAATTATAAAATAAAACATTAAAGAGATTTTTAGTAAAAATCCAGCAAAAGAACCAGTGATTATTGCTTGAATGGCAGACTCAAAGAATTCAGTGTCCACTTAGTAGGAATGGTATTTTAATGGGTGCTACATAAGATTGTTATCGATAACTTAGAAAAAGCATAAAAGCCTCGTTCATCAAAATTGCTAGGACAAAACTGTAAGAAACAGCTAATTAACTGGGTGACAGAGTTAGAATCCAATCAAAATCTTGAAAAACAAAGCACTGGACGGAATCTTACAAGATAAAATTCAATAGTGATAAATATAAAGTTTACACTTGGGTTCAAACAATAATCAAACAATAAAGAACACGGAAAGGGAGGCAGGACTGATCAGCAGTTTGTCTTAAAAAAATGAGATTTTAGCAGAATGTCAATATGAATCAGTATCATGATAGAAGAGCTGAAAATGCTAATAAAATCTTGGGCTATATTTTAAAAAGCATGTCTTCTAGGAAAAAAAATCATCCCTGCCCAGTCAAATCACACCAGGAGTATCATTTAGTTCTGTATACCACAATTCAATAAAAGCATTGATAAATTGGAGATTGTCCATTGGTGGGTAACCAGGATATCACAGGGTCCAGAATGCACAACCTACCAGGATAGGGTAAAAGAACTGAATATATTTCACCTGAAGAAGAAAAGATGTGAGCTATCTTCAAATATTTGAAGAGATATCATGTGGAAAGACTCAATTTGTTCTGTTTTGCCTCTGAGGACAAAATCAGGAGTAGTGGGTGAATATTGCAAAGAGGCAAATTTAAACTTGACATGAGAGGGAGGAATCCTAACAATTAGAGCTGTCAAAAAATGGAGTGGTCTGCTTTGTATGCTGGAAATCACCAAGCAGAGGCTGAATGACCATATGCCATATGTTATATTAAAATTCCTTTGGGGTATGGATTGGACTAAATGGTCACCAAAGGCCCTTCTAAATCCAAAATTATGTGATTACAGGAATTATATGGATTATCTGCTTCTTTCTCTAAGGAATATGCTTATTGTTGTCTGATCATTTCAATCATGTCTAATTCTTTGTGACCCTTTGTAGGATTTTCTTGGCAAAGATGCTAGAGTGCTTTACCATTCCCTTCTCTAGCTCATTTTACAGATTAAGAACTGAGACAAACAGAATTAAGTGACTTGCACAGTTACTAAATGTCTGAGGGCAGAGCTGAACTCAAGATGAGTCTTCCTGACTCCAAGCTTGGCACTGTATCTACTGTGTCACCTAGCTGCCAAAGCAATAGTTTACTTGTTCCATTTCCCTCTCTCTAAAAAGTTCCATACCCAAACTCTAGAATTTGGGATTGCTGTGGAGAATCTGCCTGGCAAACTACTGTCTCTATAAATTAGAGGCTAAATTTGAATGCCCTGCAAACTAGGAGATTCAAAGTCCACCTCCTTTACCCCAAAGGAGATGCTCACAAACATTAGCCATCAAGCGATCATATGTACTACATGGGAACACAAACATCTGCCTTTGTCCAGTGCTTCTGCAGGAAATCTCTGTGTCCTTTTGTCTATCATCTGTTGAGCTGAGATCATCAGTTAATGAGGCAGGACAAAGAGATTGTGGTTGATTAACACCAAAGAGATTGGGGTTGGATATATAGATCTGACGGTTACCTGACAAAAAATTGTAATGGCAAACTTGTTATCACCAAGTCAGAAGATGCAGAGGGAGGGAAGAAGATGGCCTAGGACAGACTCTTGGCATATACTCAGGAATAGACATAGGTATCTAGAGGACAAGTCATGACAAATGATATAGCAAAGGAGCCTAAGAGGAAGTGGTTGACCATGCAGAAGGAGAATCAGAACCTAGTAAAATCTAGAAAGTAGAGGGTAGAGAGAATATGCGCAAGGAAGAGACAGTCAACCCAATTCAATCCAAATGTCAGAAGCTGCAGAGAGGTTAAGAAGAATAAGAATTTAGTAAAAGTCATATATTTAGCAATTAAGATGGCCTTGGAGAGAATCATTTTAATTGCAAGATCAAAGCCAGATTGCATGATGTTAAAACCTGATTGGGAGGAGATGAAGGAGAGGTAAAGTGTTTGTGCGACTTCTGCTAGGAATGTGTCTGTTAATAGAAAGACAGATAGAAGATTATGCTTCTCCTTACTTTTGCTAGACAGGTCCTATTTAAGGCCAATCCAGAGGTCTCCAGGATGTTGGAAGCAAGGGCTTAGAGGTCACTACCATTTCTGTCCAGAGGCACAAGACTGGACTTTCCCTCTCACTTCCAGTGGGTAAAGTCCAGGAATAATCAAGAAATACTCATTAAATGCTCACCACACGCTAGGGTCCATGATAGCACTGGGAATACAGAGACAGAATTGAAACAGTGCATGCCCTCAAGGAAGTGCTCACTATGTGCCAGGTGCTGTGCTGATCACATATAATTATTGTCTCATTTGATATTCACAACAACCCTTGGAGGTAGGTGCTATTATTATCCTCATTTTGTAGTCAATGTAAATCTACATTTATTCCAATCTCTTTGTTGAGGAATCTGAAGGTAACACAGGTTAAGTGACTTACCAAGGGTCACACAGCTAGTAAGTATCTGAGGCTGAATTTTAACTCAGGTCTTCCAAATCCAGTGTTCTATCCATTGTGCCGTTTAGCCATCACAGCATGGAGAGAGAGAAAGACAAAAAGAGGAAAAGAGAGAGAGAGAGAGAGAGAGAGAGAGAGAGAGAGAGAGAGAGAGAGAGAGAGAGAAAGAGAGAGAGAGAACTGGGCTGTAAAAATCAGGAAGCAAAAACTATATCAAGTTAACGAGAAGTTTATTGATTGTCACATGCAATATCCTGAATACATGCATGCAGGTGGCCCATGAGACACTATGAAATTCTTTTATATTGTACCAGTTTTATAGCCTTGAACAAACTAGTTGCTTCTCTTTCCAAAGCATCATCCGTCAATTGACCTAATATTGACACAAGTCCTTTTTTCTTCTCCTGAAGATATTCTGGTTTTGAGAACATCCAGAGGTCTCCTGTCACACAATCCTGCAGTTTATCAGCAATACTATTGCCTCCTTCTTCTGTTTTGTACTCTTGTGGGTTGGCATGAATTATTTCCCCTTATTTTAGTATTCTGTTTTAGTTATACACAAAATCTAACCCTTAATAGATATGCACACATATCTACATACATGTATACATACATATATGCATATACGTATACACAAATACTTGTTACATGAATCTATATATAACATGAATAAATGGATGCAGATGACATACACAATAAAAACAAAGTCAATAGTTTTGAGAAGGGTACTTGCAGTTAGAAGGATCAGGAAAGAATTCATAAAGTATGTGATGTTTGAGCTGAATCCTGAAGCACTGGATTCTAAGAGACAGAGATGGAGGTGGGGATAGCATTCTAGGCATGGATGATGCCTAGCACAAAGCCATGGAGATGAGGACTGGAATGTTATGTTTGAGAAACAGCAGGAAAACTGATTGACTTGGCCAGGGAGCGTGTGAAGAAGAGCAATATATAATGAGACTGGAAAGATAGGTTGGATCCAGGTCAAGTATTTTAAATGTCAAACAGAAGAATATAAATTTGATCCTAGCAGCCAGTGAAGTTTATTGAACAGAAAAATGGTATGGTCAGGCACGAGCATCAAAAAATTCATTAAGTGCCTATGTAGAGAAAGGACTGGAGTGGGGAAGGGCTTAGGGCAAGTAGAATAATTAGCAGGCTATTGCAACAGTCCAGGCAAAAGTACATGGGGACCTGGACTAAGGCAGTGGCTGGGGGAGAGAGGCAGAAGTAGAAATAATATTTAGCAACTGCCTGGAAATGTGGACAAAGAGATAGTGACAAGTAAAGGATAGCAATAAGGATGTGAATATGAAAGGCAACAGCAAAGACAGAGTATGGAAGTATCAGCGCAGAGCAGGAAATATGTTTGACTCCCCACCAAGAAAGCAACATGATGGAGAAATGAGAGAAGGTGTGGCCGTTGCAGGAGGAGATGATCAAAGAAACTGATTCTCTGTAAGTGGCAAAAGACAGAAGCATGAGAAGAAACAGTCTGAAATGAAAGGAAAGTTTTCAGTTATGGAACAGGAATTTCAGATGGCACAGTGAAAGGACTAAGCCAGACTGAAGAGAAAGATACAGATTGAGTCCAGTGAAAGAGAATGGGAATAAGAAGAGAAGTGAGATTTGGGCAGTGGGTAATTTAACATCCCAGGGATTGAGAGAATAAGAGATGGTGAGAGTCTGTCAGTTATTCACAATAGTCAGCTATTTACTTGCTGCTCAATGGAACTGGAAGAAATTAGGAAACTATCCTGAGTTCATGGATTTTATCTCATCTCAACTGGGCCCTCAGTGTAGCATGGCCATTCTTTGATGCTTTCCTATCCCACGTAAAACAGCAACTTTTCCAAACCTTTCCATCTCTCCTCAAGCATCTCACAGTAACCCTTCCCCTCACCCTCTCTGCTGAGAATCTCACCTTATATTTCTAAAAAAAAAAAAAAGCAAAACATGTGCCAAGAGCTCCCCTCCTCTTCATCTCACATCAGCCAAACCTCCTCTCTTTTATATCCTGTCATCCCTGTCTCACATGAAGAGGTGACTCTCTTTCTTGCCAAGACAACCCCTTCTACACCAATCCTTGATTCCTTTGGTGTTTCTATCCCATATTTCCCAGCATATTTTCTGCCTCCTTCATCCTCTCTGTGTTTCTGTCTCTCACTCTGTGCATAGATTTCTCTTTACATCTGTCTGTCTCCCTCTCTCTGTGTCTCTCTTTGTGTCTCTGTCTCTCTATGTCTGTCTATCTGTCTGTCTGTCTGTTTGTCTGTCTGTCTGTCTGTCTGTTTGTCTCTCTCTCTCTCTCTCTCTCTCTCTCATCATCCCCTGATACTTACAAACACACCCATGTGGCCTTTCTGTCCTTAAAAATACTTTAACTTAATCCAATCAAAATATTATCCTATATCTCCTCCACTTTTAGGATGAACTCTTTAAGAAAGTCACAAACAATAGTTGCTGCTATTTCTGCTACTTTCACCTTCCAACCCTTTTGCAATCTGTCTTCCAACCTTACCATTTCACTAAAATGGCTCTCTCCAATGTTATTAATGATCTCTCAATTGCCTTTTTTCAGCCTTCATCTCTCTTTTTTTGGAAGACAATCAGGGTTAAGTGAGTTACCCAGAGTCACACAACTAGCAAGTGATGGTGGCTGAATTTGAATTCAGGTGCTCCTGACTCCAGGGTCAGGGTTCTATCTATTGAGTCACCTAGCTACACCCAGTCTTCAACTTTCTTGATCTCTCTACAACCTTTAACTCCATTAATCACCTCCTAAATACTGTCTCCTTTCTAAGGTGTTTGGGACACTGCACCTAGTTCTCCTCCTCTCTGTCTGACAGGTCCTTCTCAGTCTCCTTCAATGCATCTTCATCCATGTCACACCCATTAACCATGTGCATCTCAAAGATCTATCCTGGGCACTCTTCTCTTATCCCTCAATACTATCTCACTGGAGTTCTTATAAATTTCCATGGGTTCAATTATAATCTACATGACAAGATTTTCAAAGCCTTATATCACTCCAATCTTTCTTCTGAGTTCCAGTCTCACATCACCAATTGTCTTTTAAACATCTTGAATTGGATTTCCTAGGAAAATTCATCACATCCAGAACAGAATGCATTATCTTTCCCCCCAAATCCTCCACTTTTCTAAACTTGCCTGTTGAGGGATCTGTTGAAGGAATCACCATCCTCCCAGTTGCACAGGCTTAAACTCCTGGTGTCATTCTCAATTCCTCGTTCTCATCCCCCTTATCCATTCTTTTGTAAAGTCTCTACTTCTCTGATATACATCCCCTTCTCTCTGTTTACATAGCCACCAGTCTTGGTGGCTCATGCTTGGACCATTATAATAACCCTCTGTTTAGTCTCCTGACCTCAATTCTTTCCCTACTCCAATTCATCCTCCAGTAAGCTGCATCAATGGAAGCTCAGCCTGAGCCTTCACTATCTGGATCCATCAAGTCCCAGGAAGATCTTCCCAGCCTTTCAGGCTAAGGAATAATCTAGTCTATATGTTAGGGAAGGATAGATAGTCTGATAGAGACTGATCCTATTACAACTGGTCATCCCCAACCCTAACCCCAACAGATTTGGGCTTCCCTTCCAGCATGAAGATCTTCACAGGCTGGGGTCATGCCAAACAGGGTGAAATCTGTCCCTCAGAAACATTCACTTATAGCCCTTAACTTATAGCTCTGTCTTTCAGAAGTTAAATTTTGTGTCTCTGCTGTAATAGCCCACCTATCATGCTCTATTCTATCTCCTTTCTCCCTCAACTCAGTTTTCTCTAGGCTAATTTCCCCCAAAATGTATGAAGTTCCTTTCATTGGTCTTTGTGCAACATAGTTTCAAGGCATCTTGAAATTCTGGTTCCTCTCAGTGACTCTTGCCTAAATCTTCCACAGTGTTCTGTCTCTTGTTATTCTTGGTTAATATTGCTTTGCTATGCAAATTCAATGTTCTTCCTGTACTTTTCTTTCCTAAACCGCCAAAGAAACCTTGTCCCTTCCCTCTGAGAATCAGAGATCATTGCATTACGTCTGCAAGTCACCCTCCACCTTCACATGAACATTGCTTGTCCAGGATAGACTACACTGGAAAGAACTTTCATGAGTTAATAGGAAATATTTATTGTCCTATGCATTAGTCATTGTCAGTCAACAAATATTTATTCCAAGTGCCTTCTATGCTCAGTCAATAGGCATTGTACTTGTGAAGGTTGTACAGAAGACTAGGTTTGGTCCCTGCCCCAACAAGCTTTATCTGGCAGGGGGATATGATATATTTTGAGGTAGACATGATGCCAGCATAAGAGAGCCATGAATAACTGGCAAAGAAACTGGAAGAAGGGGGGATGCACTTCTAACTAGGGTGATCAGGAGTAGTTTCATGGAGATGACATCAGAAGATAGGTAGGATTTCTGTGGATATATGGAGAATAAGGGAGAAGATATTCCAGAACATCATGAACTGTGGTAGGGAAAAGTATAAAACACATGATCATAGTTTAAGGAGAAGAAGCAATAGTAGAGATTATCTAGTCCAATTCTCTCACTTTAAAGATGAATAAGGTGAAGATCAAAGTAGTAGAATGCCCACGGTGGTACTTACTGCAGGGAAGGTATAATGATGAGGGGAGGGGTTTGGAACATCTGCCCATTCTGAAGGACCTTGATTTCACATGGATGGGCCTTTTTATTCTCTTAAGTGACCATGAAGCTACATGGATGGAAGCTCAATTTGAACCTTAGTTCACTGTACCTATAAAGTCCCAGGGATAGCTTCAAGCAAGAACTAACCTAAGCCATGTGGGAGACAAAGGGGGAACCTTGGTGTATGGTAATCCCATCACAACCTGCCATCTGACCTAAGGAACCAGAATTTGAATCCAGATCCTATGATTCTAATCTTTTCATTCTTTCTACTGTTCCATGCTGCCTTTCATGTTTGGGGAAGGGTGAGTTGTTCAAGTTGTCTGGAACATACAGTACCTGTGGGGAAGCAGTAGGAGACAAATCAGAAACTGTAATTTGGGACTAGATTATAGAAGGCCTTGAATGCCAGGCTAAGGAGTGTAGACTTTATTCAATACTCAATTAGTAAACATTTATTCAGTACCTAATATATGCCAAGTACTGGATTAAGTGCTGGGGATACAAAGATGAAAAATAAAAAGTCCCTGCCCTAAAGGAGCTTACATTCTATTGAAAGAAATACATACATGTGTATATTAAAGATATATACCAGGTAATTTGGGGAGAAGGCATTATCCCTCTGCCAGAGGGTGAGAGATCAGAAAAAGTCTCATGTAGAAGATGATGCTTGAACTGAGCTTTTAAGTAGGAATTCCAGAAAGCAGAGGAGAAAAAGGACATTCTAAACATTGGAGAAAGCCTAAAAAGGTATACAGACCAGAAACAATTGGGAAGTCAATTAGGTATTGCACTTTATTTACTACATAAATACAGCCATGACCTGATTAGTGTGAATAAAATAATAATTATGTAGAATATGGTCATGGGTTTCAACCCAATGGAAATATATAGTGTGAATTCGAATACTGCAATTGTGTCATTTGTTATTTGTGCTAATCAAGACCTAGCTGCAATCCTAGACCATTCTTAGGACCTAAGAGAAATATTTGTTGCCTTTGTGATAAAATCAAGCACAAATTCCCATTGGAGTTCCTGATGACAGCAGGAGATTTTCTCAGCACTTTGTTTTTCAGTCAGCTTCCCTGATGCTTCCTTGAGGTTTTGAACATCAGCTCCCTTATTCAGCCCTCCAGTAATCACTGAGCAATTGAGCTATTCAACAGGAAACAGGATTCTGTATCACTTTCCTCCAAACTAGTATCTCTCAACCACATAATCCTGAAATGGAACCAGATATTTCAAAAATAGTTGCTGCCCCACTTACCAAACCAGACTTATGACCAGACAGTAAAAGTCCTTTATTTTTAAGACATCTGCAATCAAATTCAACAAATATTTACCAAGCACTTGTTTGTAAAGAGCACTCTGGTAGACACAAGTGAGATAAAGGTTTAGATAAGCTCTATTGAGGCTCATAGTCTAGTAGGGGAAATGTGATAAATGTACAAATAATTACGCTTATTTTAGCACATCAGGCATCCATAATTTCCTCAGTACAAGCAATCTCTCCACTAATGCAGGTTGGGACAACCCCTCCCTACCTTGCCCCACAGATCTTAGTAAATGGTCTACCTAAGTTGCTATGACCAAAAAGCATCTCCTGATGCACAACAGGGTTATGATTATTAAAAACCAGACCACCTAATCTGGAATGTTTCCATCAGGATCAAGCATTCTTCTAATTTTACTATATTTACACCAGTATTTGGATTATAGATTTCATTCTCTGCAAAGGAAGTGTACCTTTATATGTAACGTTTGACTTCTTACCATTTTAAACTACAAGCCACAAGGTGCGCTGAGCTGGGAACTATAGAGTAGTAGGTCCTAGCCTTTAAAATCCAAGGTCAGCCAATAATCTGTTGTATGATTTGATATACAAGTCACACAATTAAATTCACCTCTCTGCATCTTCCTTTCCTTATTTGCAAAATATGCAGGTTGGATTAAGTCATCTCCAAATTCCCTTCCGTCCTTATATCTTTGGGATGCTAAATTTGTGGGAAGTCTTCTCTCAACATTTTAGTAAAGCCAGCAACAAAAGGAAAAGGGAGCCCTATGACTCAGTTGGGAAACGATGGAGCATGATGAGGTCCAGAGAGGGTATTTGACTTGTTTGGAACGACAGTGCTAGAGGTTAGACCGCCTTATGTTATCCAAGAAGTCTGATAACAATCCCTACTTCCTTTCCTTGTCTTTAAGAAGTAAAACTAGGAGGCTCTTGGTTAAGTGGGACATGTCACAGAAACTTTGGCTTTAAGACTTCCAGCAGAGACTAGAAAGTAATAATCAGTTCGTTCCTTACAAAAGCTAGTAAGTCGTTAAACCACAGAAGCCAGAGCAGTATGAGGCAGGTAGCAAATTTAATTTTTAAAAAATCAGCAGGTTTTGTGTCCGTGGAGAGAAAAAAAAAATGTAACCAAGCACTTTTGTGCAGGGAAGAATTGTCTGTCATTTTCACTCTGTCCCAGTCCATCCGGAAGAGGTTGCTTGTGAATCCCACATCTGACTTCACCTGGCAGAAATAGAACGAGGATCATCTTCCCAGGAAAAGAACTCTGGGTCGCGGTATTTCCAGCTTGGCAACTCTTTGAAAAACTCTATCCTTCATTCCTCTGCCCCACCCCAATAAAATCTCTCACAGGAACAAAAGTTTGCGGTTGGTAACTGAAAGAGAACTGTAGCACTGACGATCAGGCTCTCGGAGCTCTGTCTACAGAAAGTTTTCAGCAATGAACAAATAAGCCGGGGAAGAGGGAAGGAAGGTACAGCTCTGACTGTTCACTTGGAAATAAAAGCAGAGTTAACGGTTCTTAGTGACAACGCACACCTAGATGTGGTCTATGCAGCGCTCTGCAATTTCTGTGCAGTGCAGAGCTGGTGGAAACCAAGGTCTTCCTTGAGAGTCTGGGTGTGAGGGGAGGGGAGAAAGGCAAACCGCGGGGTAGCTGTCCAGCCTTGTCCTTTCTTGAAGCTTGTGAACTGTCTCTCACTCTCTCTTCACATTTCACTTCCTCCGGCCCAAAGCGCCCTAGTGGCTAGACCCGAGAGTCCTGGGGTCACCAAAGCTAACGATGTGATAGAATTCTTAGAGTCTCCATGCTGAGACCAGAGGAGGAATCATTGTGGGGGGGGGGGGGTCTTCTTCTCCTTCGATGTGAGGATAAATCTAAGGCAAATCAGCTAATACGGTGCTTCGGCGAGGAAAGAAGTAGAAACAGAGGTTAGGAGTGTGTGGATAGGGGTGGGAAAGGCAATAAGGTTCTTCCTCAAAATGAGTTGGGGTTTTTTAACTTCCATTTCACTTGGCGGACAGGCACTAAGGGAACCTGGGGGCGCAAAAGTTGAGTTTGAGGGACGGCTGAGGCAACTGAAGTGTGTCTGTTTGTGGCCCCTCTGGGTTGGTTCAATCTGACCGTGCATTCAGCCCAGCGTTGGAGGAATGGGCTTTTCGCACGCCCCCACCTCTCCCGCGGCCTCACAGGACCACAGTCGCGAGCGGACACGCTGGAGGCTCGTCTACCGGTTGGACGCGCTTCGTCCTCCGGCGCCGCCGCCACCAGCGTTTCCAACAGAACATCTTCTTGAGTTCGCAACGGAAGCTGTCGTGGAGCCAGGCGTAGAGGAAAGCGTTAGTGCAGGCTGAGGTCATGGCGAGCCAGTGGCAGAGTAGCTGCAGCAAGTTGAAGTAGCGCTTGTCGATGAGGCTGATGTCCAGGTCCTTGACCAGGTTAAAGATGTGCAGCGGGAGCCAGCACGCTCCGAAGGCGGCCACCACAAGCACGAGCAGGCGGAAGGTCTTGCGCCTCCGGGCGCGGTCCCACTCAGCCTGCTGTTGCGACGTGGCGTTTCCCGGGAGCACGCGGTTGCGGAGGCGCACGGAGATGCGCAGGTAGGACACGGAGATGACTCCCAGGGGCAGCACGTAGGTGAGCAGCAGGGTGCTATAGGCATAGGCCAGCCGATCCCGCTCTCGGTGAAACCAAAACTCCTCGCAGATGGCGAAGTGCAGCTCTGGGAAATCGGCGTGGTAGGTGTGGAGGAGCGCGGGAGCGGCCAGGGCGCAGCTCAGCAGCCAGATGGCCGCCAACACACCTGCACAGGCGGGGACGCTGAGGCGGCGGCGGCGCAGCGGGTGAGCAGTGGCGTGGTAGCGGTCCACAGCAATGACCGTCAGGGTGAACACAGACACCGAAACGGTTACAGGCTGCATGAGGAACACGAAGTAGCACAGGAAGCGGCCGTACACCCAGCCCCGCGGCTCGAAGGTGTAAGCCAGAGTCAGGGGCACGCAGGTGGCGCACATTAGGATGTCCGAGAAGGCCAGGTTGCCCACCAGAAAGTTGGTCACATTGTGCATACGCCTGGTCCGGCAGATGACATAGATGAGAAGGTAGTTGCCCACGACCCCGACAGACACTACTAGTGAATAGCCGGGGATGATGAGAGGCTTGAAAGACTGTACGAACTGCAGCCCCGCGAACTGCGGACTGGAGTTGCGCGGATGCAGGGCGGACAGCAGGCTCTGCGAAGTCCGATTATCGGGGGTCATCTCTGCTCCCTCAGAGAGCCCACGCCTAAACCCCAGGCAGCTCAGAGAGGGGAAAGCTACTCCCTTGCAAAAGACTTGGACCTACAAACCGACGGACAGCCCCTCTGATCTTCCGGCATCTCCTTGGAAGTTGGCAGCCAGAGAACCCGGGGGCCCGCCGAGGATGCGAGAACCACCATGGATTATCCGCCTCACCCTGGAGGGGAACGAATGTGAGAGTGAAGAAAGCGTCGGCTCTCCAGTGACGGACTCGGCGTTTGGATAGGAAGGAAGAGAGGCGTGGAGACGGAACTTGAACTTAGCTAGTCCCCAGTTGGCTGCCCAGGACTTAACGTATCTCCTTACGTGGCTGTGATTTTAAGCGGTTAAGTTATTCCACGCAGGGTTCCTGCATCGTCCCCTCACACTCAGGCTTCAGCTTTTTCAGTTTATATACAAACAGGGAGAGCCTAAGTGCACAATTCAAGCACTAAGTTTGAGGAAGAGTCCTGCCCAAAAGGGGCGTGGGAGCCAAGAAGACCACGGGCTCAGTCCTACCGGCAGCCTCACCCCTAACCCAGCTCCGTACTGCCACAGAAATCTAATGAGAACATAGCTTTCAACCACTAGAGGGGGCTCGCTCTCTTAGTGCAGGGGTGATCGGATGAATTTGGACCGCATTCAGTGTGTGTGTTTAGAAGGCAGTCGTAATACCGCGCACTTTAATAGACAAAAGGGCGGGGGAGGGGGGGGGGGAGAGAGAAGGAGACACAGAGAGAAAGGAAAGGAACAAGGGAGAGAGGAAGAGGGGGTTTTCGGGCAGCTAGCAATCTGGGTGTTTAAAAACTCTAAGCACTCGACATCATAAAAAGAACAGCGGCTTAGGGTAGAGAGGTACTACCACGTGCTCAGAATGATTTGGAAAATAGAGCCTGTAAGCAGAAATTAGACTAAAGAAACAGTTGGTGCTACCAGCCGGTCTCTTAATTGGTATCATTTCCCACCCACAGTTACTGTGGTTCTTTCCTATAACCAGAGGGTCAGTTCAACTGAATCTTTTATCTTTCCAAAGAAACACATTTTCCCCCCCAGTCTTGGCACATCCACCCGAAATCAACATATGGCTGAGTTAAGTGAGACCTAGGAGTCAGAAATGTCAGGGAAAATTAGACCCACTTCATCATTAATAGTCTCCTGTGTCATCTTCCTTGAAGTGTCAGACCTTAGTGGCATGTGTTGAGATTCCGAAGAGCTCCTTCATAGGACAGCCCCAGAACATAAACACAGGTTTACCTTACTAATTCAAGTGGATTTTTCTTTGTGTGAAAATAGCTAGGTCCAATTTTATTTATTTATTTATTTGTGGCTATTACATCTGCCATTCCCAAAGTAGGAAATTATTAAAATTCTTGGGTTGGGAGTCAGAAGACGTAGATTGAGATCCTGTCTCTGATACTTAACTCTGTGACTTTAAGTAAGCTTCACTGGACGTTAGTTTCCTTGCAAGTAAAATGTAGCTATTAGATCAGATGGTTTTGAAGGTTCCTTTCACCTCTGATTCTATAATCCTGGTGATCTTTGGACTCTGAACTTAAGACAAAGTCTGAGGAAGTATGACCTGAAGGGTTTTTTGGTCGTTTTTTTTTAAAGTTGCATCCCGGAAGTCATTCTTTCTCTATTGTGCCTCTGGTTGCTTTGTCCTAAAAATCAAAATGACACAGTTTGTTTTTTTATCTTTGGACCTGTCTTTCAAGCTCAGTATGAGGCTTGGACTCATGCAAGCCCCAGCTTATCTGGGTTCAAAGAACTAATAATAGTGTTTTGCCAAATTGGTCTAAGATAATTCTGCTCTGCAGACTTTCTATGAATCTGACAGTTTGAACTCAGACACATCACTGGGCAGGCAGAAATTGCTCAAAATGCCTTCATTCTATCTTCATCTAATAATTAGATTCTAATTGGAGTCTGGTCTCCAAAAGAGTGACAGCAAGGATGATCGTTTAACTAGAAGTCACTGTGCAGCAACTACAAGATTAGTGTCCAGTGTGGGGAAATAGTCTGACTGTACACTCCACTTGTCCTACTGCCTCTTGGCATCCCTGGATTCTTTCAAAACTCAAGTCAAGGCTCACCTTCATGAAGCCTTTCCTTATTCCTGCCTCGCTATCTATATGTGCCTTCTTTCCCCCCAAACTACTTTGTATCAATTCTGTAGAGGCATACACACACACACACACACACACACACATATCCCTCATGAGAATGTGCTTCTTCAGGGCAGGCACTATTTTATTTACAGTTTTGCATCTGTAGCATTTAGCACAGTTCCTCCTACATAGTAGGCACTTAGTCCACGCTTGTTGATTGATGCCATTCTTGACGTGCCATTTTTATTAAGAAAAACTGCACATAACAAGAGCTGATGTAACTGCAGCTTTGAAGCTTTGCAAAGTTCTTTACATACATTATCTCATTTGATGCTCACAGCCTGTGAGGTGAGCCTCAATTATCTCTAGGGCTCAAAGAGATTACGTAATTGCTCAGAGCAAAGCAGATAGAATCTGAGCTGGAAGGCAAACCCAGGTTTTCAGGCCAGCATTCCATTATATTCTCTCTGTCTCTGTCTCTGTCTTTGTTTCTGTCTCTGTCTCTGTCTCTGTCTCTCTGTCTCTCTGTCTCTCTCTCTCTCTGTCTCTCTCTCCCTCTGTCTCTGTCTCTGTCTCTCTCTGTCTCTTCCTCTTTCTCTCTCTCTCTCTCTCTCTCTCTCTCTCTCTCTCTCTCTCTCTCTCTCTTTCTCTCTCCTCTCTCTCTCTCTCCCTCCCCCACCCTTCTTTGTTTTTCCTCTGCTTTTCCCCATCAAGAGAAGAGGATTTAAAGACATCTCTTCAAATATATGAATAACTGGAGGGGTCTCACATGGAGAATATAGTTTTGTAACCAGAGGCTTTTAATTTTTTTAATCTTTCCATCTCTTAGAGGTTTAGGATTAAAGGATGCACAAAAAAAAAAATCTCATGAGCATATACTCAGGGGAAGTCAAAAGCCTCACATACCTGTACTAGATCTTCTCCCTCTTTAACTCTATTTGTAACTTGAGCTCTCTGTTTTAGCACCCACTGTCTTTTTAAACTAATAAAATATAGTGTCCCAAAATTCTGAGTGCAGTTTTACCCATTAAGGCTAGAACTGCACTAAATTTTTTGGAACACCCTGTAACATGAAAGCTGCCCTTTCCATTCTCATCCCTGACTGAACTGAATTGATAGCCAGTGTTGGCTTCTCAAGAGAAATATTCGGCCAGTGTCACATCTATAAGACATTGTCCTCACTCTTTAGACCTATCTATTGCTTGCACAAATAAGCTACTGTTTAACCCAGGTGGGGCAGAATTAGGATGAATAGGAGGAAGTTAAAGAGAAGAAAATTTGGGCTCAATATAAGGAAGAACTTTCAAGGAATTAGAATTATTTAAGAAGCTGGGTTGCTTTTAAAGGAAGTGAGTTTCTAGGCATCAGAGGTATTCAAGCAGAGATTGGATAACTATCTACTGGGAATGTTATAATTGTATTTCTGCTTCAGATAGATGTTAAATTGGAAATCCCTTGGACTAAGGCCCATTACACCTCTCAGGTTCTCACATTAACTTGATGATACAGGGCTATGAAATTAATAACTTCCTCTTTCTCTCTAATCCCCTGGGGGTAGCCAGGATGACATATGTGAGGGGATACTTGAACCTAGGTTTTCATCACTCCATGGCTGATCCTCTGTGCACCTCTCCTGTCAGATAGGAGCACAGTAATCATGCACTTATCTCCTTTCCAGTCTTGTAAGGAAAGGATTTTGTCAACTCAGAAGTGTCATAGTTGTTGCTGAAACTATAATTTTGAAACTATGCATGCTGAAACTATCATTTTGGTATATTTCAATAAGATTATGAGTATGAAGTTCCCGGTAAATGTGAGCTGTTATTATTGTTATCATTATTATTTCTACAGGGAAGTAATAGAGAATGAAATTTCATAGTCAATGCAGGATTGAAATTGTTGATGCACAGCTTATTTGGGCATTTTCCCCAGAGATGATTCATCCTTGTTTTAACAAGGAGCAGAAGCCACGTGATCATAGTGTGCATCCATGATGAGGCATACAAATCCTGACACTTTAGTCTCTACTATTATTTAAATATTTATTTGATCAGCCACAACATGCTAGGCAACATGTAAAAATCTATAGCACACAAGACACACACTACACTATACTACACAGCTTTCTAGAGGTTAACACCCTAAAACAACATTAGCCATACAATATATCAATCAAGGCATAGCAAAGTAAAGAGCACCAGCCTTAGAATATAAAGATGAGGCTATAGAACCATTACTGATAGGTGAATTATTCTTTCAGTAAAGGTGAGGACTGAACTGAAAAATACACAGTCGAGAACATTAGAACACTGATCACAAAATGGAATCAGATGGTGCAATGAAAAGACTTGGTCAGAAAATCTGGAGTGAAATCCCATTTTCATTACCAGGAAGCTTGAAAAAAGTCATTCAACCTTTTGGAGGCTCAGAGGCTACATCCATGAAATGGGGAAAGGGGCCAAGGTGTTAATAATACTTTCACTATCTAATTTACAAAGTTGTCAAGTGAGGAAAATGTTTTGTAGACTGACAGACACTATACAAATCTGATGATATCATTGCAGTAATAATACTAATAATAAATACTGACCAGGCTCCCAGTGAGCCTACATCCTAATACTTTTATTCAACTACAAAGAGCAGTTAGGTTATTCACCAGAGAAATGGTCTGCATAAAAATAAATATGAAAGAACAATAGCAATAGATCAATTTATCTCAAGATCTTTTCTAGCTAAATTCCAAGGGCCGAGATAAAAAGGAATGATGATGACGGTGGTGGTGGTGGTGGTGGTGGTGATGTCAATGCTGGAACTAATTGGCCTTTTGATGGATTGAAACTGGGAACTTGGCTACATTAGCAGAAAAAAACAACCTATAAATTCAGGAATACGATGCTAAATTAATTTTAAGTAACCTGGGGGGGTGAGGAGGAAGGGGAGAAAAATCTGAAACTCAAGTGACTCTGGAACTGAATCTTATAATCTAAAAGTAAACAAACAAGTCAATAAAATTTAAAAAAAATAAAAAAAATTTAAGTAACCTCAGCATTTCTGAAAATTAGTTGTATTTTCAATGAACCATATAATAGTAGCAACATGATGAGTATAATCTATTGATTATCTGCTGAAAGTTGGGATAAATAACTTCACTGATATAGGGAACTACTTCTTGAAGAAACTACCTCTTCCAATGAAATGCATTAGTCTTAAAGAGGTGCCTTGAAAATAAAAGTAAATAATAAAACAAATAAAGAGGTGCCCTGAGTTCTGAGAGGTGAAGTCACTTGGCCACGGTCACATAGTCAGTATGTGTTGGAAGCAGGCTTTGAACTCATGTAATTGTTGTTTCAGTGTCAACTTTGTATCTACTATGCCTCTCCTGCTAAAAGTGAAAGCTAAGTTATCGGTGAGGAAGTCTACAAACCTTTAGTCAACTGAAGGTTGGTGCAGCATCTAAGGTGGGATTGACTAATCCCAAATTTCTTTTGGCTCTAAGATTCTATAATTGCAAAGATCAATTCCTTTTATTGCCATAGCCCTCCTGACAGAAGAGAAACAAGTTAAGTTTTTTGGACTTATTTACTTGGTGTTTTTAATATTAACAAAGCTTATTTGTTCATATTCTGCATCATCAATAGAGTTCCCTGATGACCTTTCTCTGAATTACTGTGGTATCATACTATTAAATCTCTATTTGAGAAAACAGTTTTAAATTCAATCCAAGGTACATTTTTTCACATAAGGTAAAGATTAATTTATTTTTGGAAGAATTACCAATATTTAAATATTTTAAATGTGAACAATGCAAATAATTATAAAAACACATGTGTACATATGTGTATATACACATACACATATTCATTTCAAAACTGTATATAGAAAAATGTTCCATCTTAATTGTGTTTAAAGACATATTTTGCTAAATTGGTGCTCAAAGTAACTTGTTTGAAAAAACATCATGGTAAAGCATAACTATTCATTGACCAAGCAGGAAAGAAAGTTATGCTTGTAGCAATCAGAAAGTTTCAGGGTCTTTCAATTTGTGTAAAAGTAGAGCTGAAAAAATATTTAATCATTCTTAAGATACAAAGTTGCAGACGAAATAAGATATTATACCAATTCTAATGTGACAGCATAATATAATGCTCTGTTGCCTACAGAGTCCCTGTGATATTCTTGTTCAGTTCTTAAACTTTTCAACCTTATCTCAGTTGAAGCTGTGATAAGAAACAATATAGAATATTAAGGTAATAAATGATGGATTTTAGTATCACACTTATGTGTATTTCATTTCTGCTTACCATAGAATACTTTTTACATTCTGATCTGAATTTGTACCAGCATCTGATTTAAGAACACAATGTGTGTGATTGTATAATACGAATGTTTGAAACTTGAATAAATTTGCTTTTAAATACTATTTTCAAATTGTGTCTGTCATGCTTATAGTCTAAAATATTCCAGTTTAATACAAGGACTTTGTTTCTGTATGAACTTATTTGTACATATTCCCTCAAGTGCTGTTGATGGGCCATCTGTTTCAGCACTATGGAAACATCCATCAAGTATGACAAGTTAATTCATGCTATCAGAAGGACTCAGGACAGAATCCAACCCCTAATTACCTAAACCCGAGTTTCTCTGGTTTAACTCGTTTCAAGACAGGTGTTGCTGAGATCCATTAGGAAAAGTATTTTTTTTAATGCTTTTCATCTGTTACACCTTCCAATAAAGCAAGATTAAGCTATTTCCCCTCAACAACACCCTCCCTCTCCCTCAAAAAAAGAAAAAGTCCATACATATATGCACTGAGGAAACTCTCTGGCTTTGAGGCATCCAAAAAAATTTCAGTTGTTAACTAGAATTGTGGAAATCATAAGATCAGATCTAAGGTGAAATTCCTGAAATTTGAGCTCATTTGAGGTAGGTAAAGTCATGTTGTTATTTTGGGGTTTTAGCATAGGCTCTTTCTTATTCACATCCATAAGGAACTCCAAGATGCAGCTGATTGTTAGGTCTACCAATATTATTGTAAAAGAATTTGATCTCCTAGATCTAGAATCATCCAAACAGTGCCTTTCCTAACCCCCTTTCATTTGCTTTCCTTCCTTTCCTTAGGCCTCTGGAGAAAACACTAGAGAATAAAGGTATGTGCCTGGTGCCAGCCAAATCTTTGGTTTCAACTGCCAGACAAGCCCTGAATACTGCTCTCTAGTTTGCCCCTTGCTGTCATCATTATTTCTAACGCTGAAATTCCCTTTTCTCTTCCATAGAGAAGTATTTGGTTATGAGAGGCAGTAGCATTAACATTCTACCATTCAAAATAATCTAAGAGGCCTTGTGTCTTCTTTAACTCCTATGAGGAGGTGATCTGACAGACTGTCTTCTACTATATATGAATTCACAGGTCTCTTGTTGTGTGTGTGTGTGTGTGTGTGTGTGTGTGTGTGTGTTTGAGAGCTAGTATGTTTTAGACTAGTTGGTTTTTCAGGTCTACAGTCAGTCTACCTGGACTGTTAACTCTGTTCGGTATTTTTAACTTGTTTATTTGGCCTTCAGGGGAATTGAGTATTTGATCTCTACAGTCTGTGCGTGGCAGTGGATTTTTCTGTTCTGTTCTTGAGTAAATGCCTTCTATTAGTTCTTGCTGTAGGGCTAATACATGGAAGTTCACTCTCTCCCAAATTTGTCTCGACAGAGTCAATACTGAATGTCAGACAGCAGACTTTGACTTATTGCAATGCTGTAGAGAGAGCATAGTACACATCATATACTTTGTGTGTGAATATCCTATCAATTGATATGTATTGAGTTCTCATTATGTGCAAGGTACCATCTGTCTACATATGACAGGCCTTTATTTGTATAGAATTTTTTTGCTCCATTCATGTAATTGACACCTTTTCTTTCTTTTTCATTACTGATTCATTTGTATTCCTCCTAACACTTCTTTAGGACCAGAGGCATATAGGCAAACTTTTTTTATCTCTCTAGTTTGATTGTAATTTTAAAAGTAGAATGCCAAGTGATTTAAAAGTGGAAACCTCTTTAGTATACAAAGAACTGATTTTTCAAAACTGTAGGCTTTAAAAATTCTGATTTTCCAGGAATCACTGAGAATACATAAGTTCACAGTGACTAATTGATTTGAAATTATTTCTCAGTTGGGTGCTTTTATAAATCTGCCCCACTTTACCTCTTAGAAAGATATAAAGACACTTTACCATCAATAAATTTACTATTTAATACTATCTTCATACCCTGCCTCCTTTCTTAATTTCATAATTTGTCAGTAACCATAGAAATGAACAGAAGAAAGTAAAATACTAAGTTACATTTTCTGAAAGGGGAGAGTGGCATGTGCTTGTTTTGTTTTGGGGATCTGAGGAAAAGAAGAAAAAAAAACACTTTGCCTCTTCCATGGTGTTTCAAAACAATAGCACTCAGACTCCTACAAACCACACCCCACTGAAAGTCAGTATTTAGACAGGATGGATATATGAACAATACAGGCAAACCTGTTTTTCTTTCCCTGGCATTGGTATCACTCTGGCCTTTCAAAGAGAAGGGAACTCTTTAAAGCAAATACTTGTGGATATCAGGGTCAAGAAGAATGACTTCCTAGGTGACAATACTGATGGTCATGTTGTATGTATAGAGTGAAATCTTCCAGGGCCAAGAGAACAGCATCCCATGCAGCTTCTCATGGAATCTGCCATGGAGCCAGGCATAGGGGAAAGGGTAGTAGCAGGGCGGATCAATGGCATCAGGATGGAGATCCTACAACAGGCTAAAATTGTGCAGAGACAGCCAGCAGACGACAACTACAATAACCACAATTACCAGCAAGCAGAAAGTCCTGTGGCGCTGTGCCCTATCCCAATCAGTTCAGCTCTGGGTAACTCAGCCTGGCATAACCCGATTCTGGAGCTTGAATGAGATTCATATGTATGACATCAGGATGACCATCAAAGGGAGTAGGTGAATTACCAGTAGCAGGCCAGTCATAGATTTGATGCTGACATTCCTGGCAACCCCAGAACACTGTGGCAGACAAGGCCAGGCATGTAGATAATGCCCAGATGGCTAATATCACAGGGCACTGAGGCACAGGGAGATATGACAGCAGAATGGTCACACCAGCACCAAGTAGTAGTCCACAGTGATTGGAGTCAGGGTAAAGATAGACAAATATCTTCTGCTTCCAGAAAAAAGATCAAGTGACACAAGTTACCTCCAAAGACCCAGTATACACACAACACGCATGAGTACATCAGAGAAAGTCAGATTAACAATACCATACCAATTGTATGTACATCTTGTATGTAGGTACAGTCACATACAGTTCCAGCAGCATCAGCTCAACATACGACAACAGGATCAGCCCTTTAGCTGGTGTACTAGCTATTATCCCTGGAAGAGCATCCTGACTCCTGACCCAAACTTCCAGACACCATTCCAGGAAGATCCCAGTATGTTCTGGTTAGTTCATCCATTTCTTCAAGTCTGCAGCCAATGGTGTTGACCAGGGCCTCCAGGACTTTGAATGGATATTGAGTCCGTGGATATTTATCTAAAGAGAAAAAAAATGAGGTCAGACTTGTGTGTATATTCACAAATAGAGAAGATTCCTCCATACTCCCCACCTTCTACACCCAAACTCCCAAAATGTGTGTGTACATATGTACACTGTACATACATATTACATATAATCATATTCCATTCTATGTGGATATGGTGCAACATTGCACTTGATAATATTTCTACTCCACCTTATCTTATAGTACTTTATATTCATTCATTATGTTAACAACACGTATTTTCATTTGTATTACGTTTATGGGTCTCTTATCTTCTCTTACAAGGTTCTTGAGGGAAGAGAACATATCCTTCCTTTTTTTCAGCCCCTCAGCTCCTAGAGCAGAGTCTTGCACAGAGTTGGCATTTAATAAATGTTGTTTGAGTGAATTACACAGTACATGCCTATATATATTATGTACTTTAATTACTATAAACTGGCCACCTGATGGGTGACCAAGTAGAATCAGATCATGGAACATAGTCTTACCTGGTGTATTAGGGCTGGTGCCCAGAGTTCTGGGTCATCAGTACTGGCAGACAACAGAAGTGCAGAAATTCCCTCCTCCAGGTTTCTTTACCATCACTGCAGCCTCAGCACTAGTCTCTCCTTAGATACTGAACTGGATCTAATAGTTTACTAGATGGAGATGGATATTTGAAAATGGAAGGAGAGAGCCTGTCCCACTCTCACCCTACTTGGCCCTTCCTTTCCTGTACTTGGACTCTGCCATTTAGTAAAAGCTGAGAGCATTTATATGTATCTGGTGAAGGTACTACAAAATAAATAAGCAGAATAATGAGGAAAGGAGCATCCACCTTGAAGGAATGGACTATAGGTGAGAAATTATAGAATTCAAGTAGTAAGAACACAAGAAATTTTTAAAACTTACTGCTGTAGGTAGTTCTGATTGCTATGCCTCTGCCTCTTTGGCACAGCCCTGGATATGAAAAGAAAGGTGGTCAGAAACTGTCGATATATGACATTATATTATATTATATATATGTATATATATATATGTATATAATATATAGTTATATTATCAAGGAAAGTGTTCAAGTGTAGGGATCTAAACTCAGCATTTAGTCCCGCCAACCCCATTTAGCATTTAAGAGGAACTTGATGGGGAGAGTGGAAATGATGGAGAGAAGGTGTGTTATAGTGAAACTGAATAATTTTGGAGTCTACTGTGGTTTTTTTACTTAGCCTGATGCATTAGTTCAATGTAAGCATTTACAGTAGTCTGCTATACTGATTTAATATTTAGAGGTTGCAGTGAGGAGTGACAACACAAACTTTCATCACGGAGGAGGTTGAGGGAGCATTTTGACTAGATAACATTCCTTCCTTCCAGTCCCACACAGCTAAACTTCTCCATCATCACCACCCCTACCTCACCCCAACACCACCCCTCCCCAGCCCCATGTTCTTTTTCCTTCTGTTTCCCTTCCCAAGAGAGGTATTCTGGGAGAGAGAATTGCTAGGGAAAGGTTCAGTACTGAGGACAGCTCCCTGGGGTTCTGGAAGGCTCTGAGGGAGACAAGGATAGGAGCCACAGTGAGTGCTCTTTTCCAACTTGGTTGTTCATTTTTTCCGGAGGAGCGAAGGAAACCTGTCCATGGAAAGATAGGGAGAGAAGGGTTGTGCCAGGCTCATTCGCAGCAATTTTTCCAGTCAACACTATAGGCTGCAGTTAACATCTTATCAATGTTAAGAATAAAAAGAAAAAATATATTACTGGAAGAACAGAAAGAACATCGGACAACTATTTGGAGAGATGCATTTGCTATTCCTGTAGGTGAGGACCATAGGAAATTAAGATAATAGTGTTGTTGTTGTTCTTTTATCAGATGTGCATTTTTCTAAATATAGCAGGAGAGCCAAGAAGAGAATCAATTTTCTGTGTTCTGTGTTTCTGTGTGTCTTAAGCTTCTCTCTCTCTCTCTCTCTCTCTCTCTCTCTCTCTCTCTCTCTCTCTCTCTCTCTGTCTCTCTCTCTTTCTCTCTCTGTCTCTCTCTCTGTCTCTCTCAAATTCTCTCTCTCTTTTGCCTTAGATTGAATGGAGAAACACCCCAAATAAATCAAGCCTGTCTCTGCCTAGTACTACACTCAAAGAATTTCAGGGTATGAAGGGACTTCAGATGTGATCTAGTCCAAATTGCATCTGATCAAGAATCCTTTCCTCACTAGACTAATGTCCAATGTGAAAGTATTTGCAGATCCTATACTTGATTTCATGCCCCCATGGCAGGAGGAGGGAGGGGGAGGCAGAGAGGGGAGAAAATCTGAAACTCAAGCGATTGTGGAACTGAATCTTGTAAACTAAAAGTAAATAAACAAATCAATTAAGAATCCTCTCCTCAGTATCCACAAATGAGTTATCATCTTTGCTTGGAGTTTTTATGAGGCCTATTACTCCCTCATTATGTTTTCAAAGTATCTAATTTTTAGGAAGGTCTTCTTTTATCTGACATGAAGCTGAAATCTGCTACCCTTCAACTTACATTCATCTTTCTGAGTTCTTCCTTTTGGGGCCAAGTAGAACAACTCTAATCACTTTTACACATGCCAGTCCTTTAAAATCATGTCACTTCTTCTCCCAAATCTTCCTCAATTGGATTGCATGCTCTTGTAACCTTTCATCCCTCTTCTCTACGTGATTTCCAGTTTATCAATGTCTTTCCTCAAATGTGGCACCCAAAACTGAACCCATTACTCCAGATGAAGTCTGACTAGACCACTGTATAGTAAGACTATTTATCACTTCCCTAGTTCAGGATATTATTCTTATTTTATGAAACCTAATATTGCCTTAGCCATTAAAATGACTGTCATACAAGAACTTAAGTCCTTGAGACTTTCAAGACCATGGCTCTGTGAGCATTCCCAAAATAAGGCTATGCACCTCATGTTCCCCTACCACTACACCTATGCCATTAACTCCTTGAAGTAAGGACCAAGTCTTCTACTTCTCAGTATAACCAGAAACTTGCACAGAGCTTTGCATATAGTAGGCTTTCAAAAAAAGTTGGATGTTCATAATGATAAATTGTATATAGACACCCTACTGTATGCTCTGCCATAAAAATGAAGTCTGAGTTCTGACAGCTGAAAAGATGTCACCCAATTGCCAATCACTAAATACTTTTACCGAACACAAGACTGTATTAGCCTTATCATGAATATTAGGAAGTAAAATCCACAATCCTTGCCCTTGAAGAGCTTACACTCTACTAGAGAAATAAGGAATAAGCACATGAGAATTTTTTTAATACCAGGCAACAATAGAAGTGTTACCACAATTTTAACATCCAGGTGACTGGTCTAGACAAGAAATGCTCTAAGTCCAAAGCAGGGGCAAATATCAGTGGGCCATCATGATTAGTACATGCTCTAGTAATTTGGCATGTAATTAAAAATTTTTATTTTTCACCTTACCAATTAGAAGTTAACTAATACTCTTTTGTAAAAAAAAAAGCCAATTAAATGACAGTTTCCTGACATTGCTGAAAGAGCTTACATTGTTTGCCATTCTGTTTTTGTATTGCACATAATATACAGTTTTCGTTCACATCAACTGATCCCAAGCAGCAAGAGACCACCATGGAATTTTACCTGTAGCTCTGCCTTCCCCATCTGTTATGCAACTCTCTAGGCTGTGCTGTCAGGGAGCATTTGAGGACCATCATCTAGCTACTTTATTCCCACCTGGTTTCCTTTAAAAGCAAGTGAATGCACTGCATTTAGGAGAAATAGAATACCATAATGGTACCACACATGCTGATCCTGACCTCATAGCAATGAAAGATTTTATCTAAAAATGTACGCTCATAAAAATGCCATTGTAAAAGCATCCTGACAAAGGGAATCTCAGTTCCAAAACTGATGTCCTGTCCATGGTCCATTTATTCTGTTTTACTTGATGCAACATTATTCTACAATTTTTTAAAAGTTCATGGTATTCTTTTGAGTTTTGTTATGTTTAATAATATTCTTTCTCCTGAGTTCTAATCTCTCATCATTTTTTATCCATTAAACATTTCAAACCAAAAAAAAAAATAAAATGACTGACATATTATGTTGTTGACTCATATTGAGCTTGCACTTTTTCATAACTCTCAGAGTTCTTTTGAGATAAACTATTATCTAACCATTATTTCCTTGCCTTCAGCATGTGAAAATGACTCTTAAAATATAAGTGTAAGACATTATACTTGTATCTTGGTTCAATAGCTCAGTTTGTCAAGATGTTTTTTAGTCCTGCCTGTCATCCTGTATGCTAGGTATTTATGTCATCTGAAAGTATGATAATTATACCATTTAAATTTTGTTCAAGTCACTGATTTTTTAAAACAACACTGGGATAGATTCCTGGGATGCTCTGCTAGAATCCTCCTTCTAAGCTTAATTGGCCCAATAATGACTAATCTGGATTCAGTTATTTGACCAGATCTGAATCCCTATAACTACACAATAGTCTACCACAAATGTCTCCAAATTGTCCACAATTTGGACATGAGAGCATGAGAGACAAAACCTAGCCTTTTCTACCATTATTTTTACCTTAAACTTCCTCAAAGAAGTATCAGAGTTAAGACTATTTGGTAGGCCAAGCTATCTACAGTATAACACAAAGGGAAAGTACAGCTAATGACACAATTTTAATGGAAAATTTTATAAACACAGAATTTAATACAGAAAAATATGTTTCCATGGCATGGAGGTGTTTCTTAAATGGTGCACTTTTATACTACTTGCTCTGAAGGATTAAAGCCTCCTATAGAGAAGTAGCACATAAGAGAGCCCCATTTTCAAATGTTGCCTGGTGTGTGCACATGACTTAGTGCTGGTTCAAAGCCAGAGCAGTCTGTTCCAGTTGGCTTTCACCTTATTAAAATCAGTCTATTAAGAACCACTTGACAAAGTATAAAAAGCTACAGTAAATAAAAGGCTACTAGAAAATATTTATAGCAGAGAACATCATGGGGCACTTTGGGAATGGGAGAGGAAGGGAGGGGGAAGGTTTTTGGTTTGTTTGTCTGGTCTTGGTCTGATGATCATGGATTTTATTTGGTTAGTGTAGTGTATATTCCATCCTTAGCACACTTTGAGTACTTAGTCAACATAAAATAATCAAACACCTGTATGAACAACTTAAGATCATACAAATATTAGTATTTAGAAAGTTAACACCAGACATTAACGTGTTCAGAGTTGAAGATAATTTGCCAATATTCACAGAAAGTCTGTGGTTTTAATCTTATCTATATCTGGTACTTAGAAATGAAAGTGAGCAATTTAGAAAGACCTTACTCCAAAGACAAGCTATTATTATCCTTAATATATTATTTATACATATGGTAAGCCTCTCTAAGAACCAAAAGTGTCAATGCTCAGCCATATTAGTTTTCCAGAATTAACTGCACCAAGAATCTTCTAGAACATGGTGGTCAAGGTCAGAGGAAAGTGGAAGTGGTGGGAGAGAATTCAAAAGATGTAGTAAACATGGTCCTTCCTATTTTTGTTGTTTAGTGGTTTCAGTAATGTGTGACTCTTTGTGACTTCATATGGGGTTGTCTTGCCAAAGATACTGGAGTAGTTTGCAATTTACTTCTCCAATTCATTTTACAGATGAGAAATCTGAGGCAAATAGGCTAAGTGACTTAGCCAGGATCACAAAGTAATAAATGTCTGAAGCCATATTTGAACTCAGGTCTTCTTGACTCCAGGAATGGTACTCTATCCACTGTACCACTTGGCTGCCTGGTTCTTCCTATAAGGGAGGTTAAAAGACAATAGGGAAGGAAGTGGTACTATCATAAGCAGATAAACTGATTTGGGATACACCATTTAAATCAATAAATATTTATAAGAATACATTGTATCAACCAGGCTATTGTACAATGTGAAAGAGTTTGCAGATCCTATACATGAATGTAGGCCACCATGGCAGGGGTGGGGGGTGGGGAGGAAGGGGAGAAAAATCTGAAACTCATGTGATTCTGGAACTGAATATTGTAAACTAAAAGTAAACAAGTCAATAAAAAATTTTTTTTAAAAAAAGAATACATTATATCCTAAGAACTATGCTAAGTAATGGAAGAGTTAGAAATTTTAGATAAGATGCTATCTCTGTCCTCATGGAGCTTCCAGTCTAACATAAAAAGGTAATTTGCATGTTGGTAATGAAGTTAAGGGACCTGTTACCTTCCTCAAGAAGTTGTATGAAAGAAAATACAAGTAACTTCAAAGAAGTTTAGGTAAATTGGTAGGAAAATATAGTAACAATTCATAGATTTAAAATCACTCACATCTGGGTGACTCAAAGTCACTCTAATCTGGATTTACAGAACACTTTCATATTTTTATCACAACTGATCTTTGAAAAATCCATGGATATATATACATATATATGGGCTGCATACCAAACCAAATGTAATAAAAGTTATAAAGGAAAACCTCTCTCCAAAAGTTATACCTAAAAGTCATTTCCTAGTTGTTTTATGAAAGAAAGAATACTGAATTATGGAGATCACAGGTCTGATATAATAACTGCTTATTTATGAGATGATTAATTCATAATATTACAGTTCTATTCTTATGAGCAGGATGTAAGATAAAAGGACATCTAAAATATGAAAAAGAAAAAATTTCTCAGTACTATTAAGATTCGTTATTAAATTACCAATTTCCTTAGTCTATTCTGAAAACTTACCATC
>CM053598.1:75468832-75484498 GCA_028646575.1 Pseudocheirus occidentalis | reverse complement strand
ACACCAAGAATACAAAGACAAGCAAAACCAAAAATAGATCTTGACCTCAAGGAACTTTCATTCTAAAGGAGGAAGACAACACATAAAGGGAAATGAAAAGGTTGGGGAGAGAAAGTACCTACAACGGAGCATGGTGAAGAAGTCTAGAGAGTCAGGCTCAAAGCCAGAGGAGAGTGGCGAGTGAATATGGCTAGCCTGGTTATTCACTCTAAACAGAGGCTCCAGGAGTAACCCCCAATTTGAGGAGGGGTTCAAAAGTAGGCTCTTTAAGAATTAGAAGACATATATCACTTAGGCAGTCAAGAAACATTTATTAAATTCTTATTCACACTACAATGTGCCAAGCATTGTACTAGACCATATATACATATATGTGTGTGTGTATACACATATATACACACATATACATATATATGAAGAGACAGAGAGAATGAATGAATAATCCTTTCCTCAAGTACCTTACATTCTACTAAGGGATAGATCACATGCACAGTTCAATAAATGCAAAGTAATTTCAGGAAGGAGACAGCACGAACAGCTGGAGAGATTGGAAGAAGCTGGGGATTCTAAGAGCTTGAGATGAGGAGGGGAGTGTGTTCAGTCATGAGGGAACAACCAAAGCATGCAACAAACAACTTTCTATTTAATTTTTTTTCCAAGAAAGAAAACTGTATCTTATCTAAACTTTCTACTTCCCCAATTTTCAGCACAATACACAATTGCCCTCATAAATGCTTCTTGATTTGAATTGGGTCTTCTTAATACTCCCCTAAAGGTGAAATGTTCACCTTAAACCACTGGGGATGTCCAACAACCAATGAAATTCAACTAAGGAATTCCCATTAACCACACACACAAACACAAGGTTTGGTTTTCCCCACTCTTCCCTTTTTGATGAAAACTACAGGGAAGAGGTTAATGGCTTCATCAGATGGCTGGAGATACTGAAGGAATACTTGTGCAGGGGTGTATTCTTTCTTAAAGCCTTTGAACATGAATCAATTGTATCACACCAGGGGAACAAAATCTGATCATAAAAAAATGAATGAAATATTTCCTGTCCCCAAGAAACTTAGTCTCAATATATCAAAAGATAACATCTGAAGACAAGGTTAATAAATGTCAAATGAGGAGGTGCTGCAGGAGATCCAGTTAGGGAAAGTTCACTTTGGGCTGGGGGAGTCAGAGAAGTGGTATTGAGCCAGGCTTGCCCTGAGAATTGAATCAAATTTGATTGCATGGGGAGAGTGGGACATGGCATTCCAAGTGGCTCTTCATTCCCAAATTTATTCGTTGAAGCAATTCTGGAATTATCTGGAAGAAATCATTGCTGTTAAATTTCATAGTAATATGTAGGGATCACAATTATTATTGTTGATGTGATTTTATTCTTCTCATCTATTGCAATGGAGATCAGAAAGAAACAGGCTTGGGACAAATCATCATCCTATTAGGAACAGGAATAGGGATTATAGATAGGGATTAGATGTGATTCCATTGGTATAAAAAACTGACAGATGAGAAAATTCCTTCAACTGGTACAAGTCAATACCTTCTCTTCAACTTAACCTTAGAGATGCCTAGGGCACTGAGAAATTAAGTGACTTACCCAGGGTCACAGATCCAGCATGTATTGGAGGCAAGACTTAAATTCAGGTCTTCTCTTGAGGACAACTTTCTATCTACTGTTTTAAGTTCTCTCTCCTATTAGGATGCTTTCAGAGAGCCTATGGAGCATGAAGTTGCATATTAATAATTTATTCAACTTTTTTCAAAAGTTGTTTTGTCCATTTGTGCAAACTTTTATAAAACATTGAGTATAAAGAAATATCCAGTGTTTTATAGAACTATATTTATAGATGTATATTTATTTTGCATTTTATCTATATATTTAAATATATTTATTTTATATTTATATATCTATAGATATAATGATAATATATATGTATTTAACTTTGCATGAATAGACAAAACCACTTTGGGAAGGTTGAATAAATATTAGTATATTTAGGTCCTTTGAAAACATCCTGGGTGCACAACTGTACTAAGAGGGAAGACAGCAGGGATAATATATACCTCTTCCTTGTTCCCGTGTAATTTTGATCTTCTTGGCCAGGGTGATCATATTTTGAGCATTTTTGTTCCATTTAGTTAAAGATTAGGAATATTTTTGGCATTATAACATCCATTAAAGCATAGTGCTTAAATTTTTATGGATCGTTATTCTTTGGGCAATTATGGGCAACAGTTTTGTCTGTAAAAATAGTCCAGTTTCACTACAGTTTATTTGTTGAATCCAGATTTTGAAGTCTGTACTTTAGTACGGGAATTTGTCTTCTTCATCATCCCCATCTCCTGCTCCTCCTTCTCCTCCCCTTCCTTCTCCTCCTCCTTCTTCTTTTCCTTTTCCTTCTTCTTCTCTGATCTTTATACAGTGGTTTATGGTTTAAACAATACTTTAAAACATTATTTCATTTGACTTTCACAACTAGAAAGGTAGTGAGTGCTTCAGGTATCTTCATCTCTATTTTAAAGATGAGAAAGCTGAGACACAAATATTAAGAGGTTCATTCAAGCATAGAAAGTGGAAGAATTGAGGTTTGGACTCAGGTCTTCTGATTCCTGATCCAGGGTCCTTTCCACTATATCATAACTGGCTCTAAAAGTTACAAGATGGGACTTTTCCTGAACAAATTGGCCAGTAAAGGAAAGAGGTAGCACTTCAGAGCAAGGAAGAGAGGCAACAAACTAGGCCTTTAAAATGAAAAAGTAAAATGTCACATAACATCAGATCCCCCAAGCTTCAGGTGGGATCCAGAAGGATGTGAGGAGAGGTTGGATTGGAACAGATGAAACATGGGCTGGCTGCAATGAGATAAAAGTATGAGAGCAAACTGGCTCTAAATCTCACATGCATAATGAGAGGCCCTGGAAAGGATTGATTCACAGGTGGAAGTTATTAATTAAAGGAGCTGAGCTCTGTGAGTTCCCAGGAGTGAGCTGGATTAGCATTTCATAGGGAGTTATATAAATATGAATTCTTTTCTATTTAAGCCCTAACTATGGGGTTAGTAACATAAATCCTGGTGATTTGATAAGAGTAAAGGAATCTTCAAGTTAGAAGGCACCTTGAGAGTCACGTAAGGTTAACCGAGTACCTCTCCAAAGCATCTGCAGCAAAAGGTCATCTAACTGCTACTCGGATGCCTCCCTGGAGAACTCATTACCTTGTGAAAGAGATTTATTCCATTATTAGGTCTATTCATGTTACTTAAATTTTTATTATGAATTTAATAATCACTAACATACATAACATTCTAACATACAAAAAATGAAAAAGATTGTGTATGAAATCATGAATGTGTTATATGCAATTTTTAAGTGCATATTAAACTTGGCAGTAACAAATTCACCCTGATTGTTTATGTTGCCTTCTGAACATTTTGTTTTCTTCTGTTTCATTTATATTTCAATAATGTTCTTTTCTCTCTTTTTCATATCTGTTACTTCTCATTAATTTTGTCCCTCCTTCCAAAGAAGCCCTCCCTCGTAACAAATAAGTATAGTCAAGCAAAACAATTCAGTCCATTGGTGACTTCTGAAAACAGTTGTCTCATTCTATGCCTCTAGTCAGTCCATAATATTGGACTGCACACTTCATTATCTGTCTTCCTAAGTCACAATGGGTCATTATGTTGTCAGGTCTATTTGTTAGTAAACTCTTCCTTATACCAATCTCAAATTGGTATTGATAGATTAATTCAAATCAGCCAACATTAAGCGTCCAGTTTGTGCAAAGCAATAGAGACGGTTGTCTTCTGCAAAATCAAGATATGAAGATAAGAGTCCAGAACCCATATGCTGCTCAGAAAGAAACACAAAGGAATTGTTTTCTGGCCATAGATTTACTATGGCAGTAACTGGTAAACGATATAGCAATGAGAGTGTCTCACAATGCCTGGCACGTTGTTGTTGTTGTTGTTGTTGTTGTTGTTGTGGCTGCTGTTGCTGTTGTTGTTTTTGTTGTTGAGTTGTTTTCTAGTCATGTCCATGACTCTCCGTGACCCCATTTGGCTTCTCTTGGCAAAGACACTGGAGTGATCAAATGGGTATCTTACCCTACAGGAAAGTAGAGGGGAAAGGGAAAAGAAGGGGGATGATAGAATGGAGAGCAGATTGGGGGAGAGGGTAGTTAGAAGCAAACACTTTTGAAAAGGGACAGGGTCAAAGGAGAAAATAGACTAAACAGGGTGGGGGAGGCAGGATAGGATGGAGGGAAATATAGCTAGTCTTTCACAACTTGACTACTATGGAAATGTTTTGCGTAACTACACATGTATAACCTATATTGAATTGCTTGTCTTCCCATTGGGGGTGGATGAGGAGGAAAAAAAGGGAGAGAATCTGGAACTCAAAGTTTTAAAAACAAATGTTAGAAAACTGGTTTTTACATGCAACCTGGATATAAGATATGCAGGCAATGGGGCACAGAAATCCGTCAGGGTCGCAGAAAGCGTCTGAAGCCAGATTTGAAATCAGGTCCTTCTTCCTTGAGGGCCAGCGCTCTATTCACTGCTTCACCTAGCTGCTCAGCTTGGCATATAGAAGGCATTTAATAAATGTTTAGTAATTGAGTGATTGCTTTTTATCATGACATGCAATAGTAAGAAGGTGAGGATAAGATGACCATTAAGATTCATTATTACTATTGATGAAAGAGAGTCAGTGGATATTCTTGAGAGTGCCTAAGACCTTTGAAGTCCTATGAAAATAATATACTCAGGGTGTTGGAAAAAGAAAAGAGAGAACCTGGATTATGGAGCAGTTCTGCTTAGGAGCACTGGGCTGAAGGAGGCAAAAAATATACCTTAAATCATGGCTGTTACATGACAAATGAGATTCCAATGTTTTTGTGTCCGCTAAAACAAAAAAAAATAATAATTGTGAAGGGTAGGCTAAAAGTCTTATTACAGTTTTAAGCTTCAGTAACTTAAAACATGGCCCAAATGTCTTAGTGCAGTTTTCAGCTTCACTAGCTTCGAAGATCACCAAGATACCATGAGACACTATAAACTACAAGCTTTCAGGAAGAACAATGGTGGTGTTGGGAATATGGACTCAGCAGAAACTGGGAATCACAGAAACATGAGATCTTGGAGTTGAATTGCGTAATGTCAACTCCTTGAGGGCAAGGACTACTTAATTTTTGTCATTGTTCCCCTAGGACCTAGCCCCGTACTTTGCACATAGTACACATCATAAATGTTGGTTGGATAGAATGGTACTAAAAGGGGTTTTGGAGGTTACGTAGTCTAATCCGTACTTAAATTGAGTAACATCGCCTACAGGAAGTTATCCAGTCTCTGCTTGAAGACATCCAGTGTGGAGAAATTCACAATCTCCTGAAGTGATAAGGTTCCACTTTTCATTTGTAGGATGTTTTGGCTGACATCAAAGTGAAATCTGCCTCATTATAATTCTTACCCATTGGTCCTAATTCAGATTTCAGAGACCTAACAGAAGAAGCCTAATCCTTTTTCTATGACAGCCCTTCAGGCACTTGAGGGAAGCTTTCATGTGTCCCTACGTCTTCTCTTCCCCATGTCAGACATTCCCAGGTGCTTCATGTGATCTTCAAATGATGTATTCTGGAGACTCTTGACAATCCCAGTGCTCTGAATATTCTACAGCTTATCCAATCTAATCCAGTAGACATTTATTAAGTGCCTAATATTTGCCAAGTATTGTGCTAAGTGTTCGGGATATGATTAATAAAAATAAACACGGTGCCTGCCCTCAGGGAGCTTATGATTTAAAAAGGGAGACAAGATATAAAAGGAGTCAGAAAAGCAGGGAATGGAACATAGTGGGGTTGATGCAACAGCATCTTATTTCTTGGAGTTGAAATCAGGTAGGGCAGCAGATGCAAAATGGAGTGAATGTACTTTCTAAAATGTGTTGTCCAGAACTGAATACAATACCCCAGGAGTGATCTGAGGAGAGCAGAGTATGGTGATACTATCACCTCCCTGTCATCTCCTGGCTTAGTAGTCTTGTTACCTGTCCTCAATGAAGCCATGACAGCTCTTCAGTATTCATTCTCTAACATTCCTGGGAAATGAAATCAAATTCGTTGGCCTATAGTTTACAGACTTTTCTATTTCCCTTTTTGAAAAATTGAGACATTGCCTTTCTTCAATCTTTTGGTACTTCTGTTTTCCACAATCTTTCAAATATCACTGACTTTGGCAATCTTGAATGACAATAGTATGTCAACAGTCTCCTTGAACATATGGTCCATTGGGGAGCAGTGTATTGGTGGAGGTCGCCTAGAAGCCTTCTTTTCCTGCTGAGCACAAAAAGACCACATGTCCCCTGGCTGTGAGAAACGCTTTGGGATGAAAGAAGAGTCAAAGATTCAGAGTCAGAAGGGACCTCAAACCTTGTCTAGTCTAGCCCCTCATTTTAATAACTTACCCAAACTCACATAGGTAGTAAATAGCACAACCAGGATATGGACCATTGATCTCGAATGGAAAGGTACCTTCAGCACCATCTCATACAAACCCCTAATTTTATATAGTGGGAAACTGAGGCACAAGGAGTGTACATGACTTTTCCAAGTTCACATAGATAGTAACAGTCAGAGATGGGATTTGAACTTAGAATCTGACTCCAGAACTAGTGCTCCTTCAGCCATAAATTCTTACTTCAAATGAAGCTTTCTTTCCATTGCTCTAGGCTGCCTTCTCTTAGAGCCCTAAATAGCTTGTATTGTGCTGAAATTCCTGAGCCTACACAATGAATGAACCTTGGGGGTTTATGATTCTGCCTGTAGGCATGGCAATCAACTCATGAAATTTCTGGAGTCATTTATCTGCTCCTTGAAAGACCCCAAGGATTTCCCAAAGACAAGTTAGTTCTTCAATGGTCTGGCATTCTGGGTTCCAAGGTCTGGGATGCTACTCACCTACATGGGGTCACTGGCCATTTTCTCAAAGCTTGGTTCAATCTACAATCCAAAATAAATAGAATGTCTTGCTAAGGTCAAGGTTCAAAAAGTTCACAAAAGAAACGAGTCCAGGGAGGTGGGTCAAAAGTCATTAAAATGGGCCCAGAACTTCCAGGAAAGTTGGGAGGGGGAGGAGGAGAAGGTGGCAAAAGACAAGCAGCCTGTCTTGGTAATACCATGCTAGAGAGATGCCTCTGAGAAAGGTCGAGACTAAGGGTTGTATCTGTGTTGCCAGCACTCAGGTTTCCATGGTAACACTTCTGGAACAGAAGCCTAGGGGCTACACTAGTTATACCCTCTCTTTGCTTAGCTGTGTTTGTACCATTGTGGAACAGAAAACTGGTTTTCCTTTTCTTTTCTTTGAGAACTCCTTGCTTTTGAAAGCAAGGACTACATTTGACCTTAATTTTTATAATTGCGGTATTTTTGCACAATTCTCCTAAGCTCACGTAGGGAGATTTAATAACTTTCTAATGATCCAGGGCATTTTACATAATTTGACACTTAATAATGTCAAATGAATTAATGAAAGTTTGAATGAATGAATGCATAAACTATTTTACCTTGACATGAGCACAGAAGCATTGTGCAGGCTAGACCATAATAATTGCTATGCAGCAACTGTATCAGAAGACAGACCAGTTTATTCCAGCAGGACTAACATCTGACAAGCTTTTCTGGTCTAGAAGATTTCAAGCTCTTCACAAAATGGGTTTGGCCTATCTTTCCAAGCTAATTACCAGTGATTCCCCCTCTGACATCTCCTGTTCCAGGCAAACTATCCTGTTTGAAGTCTCACTCCAAGACATTATAATCTCTCCTGCCCTTATGTCTCTGTATGGGTTACATCTTATGCACCTTCCCTCCAAAACTCCCCCTCTGTTAACCCCAACTCCTTTCTAGGCTCAGCTCAGGCACTAGGTAAGTGGGTTTTCTTCATTCCACCAGCCCCAGTGATATTTTAAAAGAAGAATCTGGGTTTTTTTCCACTACTTGTCATCTTTAGGCTTGGGATGAGAAGCAGCCTTGCCATGATGAATAGAGCACCTGCTAACCTTAAGGTCAGGAAGACCAAGATTCAAATCCTGCCTCTGACACATACTAGCTGTGGGATCATGGGCAGGTGAACTTCACTTCTGAATACCCCCAGCAGCTCACTAAGACTGTAAGTCATTGATGACTTAATGTACTAGTGAAGGGGGTTTATACACCAGTGAAATCACAGGTCTAAATCATAAATAAATAGAAAGTGCTGGATTTACATACTCCTAGGCCTACTTTGGGGGAGGAATGGGTGAAGGGAGGTTGAGGTTTATACCACCTCTTCCTTTTCCCCTCCCCGCAAAATTTTTTTTGAGGGGGAAGGCCTTTAATTACCTTTAATGGGGGTTAAGTGACTTGCCCAAGATCACAGAGCTAGTAAGTATGTCAAGTGTCTGAGAGTGGATTTGAACTCAGGTCCTCCTCACTCGAGGGCCAGTGCTCTATTCACTGCACCATGTAGCTGCCTCTGAGATTTTCAAAGAAGCTGCTAGAAACCTTTACATCAGAAAAATCACCAAAGGGTGAACTGGTTGGTAAAATAGTAGGCTGCTCCTACCTCTTCTGAGACTCCATTCACTTTCTTCTATATCAGCATAGAGTAGAAAACTATCTTGTCTACCTACAATTCATTAAGACTGGAATAAATTACTTTTCCTCTGAATATAACACTTTGCCAGTACCAGTCAAAAGAAATACTCTCAAACAGGGTCTGGTTGTGTTTTCCCATACATAAGAAGACTGCAGCCTTTAACTACATGTACACACACCCACACACACCCACACACTTGTGTGTATGTATGTGTATGCATGTATCTATATGTGTACGTGTACACATGGATACATAAACATGTGTACATATGCATCTACATATACATACACATTCAAAAATCAAGTCATTTTTCAATCAAGAACTTCTAACTCCCCAGCATGCTGTTTCTTTCACATCAGTGGACTTGTGAACCTAACACCTAAGGGATGTAGTACATTTTCTTACCTCAGATGCATGAAATTAAGCACAGCTAGAGGTCTTTCCAGGAGTTTTTTCTATGTAAGTTCCTTATTAGTGGAAGACTAAGGTGGCAGAGCAGCAAACTGTTTTCCCTGGGAACATTTTGGTTCTTCATTAAGTAGTCTGCCCTGATTAGACCACATCTGAAGCACTGAGTCTGGTTCCAGGCAAAGCATTGGAGGAAGTCTATTGATGACCTGGAAGGTGTCCAGAGGATGATGTCAGGATGATGCTCCAGTTAGCAAAGGGATTCAAACCCCTCCTTTATCAGAACTGGGTCAATAGTCTGGAGTTTTCATGACAGGGAAAAGAATTATTTCTAAACAACATGATTACAGTCTTCAGATATCCACTTAGTTATGAAGGGTTTTCATACAGAAGAGGAATTAGAGACATTCTCTGGACCTTCAGAGCTCTTCAAGGTTTGGGATTAGGCGAAGACATCGTTTTTCTGTTTTTGTATTATCAGCACCTGCTACTGTGAGTTCCACTGATATATGCTTGTCATATTTAAATGAAAATTCTGTGGGGAGACAGAGAGATGGAGACAGAGACACAGAGGGAGTTACAGAGAGAGAGAGAGAGAGAGAGAGAGAGAGAGAGAGAGAGAGAGAGAGAGAGAGAGAGAGAGAGAGAGAGAGAGAGAGAGAGAGAGAGAGAGAAGGGAGTTGGAAGTTTACACAGCCTCTTCCTTTTTCCCTCCCTCCAAGATTTATTTTTGAGGGGTAAGGCAAGGCAATGGGAGTTAAGTGATTTGCCCAAGATCACACAGCTAGTAAGTGTGTCAAGTGTCTGAAAGAGAAAGAGAGAGAGAGAGAGAGAGAGAGAGAGAGAGAGAGAGAATGGTAACTCAGTATCATAATATACTTCTAACATAAATTGGTCCAGACATAGATTATCTTATAAGTATCAGTGAGTCCTTTATCCCTGGAAATATCCAATCAGAAGGTAGGTGACTGCATATAAGTATGTTGTCCAGGGGATTCATATTATGGGTTGGATTCTAGGCAAGGGCCTGCTGATAAATGTTTAACTACTGACTCTCCAAAAAGCACAATTTACTGACTTATTCCGCGTTATTAACATTTTTCTCCATTACTTTCTTGACAAAACAAGTCAAGCCCTGAGGGCATTCATCAACTTTTGGGGTATAAATTCTCACAATTGAAAATTTAACAATCACCCGGGGCACTAAGTGGCACAGAGGATAGAGTAAAATCCCTGGAATCAGGAGGACCTGAGTTCAAATGCAACATCAGATACTTACTAGCTTTGTAAAAGCTGGGCAAATCACTTAACCTCCATTGCCTCCAGAAAAATAAAATTTAAAAATCAACCCTGGTGGTATGAGCTGGCTCCACATATCCCTGATTCCAGATCTCCTGTTATTCTAAACCTGTCTTGTTATATACATGAGGCCCACAGAGAAATGACTTGATCAAGGTCACATTGCTAATTAGTGGCAGAATTAGAACCAGAGCTCATGTCTGATTCCAGGAATATTTCCACTATATTTGTGGAAGATTTCTTGAATTCCCTGTCTATATGAAAAAAAATTTTTAATCCTACCTGGCTTTCCAAACCTACTTTGCCTTTATTCATTTTCTGAGATTTGAAAATGAAAATAAATACTATTGATTTCCCATCATAAAACCTCTTGCATGTGTGTCAACAAACAAGAAAGCTAGAAGGCTTGAGCCAGGTTCTTTCTTGCTTCCTTGCGTTTGTTGATGCCATGAATCTCTTCTCCCTCCTTCTGACTACCGCCTTGTGCCTCGTAACCAGAATTAGCCCTCTTCATGGATAGTTTGATTCTCCTTCAGTTCCACACTCCAATATCCTCTTTTTCATGAAACTTCTCCAGACCACTCTAATTCATTTTCCCATCATCCTTTCTTTGTACCAACTATCTCTTTCTCAGAAACTGTCAGTATGCTCTAATTATTGGCATGGGTATGATCTGTCATGCCAGAGAGATGGCAAGCTTCTTGAAGACAGAGGTCAATTTCTTTCCTTCTTTAGTATCTACCACAATATTTATTATGATGGATGACTAACAAATATTTGGTGTTGAATGGAGATGAGGAAATCTCTACTAATTCCATCTGTGATTTGAATAATCATAAGGAATATCACAGATATGCAATTCTATTTTAGTGAGCATTGACTATGGGTCAGGCACTGGGCTAACAACTAGGGATATGAATTTGATAAGAATTAGTCGTCCAGGGAACTTATTAGTTTCTGCTAGGTGGATAAGTGTAAAGGGTAGGATATACATATACATGGGACAAAATATTATTTATTTGGCCAGTTATAACAGTATAACAAAGAGAAACATTTTCTTTATAGGAGAAAAGAGGGTTTACTGAGTTCGCATTAGCTCTGCTCCACAAATTCTGCCTCTGGCTTCCATCCCTTAATTTCTTGAGGAGGGAGAATTGATTTTTATAAAGCCTATTTACCTGCCTTTTTTCTACTCTAAATTGCATCTGATCTTATAGTAGATTCTGGTAAACCACAATTAAGAGAGCAGGATGGCTCTTGACTGCCCAGAGCAGAAAATGGACCCACTTTATTGGCCTAACATAGCATTTCAATAGCCCATTGTCATGGGGATAATGTAAAGGAACAAGTAATCCTTAGGCACCTACTGTACAGTAGGCTCTGTGTTAAGCTCTTTACAAATATGAACTCATGTGATGCTCACAACCACCTTGGGAAGTAGGTGCTATTATTACCCCCACTTTGCAGATGAGGAAACTGACTTGCCTGGGGTCATACATCTGGTAAGTGTCTAAGGCTGGATTTGAATTCAGGTCTTTCTGACTCCAGGTCCTGTGTGCTGTCCAATGTGCTACCTAGCTACCTAACCACAGGCCACCTTTTGGAGCTGTTTTGTAGGATAGTAGTGTTACAAAACAGGAATTGTTTGAATTTTCTCTTTGTTAATTAATCTCTTTCCCAAAAGGGTCTCTTTGCAGTACCCTGTTGTCTTGATGCACTTAGAATGAGATTTAGGATCTCAAGAGACAGCAGAGTTAGCAAATAAAAAAGAAAGAAAGCCATCTTGATTGAAGGGAAATACAATAAGAAGGGACAGTTGGCCATGATGGAAACAGGAAGAAGAATAGTGACAACAGTAACATTTCACATTTGATATAACACTTTACTACTTAGAAAGCACTTCTTTCATAGTAATAATGAGACAAATATTATTCTGCCCATTTAATAGATAAGGAAACTGACACTGTAAGAAGTTATAGTACTTGCTCAAGGATGCATTATTATTAAATAACAGAATGAAGAGTTGAACCCAGGATTTTGGGGAAACAAGTCCAGTCCTAAATCCAATACACTATTGCTGACCTCTGTATCATTGGGCTTCTTTTTTTTAGAAATGATAAGGAAAAAAGATATATTTTTATTTTCTACAAGTTTGTCACTTGTTTGCATATGAAATAGAAACCTGAAAGGTGAAAGGGAAGCTCTGTATTTGGAGCACAGATTAAATCAGCTCTTATAGGCCAATTCTGAATAGATGTCTGGCAGTAAAAGTCAAACTATCTTCAGCAAGAAGTGATTGGTGGCACTAAGTTCTAATTCAATAAAATGGAAGATGCAAGTAAATAACCCTTCTACTTCAGATGAAAACATGGTCTGTTGGTATAATAAAAATCATCTTTCTATTGTGAAAATCAAATTAATTCATATAATTTGCTACTGAAGGTCTGGTGAAACAATCATATGAAATAATAAGGAGAGTAATAACACATCAAATACAGAGACAAAAAGCAAGTATAAATAGATGAATTTCATCTACACGTAATGTTACTATAATTTACATAAATTTGGTAGTAATAACTATAAATATCGTAGTGCCTGACAAAATATGTCTGTTTCCAATATAATGAGAATATGGTAATCTCTTGTTCTCAAATGTTACTGATGAAAAATTCAAATCTTCCCCAAAAGATTTTCTGCATTTCAAAGTTGATGAGTTTGAATAATTGTGCCTCATTTGTCTTTTTTCTAAATGTAAAATTCTGTGAGTTGGTGTTTTTCCAGTGGCTTGGCAGTAATTCATGTTTTAAAAAAAAGAGAGAGGTCTCAGTTCACCACAATCTTAATATGAGTCATCTATGGGATGTGGCTACAAAAAAGGCAAATGTGATATTAAGCTGTATTTTAAAAGAGCAGAAAGTCATAGTCCCCCTGGATTCTCAGCTCTCTTCTCTTCTGGTTAGCTGGCTAGACAGTTGAGTTCAGTTCTGGGTGACCCCTCTCAAAGTCTATTGACAAACTGGGACACATCTGGAGAAAGGCAACCAAGATAATGAAGAGTCTATAAACAATGTCAAATCAGGGATACTCCAGGACATCAAGGATTTGTAGTTTATCTTGAGTACTTTCTCCACCAGTACAGATTGCAATCCTTTCATAACTTAGTACATGGTCTTGAAAGTTTGCCATGTATTCATTCATTTGTGATGAAGTGATCTATCATTTTGCATCCAACTTGGTAATGAGGCAGCTAGGTGGCACAGTGAGTAGAGCACTATCAGGCAGCTAAATAGCATAATGGATAGAACACTAAGGAAAACCTGAGTTAGAATCTGACCTCAGACACTTAATAGTTGTGTGACCTTGGGCAAGTGGCTTAACCTCTGTCTGCCTCAGTTTCCCCAACTATGAAACAGAAATAATAATAGCATCTCCCTCCCAGGGTTGCCGTGAGCATCAGATGAGATAGTACTTGTAAAATACTTAACATAATACCTGGTTCATAGTAGACTCTATATGAATCCTATCATCATCAATATTATTATTTATGAGGTTCACCAAACTCTTAGCTGGGCTAGTTCTCAGCCAAAAGACATACAGTCCATCACTGGAATAGTTCTATCAATTAATCCACAAGAATTTATTAGGCACCTGCTATGTGAAAGATGATGCACTAGTCCAGCAAGCCCACAAAATTGGAGGTTAGCCAGAGCTGGAGGAAATTAAATTTATTAGTGCACAGTCTGCTGATAGCCACCAATTCCTGCCCCCACTAACCCTTTGCCTTCAATGTATTGATTTCTTTTATATAGACTCTTGGGTCCATTTAAGAGCATGTGGACAATCAGCAGCATTTTGTGTCATCTAGCTGGAGCAATGGAGTATTGTTCTGCCATTTTCAGAAAGTTGACCACTGGACTTCCCAAATAGGAAATTCAACTGTTTGTTGTACCATCTGCTTGTTCAACCAGACTATTGGTGCAGCCAAAATGCCCCTCCAAGACAAAGAATAAGGTTGCCATTTAGTCACACAATATGCTTCTAAAATAGTACATCTTTTCTTCCTCCATCCTAGACTTTTGAGATACAAAACCAAAAAATGAACAGTAACTGCCCTCCAGGAATTTATACCATGTAGGGAATGGTTGAAGAAAATGGGAATATTTAGCTAGGAAAAGAGAAGACTGGGGGTAGAATACAACACTTCAATTTATATATTGAAGGGGCTCTTCTAAAAACAGGAGCAACCTTTGTCAGTGTTGTCCCCAAATGGAAAAACTAGGACCAATAAGTCAAAGTTGAAAGGGGAACAATCTCACACCAACTTTAAAATCTTCATAAAAGCTAAAGCTGTCCAACAATAAAAAATTTACCAAGTATCAGAAGATAGTAAATACCTTCTAGTCCAATCTTTTTTTTTGTAGATGAGGAAAATGAAACCCAGACAAATAAAGTGATTTCTACGAGGTGACAAAGCTAGTAACTGGCAGGACTAGAACAAGGTAGTGACCTTCCTTATGAGAGACAGTGAACACTTAAGTATTTAAGTCAAGGCTAAGTGAGAAGCTATAAAAGAATTCTCTGTTGTGGGAATCTATAGTAGATGAATTCTGTAATTTCTTTTTAACTATTATTCTATTAAGTCTAAAGAATTTCTCTTTTATGGCCCATAAAAATTCAATAAGCATTTATTGATCAAAAGTTATTACATTCTAGATATTGTTTAAGGCCCTGGGAATATGAAAAAAAACTAAAAAGTCTCTGCAATCAAGGAATCTGTATTCTACCAGGAGAAAAATAACATGCACATAGATTATAATAATGTACCTTAAATACCAAAGATATGCAGAGTAAATACAAAATAATTTGGAGGGAGGGATGAGAGAGAACATTAACAGTAAGAGGAATACAAAAGATTTTCTGTAAGAGATGGTTCCTCTGCCTTAGAGTATAGCTAAGTCTCACATGCAAGGGCTTTATACAGGTCCTATTCCTTTTGAGTCCCAATTGATTGACTCAATCATGTTCTTACCTAACAAAGGTAATTCTTTTTAAGTAGGTGGTATAATCAATGGTTTCTCCCATTATATCTGAAATAGGCAATGACTAACCAGGAGAATGGGATCCCAGGACAAAATGTTCTTCCAGGTCACAAGGAGGCTAGAGACAAGATGGTAGAACATTTGGTACCGAAGGGAAGAACAGTTGGAACTTTTCTTGGTCCTGGAGAGGTGGTCATTGATCAGTATTAAAAACTACAGTAAGGTCAAGAAGAGTGAGAGCTAAGAAAAAGCAATTGGGCCATTGGATTTAGCAG
>CM053598.1:75451749-75468732 GCA_028646575.1 Pseudocheirus occidentalis | reverse complement strand
GATTTCAAAGGCTTTTGAGTCTAATACATATCTAATCAGGAACCCTCTGAACATCATCAAAAAGTAGCCACCCAGTCTCTTCTTATGTCCTTAAGAAGTTCATTCCAGTTGGGGCGGCTAGGTGGCGCAGTGAATAGAGCACCGGCCCTGGAGTCAGGAGTACCTGAGTTCAAATCCGACCTCAGACACTTAACACAAAAACTAGCCGTGTGACCTTGGGCAAGTCACTTAACCCCAACTGCCCTCCAAAAAGCAAAAAAAATTAAAAAAAAAAGAAGTTCATTCCACTTTGGGACAGCTATACTGGTTAGAGAGTTTTATATTGCATCAAACTAAAGTCTGATCTTCTAAAACTTCCACCTATTGCCTTCTGGGACCAAGTTGTTTTGATGTTGTTGTTCATTCATTTCAGTCACGTCTGACTCTTTGTGATCTGATTTGGGGTTTTCTTGGCAAGGATGCTGGAGAGGTTTGCCATTTCTTTCTCCAGCTCATTTTACAGATGAGGAAACTGATGCAAACAGGGTTAAGTGATTAGGCCAAATTTGAACTGAGGTCCTCCTAACTTCAAGCCTACATTATAGTTCTTAAAAATGCCTGAATATTGCTATTAAGGCTCCCTAAATCCTTTCCAGAGGAACATTTCCTGCTTCCCTCAATGGATCCTCATATGACATGACTTCCAGTTCTCTAAACATCCTAATTGCACTCCCTGGATGTGTTCCATCTTGTCTGTCTCTCCTAAAATAACATGCTCAGAGATAAGCAGAATATTCCTGATATGGTCTTACCAGGGCAAAATCTAACAATTTGACTATAATGTCAAACTGTTTCTTGGTATTAAGTTTGTAATATATTAATGCACACAATAAAATCCTCACCTTTTGTCAATTTTCTCATTCCTGATCACCTAGATCCTCTTGAGAGGATCTTCTGGACTCCTGACCACCACTGCCCACTTCTGGCCATGCATGTGGAAAATGAAAACTGAAGTTGTGATAGTACTTTAAGGTTTCAGTAATACTTTACATACATTCTCTCACAATGCTCATAGTGCTATTATTACCCTCACTTTACAGATGAGGAAACTGAGGCCCACAGAGGGTAAATTACTTACCAAACATCATACAGATAGTGAGTGTCAGAGGTGGAATTTGAACTCAGTTTTTCTGATTCCAAGAAAGTGAAGATTTTTAAGAGTATATGTAGGGGTGGCTAGATGGTACAGTGAATAGAGTGCCAACCCCAGAGTCAGGAGGACATGAGTTCAAATCCAGCCTCAGACCCTTAACCCTTACTAGCCATGTGAACTCAGCCAAGTTACTTAACCCCAGTTGCCCTGCCTTCTCATCTCCAAAAAAAAAAAAAAAGAATATAGGTTATATTTTCATTACTATTGCTAATTCGAGGTAGGATTTCCAAGAGAGAAAGGTGGATTTGGAAAATTATTACTTGGTAAAAAGAATGTCTGAGATTTGAATTCCTGGATTGTAGCTTATGATATAGGAATGATGGGCTCTTGGCTATATAGATGGAGCATAACTAATAAGGGCCAGTAAAAATATATTTGCGCATAATCCTATGAGTCTAATCACAACTGCTTTAAATTGGAAAGAGAGAAAGAAAGAAGTTTGCTTACATGTATCTGCCAAGTCAAAAACCACAGAGGATTTCAGGTGCAGCATAAGGAAAATTATATTGGCAGAGAGGCACAGTAATTCACAGTAACCAGTAATCAAGCTGAAAATCAACAATAAAGCCCAGAGTCTCTGAAATAGCTATGCAAATGCACAAAATACAGGTGGTGAACATGGACAGATAGAGGCTAATGGAAGATCAGTTTTACCCCACTGATGTCAATGAGGCTTGGAGGAAAAGGACTCACAACTGGGATAGGATTTTTTAGAATGAACCTTATTTAAAGGAAATGGATGAAATGGATAAGAGGTGGTGGAACAAACCTTCCTGCTAAAGTAAAGATGATGAGAACTTTGGGAGAAAGTGAAAATTCCATTTTAACAGTTCCTGACAAAGATATGGACTAGAGAACTGGGACATTATTTCATAGACACTATGGGTTTGAGATTTCAAAGGATTCAAAGGTGGCTAGGATCCATAAAATAAAATTTTAGAAATGAGGTTGACCCAAGTGGAATAGGAAGCTCTCAAAACTAAAACTCTGAAATCATGAATACAAATAATTCCATGTTTGGACAAATATCAGTCCCAAAGACCAGAAGAAGAAGCTTATTTCCCTCTTCTTGGTAGAGCTGTGGAGGACTGGCAGGTATGGAATGTCTCATATCCTTTTAGATATAATTACGGTATAAGTTCATGTTGTCTTATGATTTTTGTAATGTTGGGAGGTGGGAGAGACTGTGTTGTCATAAACAAAAGGTATCAATAAAATAATTCTTTGGTTTTCAGCAACAATAACAACAAAATCCAGTGAGAAAGAAAATGAGAAACTATTTGAAAAAAACACTGTATTGATAAAGAACTCATCAACCAACTTGGATCTTTCAGAGACACATATAGAAAACAGAAACAAAGGCAGGTATTAGCAAAATGCCACAAAAGAGTAGCAGAACCCCATAGTATAGGAGTACTGAACTTTGAATGGCTTCTAAATGTTAAATTAGACTTTTCAAAAAACTGTGTTGGAAGCAAGAGGGAGAGCAACACAGGTACAGAATTCTGAACAGATGAAACAATGATAATGGAAAATAGGGAGGCAGCAGGATTCTTTAACTCTCAGGCACAAATATATGCTATGTTACCTCCGATGTGCCATAGGGCAATAATAGTACTGATGCAGAAAAAAAATAAATAGAAACAAGAGAACAACATTCACAATAATTACAACCTGTAAATGAAAAGATCACTAAAAGAAAGATGAAAATTCTGAGTAATTGAAAAACCAATAATGTTCCTGGAGAACAGAAAATGAAACACACCTCTCATCTCTCAGCAGAGGCAGAGGACTATGAAAGAGGAATGTTGCATGCATTCACAGATGTGTTCACTGTCTATTGGGTATTTTTGATAAACTGGTTTTATTTGTTATAAGGGATAGTTCCATTGAGATGGGGGCTGGGAAGCTATGTCCAGAGATGACATTGATGTAAAGATAAAGGGCATCAGTTAGAGGGAAAAAGTATGATACAGTATCCTTTATTCTTCCTAATTCTCTATCTCTTTCACCGCAACATGGGTTCTAGATCTTCTCTCCACCACATCTCTACTCTATCTCTTCTCACACTAAGCAGTTAACTTCATCTTTTGCCTTATTGAAAAGATTAAGGCATCTGAGCAGAGAAATCCCTCAACTGCTCATTGCCTAGGCTCTACCATTGTTTGAAATTGTTCTACTTCTAACGTCCTAAACTCTGATTTTTCCATTAATTTGAACATCTCAACTTTCTTACTCAACCTCTGCTCTTTCCTTCCAATCTCAATTCTCTTCCTTACCAAAACTAAAACCTCCATTTGAACTTATAGTCCCATTGCTTAATATTGCAAGAAGCAGAGCAAAAACCCAAACTCAAGTCTTCCAACTCCAAGACCAATAAATGCCTGAAAGTAAAGAATTAAAAACAATAACTTCAGCTACCATTACAACAAATAAATCTCCTATTATGAAACATAGAATTTACTTAATTCTTAAACAGAGAAGTTTGGTTTTGATTCTCAAAGGCCATTGGACAGATTCCTTTATTGTTTGTTTACATACCCAGATGTCCAACACATGAAGTTTTGATTTTACAATGGGAACGAACATAGTTGGTTTGAATAGATTACAACATTTTACCAAACAAGACCCAGAGAAGTGCCGCAAAGGAAGTTATTAGAGATACATATAACGTAAAATGAAGTGGATTGGGTCATATGGCAAGAACAAAGGATGGTTGATGTTGTCCCAATTGGTAGCCACACAATTTCAAGAGAACTATAGGAGAGCCATGTCCTAAGTTCAAAGAGATAATTTCAGATGCTAAACAGGTGATTAGTCTCTCCTGTTTATTCCCTGCCATTGAGCAATAAAAGTTTTCTAAATGAATGGGTGAAAAAGCAACTATTAAGCACTTACTGTGTGCCAAGAACTATGTTAAACCCTGGATGATTCTGTGGCAAGCACTATCACTATGTCACTAAAAAGTAAATGAAAAGGTCACCACACAATTTGTGTATCCCACCGAAATTCATTTATAGCTATAGACTAGTCAATCAAATCCTAAGATGAAAGGGAAGAGTTCCACACTGAGACATCCTTTGATGCTTCTCTCAGGACTGTAAGGAATCTCTAGCTCTTGTCAGCATCTGTGTATGGAGGGTGGGCTACAGCATTGCCTTTGAGCAATAGTTTCTCAGCCAAGTACTCTTCAGTAGGTGGCTAAATGTTCCCAGCATAGATTTTCAGCAGCAGAAAATCTGAGGTTAATTTGCTGTTGTTTATATAGTATAGATAAAAAAAACTCCATCTCTGATGTCAGTTCCTTACACACACTTCACAATCAGCCTTGATGGTTTGGGAGTATTCTTTGATGAGGATACACCTGTTTGAGTTTATAGACTTTTTTTCCTAAACTCATTATTGGTTCTTTGGACAGGTTGGCCTTGACACACATTTAAGACCCTCATCAGATTCAAATATAGATGGCTTCAATCTGGGGATGAAAAGAAAGGTTTAAATGAATAGTGTTTCATATTTAGTCTAAGGATGACATTCACTCAGTGACCTTGGAAAATAGCTGTTATCTTATTCTAGGCAGACTACTCAATTTAACACTAATAATTATCCTAAGAATGACCTTCGAAGAACCTACCGTCATCATCTTAGAATAAGGTGGGAGGGAAGAGAGGAGAGGAAGAAACACATTTCTAAAGCAACTCAGCTTCTTAAAAAAAACTCTGGGTTCATCACTTCTCTTCCATGAGACAGATAAAATTCATATAGAATAATTTGTTGTGCATTTTATAATTCATTATCTATTTCCTCTTAATATTTATTCCCTTTTGGAGATGAAGAGGAATCATTGAGAAGGAGGAACAATTGGAAAAGAAATAGCATTGGAACCTCTGGGGAAATAAAAAAGTGGAGATTCAATTACAGGAAATACACACACATATAATACATATGTGTATATATTTTAATTCAAACTCATACATACATTGATGTGATACACACACACAACACACACACACACACACACACACACACACACCAGAGATAGCAGCCATAGAAAGTAGTTAAGGAGTTCTGAGGGGGATCTATATAGTCCCAGAAGAGATGAGAATCACATGGCTAAGTGGTTACAGCAGCCAGGGGCATGCAGTGATAGGGAGGATGGCAGGAGTTCAAGGACTGATCCAGTGTCCTAGAGAAAGGAAGAATTCCTGGACAATTCTGAGAGCTGTTCCTAGGGTGAAAAAGTGTTATTTGGATAACACTAACCAAGCCTCAGAAGCAGAAAAGTAGCAAGGGATAGGGGGACAATGTGGAGGAATAAATTTGGACTTTGATCTCTAGTACTGTTGTAAGTTTTGTGAACTGTACATATTTTATGGGAAAGGAATTGCTTCTCCAGCAATCTAAGTACAAATTTCCAGGGGAGGAAGTGGGTAGAGGCTTCAGTCTTAGGATAGCACAATAAATATTGGACGTTGTACCTGAGGGGAGATGTGGCATAGTAAAAGATGACAGACACCCCCATATTGACATTAAATGTTTTCCTTCTGTTGGAACCTCAAACATAAGTTGTCATACAAACACTAAGAGAAGATGGGACTCACTTAAGGGAAGGAGAGTTGTATTGGGGGTTTATGAGCTCCTGTGAATCCTTTGTGCTTTAAATAGCCAAATAAATATTGACCTATATTTGATATATACTGTTACCTTGAGTGCTTGCGTGGTATACCGAATGCTTTTTAACCTTTTCTGTGAAGACCTAGACAGGAGTCAAATTCTGACATTCCTAGAGGAAACCCTGAGTTACAGCATGAACCAAAGTGTTATTTGTGGGGAAACTCCCCTCCCTCACTCCAACTGATTCTGGTTCATGTAAACCCAAGTTTGGGGTTATAAGCAGGGATCAGTAATAATCACTTTCTGTTGCTTTCATGAGCCTGTCAGCACACAGGACAATTAGTTTTACCATATAAGCTTCATCTACAAATTCAGGAACCCAACACAGCTGTTACACAAACACAAGTCACATTTATTCTGTGTTTTTCTCAGATATTACTCATTTCCTGCCCCTCCTCCATCTTCAGTTCTATTTAGGGAAGAATTTAAATAGGGTATAGTTATTTGATGAAGCAAGAGAATGCTTGGCAGATGTTTTCCTTCAAATGAGATTACTCCAAACCAAGAAAAACAAAACTGAGTTTGAAAAATATCACCCAGATTTTCAAACAGCTCCTTTTGAGACAAAAATGTTCAACTACTATGGGATGAATAAATCTAGGAGAACATGCAAATGAAAGTTGAAACAAGCAGATAACTTGGGTCCCTAGGGTCCAAGCCTCTCCTGGATTCCTATTTCCCAGAACCTAGTTTATCCCTATTGATAATAGTCTGATCACATTCAGAAATATTTTATTCCAAATGTGATTAGTTAGACTCTTTGAAAAGGTAATAGATGTGCTTTTTAAAATTTATGCTGAGAGCTTACAATTTCCTGGACAGTTTTCTACTCAGTATCCTAATGATGAGGCCTAACATGATCTTTCTTGCTCCACACAGAAGAATATGAGTGCCCACAGATCCTTGACCTACCATACTTCTTGGAAACTAACGACTGATAATAGGACTAATTACCAGGAAGAAAATAATCGATGTTAAGGTAGATTCAAGTAAAATATAGATATAGAAATGTATACACACACAAACACACACATATTATATATATATATATATATATATATATTTATATATCACATACACATGGCTGCCACACTTGAATCTTATATCTGTGTATATGCACACACACATACATACATGACATATACAGTGTTTCTCAAAAGTCTTAGTGCCATTCTAAGCTTTAACAATAGCTATATGTGTGTCTATTTCTGTGTGTGTATCTGTATGCATGCATGTATATGTGAACAGATGCAAAGTGAAGTGAACAGAACCAGGAGAACATAGTACACAGTAACAACAATATTGCACTAACAGTGATAAGCTGTGAAAGACTTAGCTATTCTGATCAAGACGATGATCCAAGACAGCTCCAGAGAACCCATGATGAAAAATGCTGTTCACCTCCAGAGAGAGAAGTGAGAAATTGGAGAATACTGTTTTAAAATTTTCTTTATTGTTTCTCCTTTTATTTTTCCATGTTGTCTTTTGCAACATGACTAATATGTAAATATAATTTTGCATGACTCCACATGTATAATCAATATCAAATCTCTTGACTTCTCAAGGAGGTGAGAAGGGTGGGAATGAGGGAGAAAATATGAAACTCAAAATTTTTCAAATGAATACTAAAAAAAATTTGCTTTTAATTGATAAATATTTAATGAAATAAATAGGATATATTGGAAGAAAAAATTAATTAGGAAATACTTAAGAAAATAAATTAAAACAGACTACAACATAAAACAATTAAATAAGTAAAAATACCCCCCTGAAACCTCTTCACCTGGCAGCTCACTTCACACCTAAACTTCATCCATTGGAAATATCTTCTGTAACTGTGACCTCTTCCTCTGATTGGCTTGTTCCTCTTAGAACTTTCTTTTTAAGGAGGATGCGCAGGCCATCTGCCACATCTTCCTTCACCTCCAGGCAGCACTCTTGGCTTTCCTGGACTCTATACTCTCTTTTTCTGGGTATCTGGGTATGCACATCTCTCCCCTCCTCCCACCCCAATGAGCACACCTTTTCAGACTCCTTGTGTTCTTTGTGCTATAGTGTGTTCTTTAATTATAATGTAAGATCCTTGAGGACAGGGACTGTCTTTCTACTTGTATTTGTATTCCCAGAGCTTAGCCTACCATATAGTAAGCACTTAATAAATGCTTATTGACCTGAGTAATCACAGCGATAAGTTAATAGAGGGGGAAATCAATGAGGTCTGAAGTAATCAGGAATGGATTTATGGGGATATGGGACTTGATTTGAACCTTGAATGTTGGGTATGATTTGAATGGATGAAAGGTCATAGGGAGAAAATAATGATGAAGAAAATTGACTAGATAGGGTAGAGCGAGCCTCCTCCATCTACTCCAGTATCTTCTCAAAGTTCTCCATACTTTTAGACTTCACAGGGATTTTTAGATAATAATTTTAAATTTTAGATATGTTCTCATAGGCAACAAGCTTTTAGAACCCAAACCAAATGGTACTGACCTTAAGACATGCTCCTATTCTAGTCTCAGAGACCAGCTAAACTTCCTCCATATAGACTCAGCATAGATTTCAAACTGGAGAAGAACTTGGAGGCGACCTATTCACTTCTTTTTTTTTTTTTTTTTTTTTTTTTTTGCTTTTTGGAGAGGGGAAGGTAGGACAATTGGGGTTAAGTGACTTGCCCAAGGTCACAGGGCTAGTGTGTGTGTGTGTGTGTGTGTGTGTGTCTGTCTGTCTGTCTGTCTGTCTATCTGTTAAGTGTCTGAAGTCACATTTGAACTCAGGTCTTCCCCATTCTAGGGTCAGCGCTCTATTCACTGCACCACCTGGCTGCCACCTCACCTCCCCTTCTACTTCACTTCCTTAACCTCCACCTACTTTCACCTAGATGAAGAAACTATGGCTTAAAGAAGTAAAGTGGCTGACCTAAGGTAAAGAGCAGAACTTGGACTTAAATCAAGGTCTTGTGCCTTGTCGGTCAGAATTCTTTCCATCCTCCAACAGAGAAGACTAATGGGGGCAAGAAAGGAGATGACAGCCACAATATAACCTCCATGTTTCCCAGAGTCTCAGTACCAGCTCTGCTAAATAGCATCCAGATATCATATATTGTCATCTATCATGCATGCACCTTATTCTTGGTGAGACAAACAGCTATGTCTGGGAATCAGGAGCCTCTTAAAAGATTCTCAGACATGCTGGAAAACAGCAAACGTATGCTGACAATGGTGGGTCCCATACTCTCATCTTCAGTCTACATTTTGGGCACATGACTATGTAGCTTGTATTTTTCTATACTGAAAGACTGATAAAATACCTTAGAAAATAGGTAAGTGAAGGCATCATAAAACCATTGGTTCTTATTTTACAGAAAGGTAAGAGGGACACCAAAATCCTAGCTTCAGAAATAAGAAACTACAACATAGAAATGGGCAAGTCCCCAGAACAATGGGTGACATCCATGGGCATTGGCCAGCTAAGCGATCTAGCAACAAACTGTGAGACCTTGGGTAAGTCTCCAGTCTTCAGTTTCCTCCTCTGTAAAATGAGGCAATCAGGCTAGATCTCTCCCAGCTTTAACAATGTATGTATCTGTCTAAATATAATCAGGCCATCTGTGCAAGCGACAATCAGTGAGAGCTGACCTTCCATTCCTACACATAATACTCCACTTTGGCACTCATTGCTCTTTCACTGGCTCTGCCCTATGCTTGGAAGCTCTCTCTCCTCACCCTCCACCACCCCTTGACTGACTGGATTTCCTTCCAGTCTCAGTGATAATCCTGCCTTGGCAAGAGGCCTGCCCGGCTCCTCCCTCCTGACCCACCAACCTCCAATACCAATACTTTCCCTCTGAGTTTATCTCCCATTTATGTGATACATTTTGTATGTGTGTTGTCATTTGCATGTTGTCTCCCCCATTAGAATGTGAGCCCTTCAAGAGCAAGGAAACATGTTTTTTGCCATTATTTATTATTATTATTATTATTATTATTATTATTATTATTATTATATTGCCAGGGTTTAGCCCAGTGGCTGGCACATAATAAGTGTGTAATAAATGTTTGTTGATTGACTGAGCGAGGGCAAGGGTTTGCTTACCTGGAAAGGGGCTATATAAGCAGTATTCTCTCTTTGGTGTGCCTCTCTGGTACGGTGATCATTCAGGATGCCTCTGACCTTGGTAGAGAGTGTTAATTATAAAGGTGAATCTTCTTAGCCTGGTTTTCTTTCTATCTATGGGACCAAATGCAGAGGGTTTTGGTTTTCCTACTATGACAACCATATAATTTGACTCCAAAGGTCAATTCCAAATTTGCCTAACTATATCAGAATTTCAGTACCAAAAAAATCAGTCCAGTGAGGCTTTGGGAGAGTTCTTACTGAGTTTAAAGCCTAAGGAACCATAAGGCTATAGCTCAAATTCTGTGTCCCTTAACTGTTTCACACAGAGATTAAGCATGTGACGAAGTCTTAATTTTGTCATCATCATTTAGGGTGCCACTGGGTTTATTGCCTGATGTGTGGTTGGAAGACCCAATTTCTCAGTACAATGTACGTATTTATGGAGAATGAATAGAGGTGACCTGACTAAAGTCTAATCAGAAAACCAGTGGCATACACACTCCCAAGAGCACTGTTCATGGGGAACTTACCGCAAAGGTTATTAAGGTAACTCTGTTCAAGGTCCAGATTCTGCATACATTCACAGCCCCCCATAAAGAGCATGCAGGATCACTCCAGAGCTCATCATCAAAGTACCAAGTGGGAAATTAGGCAGGAAATTGGAAGCTCTCTGCATAAATAAAGCTAACACATCTATTTCTTTCCTGCAGGGTACAATTGATCATTTAGAAGAAAGCATCTCTGAATATAATCAGACCATTATCATAGCAGTACCTAGTCTATAGGCAACAGTTCTCTTCCCTAAATATTGAAAAGCAAAGCAATGATGCTTGCTACTTATATCAACCAAAGAGGCTGCTGTATAAAGGTGCCAAAGGGCCTAGCATGGTGGCTCATGTCTGGGACAGGCTGAGACTAGCAGAGTGATTGAGTTCTGGAGTACTGAGCTTCAATAATGCCGAAACCAATAGGGTATCTGTACAAAGTCTGGCACAGATACAGTGAGTCTCCCACTCCGGCATCAGAGGGCCACTAGGGTGCCTAAGGAGTAGCAAACAGGCTCAAATCCGAAAAAAAACCAAGAGGTTAAATTGGCCTCTGTGCCAATCAGTATTTGGTAAATGGCACTTCATTGGTGACAAGACTAGGCAAGATAGGGAGACCCTTAATCAGGCATCCTAAATTGCCTATAATATATTTGGGGAAAAGATATATTAGCATGTTAGGTTTTTTAAGGCTTATATCCACTAACAAGCTGACTAACTCAGAGAAAATACCTGTTTTCCCTTCTTAAATATGTGAATATTGATGGTCATTGCATTCTATAGTCTGTTTCTGTGTGAAGAAATTTTGGCTATTTAATATAGGCCATTTCATGTCAGGTAAGTTCTAGCCTTAAATCCAGATCTTCTGACTCCAAATCTCTATTTCTCAGCCAGAAATTGCCAGGCACTTGATTAGGGGTCAGGAGTCCTGTATTCTAGCCCTAACTCTTCCATAGACAAGTTTCGTGACCTTGAATAACTCGATTTCTTTCTAGGGGCCTGTTTCTTCACTTTCCTCACAATGAGGAATTCATGCTATATGACTTCTAAAAACCTTCTAGTGGTATAAGCCTGGAAATCACTCTTGTGTGGTACCCAGTAACATATCACCTCTCACTAGGATGTAAACATTCTACAGCAAAAGCTACAGTTTAGCTTATGGTTTATTGGTCCCCTAGAGAGAGCTTTATGTAAGGGGATACTGCCATAATAAATCTTAGGACCAATCCTATATAAGCAAGACCAGACAGGGAGGGATTGTTTGTCTCCGTGCCCCCCCATGACCACACCCATTTCTGTGTGTTTTAACAGTGCTTCAATATAAGGGTGTGAGTTAAAATTTGGGGTTTGAGAGAAGAGAGTATTAACATTCACACCCACTCATTTTCTGTATCTTTCCTATTTTATGACCAGAAGAGCTGTCACTGTCAGGCCCTAAGCTTCCTACTTTACATGTCTCCACCTGAACATCCCTGAGAAAACCCTACAAAAACCAACTGAACATGTGAATTGGGGTCTGTACTGATTTGTGTTACAGCCCCATATTTTTTAAAAACACTGGAAGTTGTAGATTCTAAGTGGGACGGACAAAAAGAAGGAGCCAAGGAAAGCCTGAGCTCATTTCTGGATCAAAAACCAGTACTAGGAACCCTAATTAACTACCCACACTTTCCCTCCTGTTCCCCAGCTAGAATATACAAGCTGTGCACCTTCTTGACAACTTATGGACCTTGTGAATAGAATCATAGTCTGAGAACTGAAAGGAATATTAGCGGCCGTTGAGTCCTCATACACATCCATTTCCATGTGGGGAAACTGAGGCACAGAGGTTTTTCTAAGTAATTTGCCTAGGGTCATATAGCTACTAAGCGTCTGAGGTGGATTTGAACCCAGGTCCAAGTCTAGTTGCCAAGTCTAATGCCCCATTAAATATCCTACATCGTCTCCTGGATCCAGTGCCCTGATATCACATGAAATCATGTATCTCCCAGCAAGAAAATACATGGGGACCTTCTAGGCTGAGATGGCAGTGGCAGTCTCCTACAAAACTTGTTGCTCCTTCAATTGTACTAGCGACCCTTGAATCTTTGAAGGATCTGGATGGAGAGTTCAGGGTCTCATTCCCTACAAAAATCTGTCTTGAAAAAGAGTTTGCACTCTGAGTGGCTGATAATTTGGTGAGCCCAGAAGCCCTGAATCTTCTAGTTTCCATTCTCTGTCCTTTTCTATATGAGGTACATGGACTTCATGTTATATGTAACTTAACAGGTTACATTCAGGCACCTAATTGCCATTACCCCGAAGTTTATCACTTCATGGATACAGAGTTGGGAAGGTCCTTGGAAGTCACCTACCCTAAAGCCCTCATTATACCAACGAAAACCAAAAGAAATCAAGTGATCAGCTCAGGACCCCCAGGGAATAAGTGGAAGAGCTAGAAATTAGTCAGAATTCCTCTAACTGAAAAGTAGGATGGCAGAAAGAGCAAGTGCTGGATCTGGAACTAGAGAAGACCTAGAAGATACAAATCCAACCCATGTGATTTTGGGCAAGTCACTCGATCTTTCTGGACCCAGGTTCCTCCTTAGTAAAATGAGAGGGTTCGACCTGAAGGCCTCTCATGTCTCTCCCAGCTCTAACTTGACAATCTTGTCAATACCTGTCAGCATTCTTTCCAGTTCACCATATATGGGCTTCCCATTCTGCCCAGAAATAGTTGTGCATTAGAGTACAAGTCTTAGAAGTAGACCTCATAGTGTTCCTTGGCATTATTTTATAAGGAGCCCATTCCCCCTGCACTGTCCGTTCATCAATGACATAGTTTTCTAGCCGCTGGGTGAGATATAAAGTGATTACAGTTCCATCTCTGTACTCAGCACAAGTATCTTTTTAGAGTGCATTTCATGAGAACTTTTCTAACCCCGAGGTTAGTTTATCACCAGTGTAATTATGAATAATGGTTCCAAACCACAGAGAAGGTCTGAGCGTGGTACTCCGATTTGTCAAATAGGAGCTTATAACATCTGCCTACCAGAACCCAATTTGGATATCTTTCCACATGCCCTCCTTGGCTGCCAGCCTTCCTGATCTCTCAGGCACACAACCTTTCTGAAATAGAAAAATGCTGTTTCCAATTAAAGGGGATGAGAGCGTCTGTACCATTCCATTTGGGGGTGTTTACAAAAATTGGTCATGCTTCACTTAAACTCAGTAGCCATTAAGCTTAATAAGCCTGAATGTTTTCCGAGTATTTGGCGTTTGTTCTTACAACATAATGTCCAACTGGCTTTAGAGTATATCCATGTTAAAGATGACCCATGTATTGCCTTATAACCATCTCCCTTCCTATTAATGGAAACAAAGAAAATGCAAAAGGATTTGTAACTGGGTAAGACCGTCTGCAGACTCCTACAGAATTAGCCATTTTCTACTTCATGCCTAGCATTATGTTGTGTTGTTGGTCAATACAAGGGAGGTATCTCTCTAGTTCCTGATTGCATAGAGGTTATTTTTCAGTTGGGAAGATAAAACTTATATATTCCCATATCAGTGAACAATACTAGATAGTATATTCTCACGACAGATTTAGTTTTACTTAACATACCATGGGTAGTCAGGAAGGAAAAAGAACATGAAATGGAGTTGTGGGGAAAAGATGGGCTTTGAGGCAGTCTGGTACAGCAGAAAGAGTATGAAGCTGCATAACCAGGAAACTGGGTTCTGGTTCTTGTTCTGTCTGGTCTTCTGGAAAGTGAAAGGGTTGGACCAGCACTCTCAGACCTTCTGGTTTCAGAACCCCTGGATATTCTTAAAAAGTATCCAAGACCTCCCTAAAGTGCTTTTGTTTATGTGGATTGTGTCTTTTGGTGCACATTGTACTAGAAATGTAAATGGCTCAGCTGTTGTTGGGTCATTTCAGTCATGTCTGACTCTTCATGATCCCATTTGGGGTTTTTTTGGGTAAAGATACTGGAATGGTTTGCCAGTGCCTTCTCTGGTTCAGATGGGGAAACCGAGGCAACCAGGGTTAAGTGTCATACCCTTGGTCACACAGCTCGTGAGTGTCTAGGGTCAGATTTCAACTCAGGAAAATTACTTCAGATCCAGAATTCTACCCACTGTACCACCTAGTTGCCCCAACTATCTCATTATTATCATGAAAATAGTTTTGACCTCATGGAACCCCTGAAAAGGTTTAAGAGACCCCCAGATGGATGCAATCTCTAGACAATCTTAAGGTTTTAACATGCCATATTAAGAACCAATAGAGACTCCTGCTTGAGGTGAGTAGCTGGAGACAAGACCCCGAGACTGAATTCTGGATCAGACAAGATGGCTGGGCTAGGAAACCCAGCATTTGCTGACAGAACCAGTTCCTGGGATAAAAGCAGAACCTGATGAAAGCAATGCATGTTATTTTCATGTGGTCATTGTAGGCCCACAGGATTCCCCCTTTGAGGGAGGAACCTTCAAACTTGAACTATTTCTTCCAGAAGAAAACCCAATGGCAGCTCCTAAAGTATGTTTCATTTTTTGTTTCAAAATTTATCACCCTAATGTAAACAAGTTGGGAAGAATATGTTTAGATATATTGAAAGATAAATGGTCTCCAGTGTTGCAGATCCGTACAGTGCTGCTCTCAATCCAAGCTTTGTTAAATGTTCCCAATCCAGACGACCCATTAGCAAACGATGTAGCCAAGCAGTGGAAGACCAATGAAGCCCAAGCCATAGAAACAGCCAGAGCATGGACTAGGCTGTATGTCATGAATAATATTTAAATTCAATCTCAACATTAAGTGTGCATTACTTCTCCTGTTCTGCGAAGACCTCTCCCTTTTTTGTTTGCATTTAATGAACACAGTCTTAGAAACATTACAGAATAAAAACCCAGACCATCTTCAATCCTTTGGTGATTAAATGCACATTAGCAAATCTCTGTCTCGTCCTAATGTAGAAGTAACACACGAGTAGAGGCTAGAAGTATCATCTGGATTGTTGTGAAATTGTTTAAAAGTAGTGGCCCAGATCTGCTTTAATTCATTTGTCCCATCATGGTTTAAGTATCAGCACTGTGAGTGAAAGTAGTTTCTGTTAGCTGCAAGAGTGTGTCTTTTTTTCTTCTAGTTTTGTGGGCTCCTTTTCCCTTTTTATGCTAATTGCATTGGTTAAAGCAGCTAACCAGTTGTACTTTAGAATATGCCCTCTAGCCAAGTCTAACTCCTTAGATGCTGTAGATGGACAAGCTTGGTTGTTTGAACAAAAATGGGAACATTAAACACTACAGCCTTCACTAATATTCTGATTCTGTTGTCAAGTGTAGAAATCTCCCTTCAACTGTGTGACCTTGGGCAAGTCACTTAACCCCAACTGCCCTCCAAAAAAAAAGCAAAAAAAAAAATCTCCCTTCAAGAAAAGCTTGTGACCATTTTGTATGACTTGTCTGGAAACTTCTTTAAATCTTACATTTTAGTAAAAAAAAATTTTTGTTATTCTGAAAAAAAAATCCAATAGGTCCTTGAAGGATGGTTAAGATTTGGTTAGGTAAGGAGCAGGAGGAAAGCCATTTGGGAGTCAAGGAAGCAAGGTGAGAAAGACCAGGATTCTTCTATGTCTGGTGTAGTACTGTCACCCTAATTTCAATTTTCAGACCATTCTCTTCTGGATCAGGTATTTCCCTTAAAGAAATTCCTATTTCCACTTGTAGCTACCAAGCTCTTGTAATGGCAAGTGGAATTAGAGTCCAGAAACTTAGAGAGAGCAGAATTGTCTGTGTTTGGGGTTTTCTGCACTGCCTTGAACAGGGTCATGTACACATGATGTCAGATCATGCAATTAGTTATGGAGGCAACAAAGTGCGAGGGAAGGAACAGCCATAAAGTCCATCAGACTTGGAGTCAGAGGACCTGAGTCCGAATGCCAGTTCAGACACAGCATTTGCACTGAAAAGTCTCTAACTTTCACTTTTAGCTCTAAAGCTGTCGCCCTTTTATTATGACTCAAAGCATCAAAGGCAAAGTGAGACCCGGTAGCTCATAGAGAATGTAATAAAGCACGCAGAATAACCAACTTTGGCATTTTCAGGAAACCACTCTCTTTGTACTACTTCTTCCAGCAAGGACAGTCTATTGTCACAAAGGGACACAGTTTCCTCTCCAAACTTAGTGGAGCAAAAACAAAAGAGACAAAAGAAAACTAAAAACAAGCCAACAACCAACAACGTCAAAGTACTAGCCAGGCTCCACTTGAGCCGAGACTTTTAAACATCTCTGCAGCTGGGCTGGAATATTGCATTTCACTAGAACTGACCAGGATGCATCTAAACCTCCAGCTGTATTTAATTTTCAGGTAGATCCCAAACGCAAAGTGATGCAGCTCAGTCAGAGAGAGAACTGAGTGTTTATTCTGCTGCCAAAGGTCCCAGCAGTCATTTAGAGGAACAATGACATGCAGA
>CM053598.1:75427881-75451649 GCA_028646575.1 Pseudocheirus occidentalis | reverse complement strand
CCTCCTCCACCTCCCCTCCTCCTCCTCCTCTTTTTTACTCCTTCTCCTCATCATCATCATTATGGAGCGTCTACTATGGTACAGCCACTATGATAAGCACATTACAATTATCTCACTTGATCCTCAGGGAAATCAAGGCTATTATTGTCCCCATTTTACAGATGAGGAACCTGAGGTCAACAGAGGTTAAATGACTTGCCCAGGGTCACATAACTCATAAGTATCTGAGTCTGAATTTTAGTTGAGGCAGGTCTTCCCAACTCACAGGTCCTGTTTCTGTATCTAGTTCCAGAGACAAGTTGATAATGCACTAAATAGAGCTGAACCTGGAGTCAGGAAGCTCTATTTTCAATTCTTACCTCAGAAACTAGCTGTGTGACCCTGGGCAAATCATTTAACCTCTATCTGCCTAAGTTTCCTTATCTGTAAGATGAAGCTAATAGTAGCGCTTACTCCCAGGTTTTTTTGTGAGCATCCGATGAGATAATAATTGTGAAGTGCTTAACACAGTGTCTGACAAACAGCAGGTGCTTAATAAATGCTCGTCCCATCCATCTGCCAATCCCCAGAAGATAATGGTGGCCCTACATTATCAGAGTAACAGTTGCCTCTCTGTTCATGTTCTTTAGGCTCATGTTTTCCTAATGTGTGTGCCCCTTCACAGTGCACAATGGCTACACCTGCTTCCTATGTGTGAGCCCTTTTCCATGTACCTTAGCCATGTAGTAGTATTCCCTACTTATGGGCATCGTCATACATAATCCATACATGTGTTCACTTTTCCCAGTTTTTAGTGAGAATATTTGTGGGAGAGAATATCCTAAGTTTAGAGAGGAAACATTTTAATGCTACTTTTCTTACTATGTTATAAATGACTTTGATTTGAGTTTATCATGTGTTCATCAGCCTTCATTGGTAGACAGTCACTTCAGAAGGGGCTTGTGAGAGGTAACACATCCTCTGATGATACAGAGCCATCGATGTCTCCTGGGATATCATCTCACAGCCCTCACTAGCCCTCCCTGTTATTGATCACATGTGGTCTTCAAACTCAGCCACACTTGAGTCTTTGCTGTGCACTGTTCCTGGCTGGTCTTGGGGGCTGCTTTCCACTATTTCTGTGTAGCCGCTAATCATTGCTAAGTACAGCTTTCCTAAGCCTGGGGTTATGAAGGTCGTCTCAGCTTCCAGCTTCAAATTCCAGCTGAATTCCTGAGTTGGAGTTATATTCTCTTTCCTGTTTACAATCTAGATCTGTCCACTACAACTCTTTTATTTTTACTTTACAAAATAAAATTGAATTTCTAAATTGACAAAAATTTATTTTCTCTCTTTCTTAGTCCTTACCCCTACTGAAAAAAGAAACACAAGAGCAAAATTCTCACAACAAATTTGCAAAACAAATACCCTCATTTGTTGCATCTGATAAATAGATGTCTCATGCTGAGGTCATCACCTCTCTGTCAGGAGGTGGAGAGCAGTCCCTGATCCTCTGGAACCAGGGATGATCATTGTTGTTACTGTTGTTCGTCCTTTGTTCTCAAAGAGGACCAATGACATCACAAAGGTGATTGTGTTGTTCTTCGTTACTTTCATAGTTATCTGTGGTTACATTATTGTTGTTATTGAATGCATTGTGCTCCTGATTCTGCTTTTTGCATCCTTCATCAGTTCATAAAAGTCTTCAAAACTGTTTCTTTTCTTTACAATCTTGGTATTATAGTATAAATTGCCCTGTTATCAGCTCAAACAAGTCCTGCAATGTCTTTTTGAAGTCATTTTTTCCCTCATTTCTTACAACACAGTAGCATTCCAACAGCTCCTTTTAAAAACAGAAATCCTGAACACCCTATTGTGAGGACCACAGGCCAGTGGGACTCTTACCCTGATGGCTGAACAAGCCCTCTCAGGTAAAAAGCCTGTTGATGGGCCTGGATCAGTTCCCCATCCCCCAGGAAAGAGCTCATACACACAGGTGTGAGGATTATATCTGTGAGATAAGCAGTGGCACATACACCCACAGCCTTGGAACAAAGAAGTACGCAATGTCTACAGGGGAAAACAATTAGGAAGGAGATTTTTGGCTCTGTAAAGCTTGTGCCTGGAAGAATAAACATTGGCTCTCTACTTTCACCATTCCAGGAGTCTGGGCTCTTTTTATGTGCCCACTCAACCTCTGGGTACATGATTCTTTCTCAGCCCTGCTTGGGGACAGCAGGGCTCCCCACACATTCTCAGTTCTGCTGTGGAACAGCAGGGCTCCCCATAACTGGCTCCCCACACGCAATCATGAACTAAGGAGGGAAAAGTCACTGTGACATTCTTTATGGATCTATCCATTTCTCCAAGCTTTGACTGGAACAGGCATTTCCTCTGCAGAAGAAGTTTCCATGCTGTAAAGCTCCTTGGCACAGAGTCATCATAACTAGTTGGTGCTAACAGGATTAAATCAGCCTAAAAAAAAAACACACTCCTATTTGTTGGTCACCAAGAACAGCATCATTCAGAAGGCTCTGACTTAGAACCAAAAAGTCCATTTAACTTGCTGTTTAATTTGCTATGGCTAAAATATATCTGTGGGGCAGCTAGGTGGTACAATGGATAGAGCACTGGGCCTGGAGTGAGGAAGACCTAAGTTTCCATCCAGCCTCAGACACTTATGAGCTGTGTGGCTATAGGCAAAACACTTAATCCTGTTTGCCTTGGTTTCCTCATCTGTAAAATGATCTGGAGAAAAAAATGGCAAATTACTCTAGTATCTGCCAGGAAAACCCCAAATGGGGCCATAATCAGACACAACTGAACAACAACAAGCAAACAAACAAAAACACCAAGGATATTTAATAGTCAGCATCCTTTTACACCATCGATTCTAAAACTTTTTGGTCTCAAGACCTCTTTACTCTCTTTAAAGTTCTTGAAGATCTCAAAAAGTTTTTGCTTATTGTGGGGCATATTGATTAATATTTGTTGCATTGGAAATGAAAATGGATAAATTTCAGAATATTTATTAATTCACTTAAAATAACAATAAGCTCTTTACGTGGTAGCATAAATAACATAGTTTATGAAAATAACTATTTTCCATAAAAATTAGTCGTGTCATTGTTTTACATTTTTTCCATATCTCTTTGATGTGTGGCTTAATAGAAGACAGCTGGATGCTCAGATCTTTGTCTGCATTCAATCTGTTGTGATATATTGTTCTGCTGAAATATATGAAGAAAATGTAACCTCACACAGCTATGTAGTTAGAAAAGGGAAGTATATTTAACAGACAAATAGCATCTTAGTATTATTATGAAAATGGTTTTGACCTCTTAGATCCCCTGAAAGGGTCCCAGACACCCCTCAGGGGTCCATAGACTATACTTGGAGAACAGCTGTTATAGAGAATACTTTTCCAGATACTGCTAAGGGCTCTGGGGGTCCAGATTTCTCTAGTTTCTTTTTCTAAAACTTTTTTTAATGATGGTGGTGTAGGCGAAGAAATGCAAAAAATACCAGGGAGCAAAGCTTTTGTCTTCCTCCTGCGTTTAATATTCCTATGTAGCCTGCAACAATCTTGTCTTTAATATATCTGTATGGCTGACCCCACATCCTTTTCAGTGTCAGTGGCAAAAGCAGCTGCCTCCTTGCTTCCATTGCTCAACTACCTTGATGGCACCAGAAAGATGGAAAGAAGGAGGGGGAGGAGGAGGAGGAAGAAAAGAAAAAAGAAGAAAAGGGAAGAAATGAAAAGAATCTTGAAAGGTGCTTAGATGATACGTTTTCCTCTGAATAATTACAACAATATTCACATAACACTTCTGAGGCTTACAGAGTACTTTCCTCACAAAGAGTCCTATGGGATATATAATATAAATATTATTACAGATGAAGAAGAAATGAAGTTTAGCAAGGTTAAGCAAATTGTCCATGGTCAACTAACTAGCGATTTAAAACCGAGATTCAAACCCAGGTCTTCTGCTGTTCATTCCATTATACTATAATGCCTCTGGGACAAGAGATCCCGGGCTTTGATCTTAACCTTAACTAGGACTTAAGCTTTCTGAACCTTAGCTGCCTCATCTAAAAATGGTCATGATAGTGAGATGATTTGCTGATACCCCTTTTAGCTCTGAGATCTGTGATTCCATGATTTTAGAAACCCAGCAAGTCTTGCCTGCCAATGGCATAACCTTCCAAAGATTGAAAATCACGTACAATGTCAAAGGTGCTGAGTTGCTAAGCAGTGCTCATGGAAATGAATCTTCTCTCTCAAGAGAAAGTATTTTTGGACTAGAGTATCGGTAAGCTGTACCTTCACTGGACAACACTTAGAAAATCCTCTACCTCCCACCAACTCCTCTTTTGTTTTGTCTTGTCTTGCCTTGTTTTGTTTTGTTTTGTTTTTTAAAGTTCTCATTACATTTATTTTACATCTGTTGTGAATGTGTAACTCCCTAATGGAGTACACCTGCTCAGATAAATGCAAGGTTTTTTATACCCTGTTCCCAATTCAAATTTCCTCCTTTGTTCCCCACTGGCTAGATGAGACTTCCTGGACCACCTCTTCCCATGTTCTTTTCCTTGATCTGTTCCTCCTCAAAAAGTTTGTTAAGCATGTGTACAAGCTTCTGATCTTTTACTTAATCAGAAGCCTGGTTCTTCTAGGTCACAGTTCCGATTAGAACCAGTTACCTCTGCCTTACATCCTGTTACCCCTCAAAGCTGGGAGTAGTTTTAATCCTGTGGAAACAGAATTCCTTCCTTTGTTTCTCACATCTGTCACTGGAGGTCTTCAAGTCAAGACTGAGTGACCACTTGTTCACTTGGGGATGTTGTAGAAGGAATTCTTGTACACACTGGACTATTTGGCTTCAGAAGTCCCTTTCAATTCTGCAATTCTATGATGCTATTCAAGTTACCAGAGAGGGAAGCATCAACATCTGGATCTTTCAAAGCCGGGGGACTCAACGGCTTCCCAGAGTCTCATCTGGTCAAATCACACAAGTCTTCTCAAAGCAAGCCCCCTGTTTTGTTTTGTTTTCAACAGCTCTGTGATTCACTGTCCTCACAGTGAGCACTACTTGGGTGAGGCTGTGTGATTTTCTTAGGGTAGAAGTTTAATTGTTTACAACAGAAAATTTGTGCTTCGAAGACCTAATCCCCTAGATTTCTTGAGTCTCCACTTACTGCCTTTGTTGACTTGTCCTGGGTGATACCACCTAGTTTCTGTAGTCCAGCATTAATTCCTTCTTATGAGCTGAGAGTCCATAATTGTTTCTCTAGACTCTGGATAATCAGCATCTTCTTTTTTAAAGCATGAACTTGTAATGGAAAAATTCAGATTTTTCTAATCGAAATGTATGGATGGATTTGAGTATTCCCTATTGCCCCTACTCTCTGACAATTATTCCATCAATTAAGCAGCTCCTGGCTCTGAATACCCAATTGCTGGCCAGGGTTTTAGGAACATCTTTGATGTTGCTGTTATATCCGTGAGCCAAGGAGGCCGAACTACAGGTTGAGTGGCTCTTAAAGTAGAGAACACCATGTACCACAGAGCCTGGTGATGCTGGAAGGAAGAACACTTGTCCTTGAGAGGCCAGGAAAAGGCTGCTTCAAGCAGAAATCCATCTGTTCCACTTGTCCCTTGTCTGTATCTCTGCAGAGGAAGAAACTACATTTTATATTCCCAAACTGATGAGTCGGCTAAGAAACAGTCTTGTCAGAAGGACAAGCTTAGGGAAACCCAGAAGGGCCTGGGATTGAGGAAAGTCTCTTAAGGACCCAGATTCTTCACTGTTCTATTTTTGTTAAGTTCTTTAAGGAAAAAGACAGTCTTATTTATCCTTTTATCTCCTCTAGAACCTAGCTCAATGTCTAAAACACTGTAGTACTTAATAAGTGGTGAATGAATGAATGAATAAATTTCAGTTTTTCCCCATGGATAGGAACAAGGGGAGCAAGCAAAGCTAATTGTATATAAGGGGAATATTTCTTTTCTCCCTCTGGCTCTGAAGGAATCCCTGAAATTCACATTAGTCAATGAGAGAAATTGTTAAAAATCAACAGCTATTAAAATGCAAGTGTTATTTGAGATCCATAGATTTGTAGAATGGTAGAACTGGGAAAGGTCTTAGAACAAAAAAATTAAAGGTGTCAAAAAACTTAGGGATCATTCTTCTGCAGCACCTCCATTTGGTAGACAAAAAAACCTGATACCCAGAGAAATTAAGTGACTTGCTCAGGGTCACTCTATGACTTAAAATCATAACTTAGAGTCAGAAGAAGCCTAGGAAGTCATCTTGTCCATGCTCTTCATTTTACTTGTGGAAAAACTGAGCTGTGGAGAAGGTGGGTTATTTGTCCAAGGTCACCCAGGAAAGATGAGGCAGAAACAATACAAGGACCCAGCTCCTCTGACTCCAAATCTGGCCTTTTCATTTTTCAGTGTGTGATTCTCAGAGCAAGGCTCTGAGAAATGACACAGGGATGGGAGGATGAGGGAGGATGTGCCCAGAAAGATCCAGACTTGGACGGGAGCCCCCAGTAGATGGCTATGGGCTGCAGAAGGGCAGTGCAAGCTCCGTAAGTGAACCTTGCAGGAGGGAGGAGCCTATCCTTGGGTTTGCCAGAGAACTTGACCTCACCCTAAGCAAGGGTTCCTGCTCTGGAATTAGGGAAAGTTTCAAACATCCGAAACTCTTTCTTCCTGCCCCAGGGGTAAAGGAGACCACATGTGACCATCTAGGTCCTCAAGGCTTCATTTAGGGTTAAGTGTGGGAGGACTGCACTTGAGGACCTAGAGGGCCACATGTGGTCTTGGAGCTACAGATTCCCTACCTTTGCCCTCCCTTTTACCACAAAAAGAGAACTCATAGGGAATTCTCTTCTTTTACAAGACCAACTAATTTTCATGTGTTCTAGGACTGAAGGGAGATGAAGGACCATTGGATGGAAAGTGCTTGAAACTGGCCTGTCCTTTTCTGGCAGGTAAACTGCCAGTTTAGCCAGCCTTCCTCCACAGGCTATTATGACAAGAAGGCAAAGCAGATTGGTAGAGCAGTCGATGCCCAGGAGGAAGGATCTGTCTTGTTTCTTAACTGCTCTTACTGTCATTTGGAAGGAGGAGATATTTCAGTCCTGCTGAAGGGAGATCATTAAAAAGCAGTTACATTTATTTGAAAGCTTAGAAATAAACTGGGGGTGTCATTTTGTATGTCCCAGTGCCTTCAAGCAAAAATGCAACTAAAAGCAACCACACAAATGGTTTTTTCTGTTCTCTTCTTTAAAGATCTTCAGAGAGGAAATGTGCAAAGTCTTCCCCCCTTCCTGAGGGGGAGGGGCAGGCAGAAAAGCTCTTCTTGGGTCTACCTTCCCTCTGCCTTGCTGTATTCTATAGTAGAAAAAGAATTGAATTGGAGCAAGAAGCCTTGAGTTGAAATCCCAGATCTGTCACACCTTGCCTGGGTGTAACTGTTTTTGTTGTTGTTCAGTTGTTTTTAGTCATGCCAGACTCTTTGTGACCCTATTTGGGATTTTCTTGGCAAAGATTCTGGAGCAGTTTGCGTTTCCTTCATTTTACAGATGAAGAAACAGAGGTAAAGCGGATTAAGTGACTTGCCCAGGGTCACACAGCTAGTAAGTGTCTGAGGCTGGATTTGAGCTTAAGTGAGATACTCTTATCAGCTGAGCCCATGAACACCACCCCCTACTGAAAGAAAGTCCTTTGTGTCTGTCTCCTCTACTTCAATTACTGACCTTTCTTTCTTGGATGATATTGCACAGGGCTGACATCCTACCTTGAATCGGAACTGTCAAGGGTTAGATGGCAAGAGCCACTAGGTGAGTGTATCAGTGAGCTGATTGCTAATTATTAAGCACTTATTATGTGCCAGACACTGTCCTAAGCACTGGAGATACAAAGAAAGATGAAAACACAATCCCTGTCCTGAACCCATACAAAATCTAATGGGGGAGATGCGTAAATAATTATGTGCATACAAGATAAGTAATCTCAGAGGGAAGGTGGGGGTAGGAGTAGAAGTGAGGGGTAAAGAGGAGTCAAGGCCAGAAAAGGTTTCCCTTCTGCAGAAAATGGGATCCTCTGTCTTTGAAGGGAACCAAGGAAGTCAAGAATTGTAAATGAGGAGGGAGAGCATTGTAGGCACAGGGCAAAGCCAGTGCAAGACCAGGAGTTGGGAGATGGAGTATGGAGTGTTAGGAATAGAAATTAAGCCACTATAGTTGTATCACAGCATATGTAAGAGAATAAAGTACAAGAAGACAGGAAAATAGATAGAAGTCAAGTTATGAAGGACTCAAGGTAACAGAAGCCACTAGAATTTATTGAGTAATTATTGAGGGTTCCTCCAAGTTCCTCCTAAGACCCAACCCCTCCCTATCCTAACCTATATCATGGCAAAAAAGACTTGGTCACTGATCAAAAATTGTAATGATTGCCAAAATCATATTTGCGTATCAATGTATAAGAACAACTAGGTGGTGTGGTGGACAGAGCACTAGGCTTGGAGTCGAGAAGACCTGAGTTCAAATTTGGCCTCAGAACACTTACTAGCTGTGTGACCTTGGGCAAGTCACTTGACCCCTACTTGCTTCAATTGCTCATCTGTAAAATGGGAGCGCATGGATAAGGAAATGGCAGACTACTCTAGTATCTTTGCCAAGAAAATCCTATGGACACCATCCATGGGGTCATGTAGAGTAGGACATGATTGAACGAATGAACAGCAAACATCCATGTACCCTTCCCAAAGTGCTTTCATGTATATTATTCCATCTGAAACACACCTAAGAATTTTGTAATCTTAGTAATAGCCATGAAAAAATGCCTGGCTTCTCCTTCTGGTTATTATGCTCACGTTTCAGAATGGGGGGTAGAGAAGAAGACAATGGCTGGAAAGGCTTTAATCATTTTTTCCCCTTTCAGGTCACCTTTTGTGACCAATTAAGCTTTAGTTCAGCTGGCTGAGATCCTTTGAATGCTGTCACCCTAATGCTCTATGTGAAGAGAAGTTATCATTTAAACCCAAGGGAACTGAGGATAATAATCTCATCCTCCCAAAATATTGTTGGGTGCACCCTCCCAATACCAGCTACATTGCTTTCAAGCAAGAGTTACATTTAATGGGACCTGGAAAATTATCCTACAAGATCACCTCAAAATAAGAACCAGAAGCATCAAGTACTACCCTAAGGTCTCATGACTAGAAGATTTATGTTACCTTAAAGCATTTAGTAAGTACCCCAGAGAGGTGCCCTGCCTCTTGGAATGAGTCTCTTCCAGCCCTCCCCACAAATATTCCAATGAAATCAGTTTGAGTTACTTCTGTATGGAGGCACAGGAATTCACAAGAGGATGTAACCGCAGAACTCCTAAAGCAGTGGTTCTCAACCTTCCTAATGCCACAACCCTTTAATACTTGTATGTGGGCATGTCTGCATGTGGATGGACCCTCCTGGAGATGGATAGAGGAACAGTGTCTCAGTTCCTAAGACCATCAGAAATATGTATTTTCCAATGACCTAAGGTGACCCCTGTGACCCCTGTGGAAGTGTCATTTGACCCCCAAAGGGGTCACAACCCACAGATTAAGAACCACTGTCCTAAAGGAATGAGACATCCTCACTGGGATTAGAACCTATGGAAGAAAAACCCTGAGAGATCCCTGAGGCTTAGTTCTGCCTTTGCTGCTACCTTGGAAGTGACCCTTCAATTCAATTTCTCAAGCAATTATTAAGCACTTATTATTTATTATTATTATATTACTGCAAATACAAGGCTTGGTGCTAAGTGTTGGGAATAAGAAGACAGAAATAAAACAGTCTCTGTCCTTAAAGAATTGATATTCTCTTGGGGCAAACAATGTATACACAGATAGAGAAAATAAATAAATGAAAAAAATTTATTAAGCCCTTCCTTTGTGCTAAGCACTGTGCATACAAATCTACGCTAAGTAAGACAAGGCACCAGACCTGTGATTTCACTGATCTAGAGAATTCCTGGACTATAGGGAGGTGAAAAGGGTCCAGCAAACGTAGCATGAATCTGTCTTCTTGGTAGTAAGGATCCAGTTGGCTCTTCCTAATTATAGCACATTTTACAAAGAAGAGATACTAAAGCACCTGGAAATCTCAACCAAGGCAGGCTGATGACTCCTCTGCACCTAGAGTCTTGGGCAGCTGCCCAGAGCATAGAAAGGAAACATGACATACCCAGGCTCCTATAGATGGCATGTATTTGGTTTAGGACTTGAACCTGAACTCCTGGCTGAGGCTGGTTCTTTCTCTACTATATCATGTTGCATCACAAGGTAAATAGAAAATAATTTTGGGAGGGGGAGAAAGGGCTCATGTTGGAGGATAACTAAGCTGAGCCTTGAAGGGAGCTAGGGATGAGGAGGGAGCTCATTCTATATATGTATAAATTCACAGAACTGAGAAACAGAACACCATGGGCAAGAAACAACAGCAGGCAGACAAGTTTAGCAAGAATATAGTGTGTGCAGGAGAGCCATGCTAAGTCAGTCTGGAAAGACAGGTTGGAGCCAGATGGTAATAGACTTCAAATGCTGGGGGAGTTTATATTTCATTCTAGAGATAGAGGCACTAGGGAAGTATCAAAGCTGGGAAGAGCTGGTCAGACCTCTTCATTAGAAATATTAACCTTGTTCTTGGACAATTTAATTTCCATTGAATTATCTGATTAAAAAAATAGAATAAAATTATCTTTAGATACATTTGGAGTTGGTGAGAGGAGGAAGTGAGGAAGTAAATTTTCAGCAAGTCTACAGCTCACCAAACTATGGGACCCTCTCTCTGGATTCAGTTAAGTACCGTGTTTCTACCTGTACCCATTCCTATCTGATTTCAGTATCTCTTCCATATAAGCACCGTCAAAGCTAAGAGGAAGATATTCTCTGCAGTGTTTCTCCATTCAATAGAATAGCTCAGGTGGGTTGAACGTAGTCTTGCCCAATGTCGGTCATTACTTATATAACCTCCCAGATTCTTCAGTGCTTCTCCTTTATTAAATGTGGTCATTATTAGAAAGAGCCAGCTGGATCCTTCCCACCAAGACCACAGATCCATGCCACCTTTGCCAGACCTTTCTCACTTCTCTGGCTCCCAGGAATCCTATCAAGAGCCAAAGGACACCGAGCCCTTTTCTAATAAAAATCCTAAGAATCCAATTTTGTGTTCCTTTCTTGCTTACCATCCTCAAACTCCGAGGTGTGTTTTGATTATAATTGTCAGCTTTTTTGTTCTGTGAAAGAGCCTGAACATCATCACCGTTTTGTTCCAAATGATCTTTCTCGCTTCTCCCTGCCTCCCTCCTCCCCATGGCAAGCTGCCTGACTCAGAATAGACCGGCTTCATTGAAAATGTATTTTTCTCTGCATCCTCCCTCCTGCTTTGGTGCGGTGCCTTGGGGCTCTGAGCTTTGAAAGGCTCGTTCATTTGGGGCCTGATTCCCTGTAATCTGGAGATGCAGATCAGTCATAACAAGCTATCAACTGTCTCTTTTTCCTATCTGCCAGAAGGGTAAATTCCTTTCAAAACAATTGATAGTCTCTGTCTTACAACATTTCACAACTGGCTAATTAACGGAAACTTGGCTGTCTCCAGGATAAGTGCCTGGATGCAGATTAGAAATACCCAGGGCTCCCCAAGCAGGCAGAAGGGAAAAGCAGAAATGTGTTGGGAATCACCCAATGGATTCTTGCTTATTTGTTGTAAGCAAATCTGCATCTTGTTCTCCTTCCCTCAGATGAGGCCAAGTGTCAAGATAACAAATAGTAAAAAGCAATCTTCAGGAATAGTGAAGGCCACTTGGTGAATAGAGATGCTAAACAGCAGAGAAAACTAGAGAGCTTTTCCCCAAACAGGTGACAGAATCTGCTGCTTCTATGGCCAAACATACTGAACAAAGGGCCATTAAAAAGTTATCCTTGGGGAAATCTCCCCAACTGAGCTGACCGGCCAAAAATCCCAAACGGATGCCACCGACACCATTTGAGAATGAATATTGAACAACTCTAACAGGCTGTAGGACTGGACTATATTTTTGTTTAAAGAAAATTGAACATCAATATAGCTACACTTGTTTAATAAGTACTTACATTTTAATCCATTCATTCCACTGCATAAAGTCATGTAATAATTTTTCTGTCAATCTCTATCTCCCATAGGATTCCTTGTTTTTCCATCTGTTTTCATTGTTTTCCTTTTATGTGGTCATCGTACATATGCAATCCATCTGTTTTTTTTAATTGGTATCATTTCATAAGGTTCTTTCCAGATTTCTTTGTATTCTTTCGTGCTTGCCTATCTCAATCACCTCCCAGTATTCCACTTATTGATATGCCACAACATATCTAATCATAGCCCTGTAGTTATATGAGTAGATAGTAGCCCTGAGTAGACGCTCAAGTTGCTTCCAATATTCTATAATGAACTTTACAGTAATCCTCTAGACCCATTCCCCGACAGTGAGGCCCACTCTATCTCCCCTTGGAGTCCTAGGGTACCTCTAAGGAGTTGAGGCTTGGTTTCCTCTAATGCTTTCACTTAATTGTTTTACTTTTGGCCAATTTCATCATGGACTTCAGCTCCTAGTCTCAGGCGGCTTCTCTCCTGACCTATATTTAAAGTCCCATGTAACCCGACCCCTCCTTCTTTCCAGTCTTGTTATATCTTACTCTTCCTTGCCTCTCCCCACCAAGACACTCTACAATCTATTTTTCACACAGATTTCTCCCAACTCTTTGTTTTTACTGATTGTCTCCATGTCTGGAATTCTCTCACTCCTCATCTCCGTCTTCCTTCAGGTCCCAGCTAAAATCCCACTTTCTCAAGAAGCCTTTTCTGGCCCCCCTTAACAACAGTGCCTTTAATTAATAATCTCCAATTTATTATATGTAACATATACAATATGTACTATTTTGTTACATATGTACATGTGTGCGTATGTGTATATGCATATATACACATACAAACACGCATAAATATATATGTATACATTGTTTGTACATAGTCGTTTTCATGTTGCTTCCCCTGCTGGACTAGGTGCTTCTAGAGACTGTCTTTTGCCTTTCTTTGCGTCTTCAGTCCTTAGCACAATGCCTGGTATACAGTAGGTGCTAATAAATGTTTATTGACTAACAACTTTCAAAGCTCACAAGGCTGTAGTCTTCTCCAATCTCTTTCACTTAAAAAAAAAACAGGAAAGAACAAATGGAAAGAGGCAAAAAAAACATGGGTCACATGTCAGACTCCCTGAGGCCTCTCCCTTACAGTATCATCACTCCCTGAAACAGAGCCAGATGGGAAAAACAAAGAGATGTCCAAGCATTATTCCCTCCCTCCTTAGTGTCTTTTGGATGCATTCTAGTTCCAGCTACAGAGCTAATCAGGAGCCAGCTTCTTTATCACATGCTTATTTATACACTGGCAGCAAGGTGGTGCCATAATGCACAGAGCATTGTTCCTGGAGTCAGGAAGAACTGGGTTCATATATGGCCTTACTAGCTGTGTGACCTTGGACAAATCACTTAACCTCCGTTTGCATCAGCTTCCTCAATAATAGCAGCTACCTCCCAAGGCTGTTGTGAGGACCAAAAGAGATATCATCTGCAAAGTGTTTAGCATATAGTAGGTGCTATAAATGTCAGTTACTCTTATTGTTGTTGTGAAACCAGTTACAGAATGTCTGCATGTCCTCCAGCTCAGAGAGCAAGGCACTGCCACTACACAGGGTCATGCCTTTCCAGAAAAAGGCTCCCCAACCTCTTCCACATGCAAGGAATCATGTCAGTTCCTCTTTACAAATATGGTGCAACTGTGAAAATGCTTACATAAAGCCTTCCCTCACTCCCTCTCTTCTTCTTCTTCTTCTTCTTCTTCCTCCTCCTCTCTCTACTTCCTCTTCTCTCTTTCTCTCCCCTTCTTCCCCCTCTCCTCTCTCTTCTCTCTCTCTCTTCTTCTTCTCCTTCTTCCTATTCTCTCTCTCCCCCTCTTTCTTCTTCTCTCTTCTCTCTCTCTTCTTCTTCTCTCTCTTCTTCTTCTCTTCTTCTCTCTCTCTTCTTTCTTCTCTCTTCTTTCCTCTCTTCTTCACTCCTTTTTCTTCCCCTTCTCCCTCCCTCCCTCTCCATCTCTCTCTCCCATCTCTTCTTCTTCTTCCTCTTCTCCCTCTTCTTCCTCTTCTCTCTCTCCCTATCTCTCTTCTCTCTTTTCTTCTTCTCTCTCTTCTCTCTCTTCTTTTTTCCTCTTCTCCCTCCCTCTTTTTTTTTTTCTTTTTGGAGGGCAGTTGGGGTTAAGTGACTTGCCCAAGGTCACACGGCTAGTTTTTTGTGTGTTAAGTGTCTGAGGCCGGATTTGAACTCGGGTACTCCTGACTCCAGGGCCAGTGCTCTATTCACTGCGCCACCTAGCCGCCCCCCCTCCCTCTTTCTCTCTCTCCATCTCTCTCTCTCCCTTTCTCTATTCTTCTCTCTCTTCTCTCTCTGTCTTCTCTCTTCTTCTTTCTTCTTCTCTTTCTCTCCCCCTCTCCCTTTTTCTCTCTTTTTCTTTTTCTCTCTTCTTCCTTCTCTCTCTCCTTCTCTCTCTCTTTTTCTTCTTCTTCTCTCTCTCTCTCTCTCTAATTTTTAATGACACTTTAATTCCCCCCCAAAACTCCAAGACTGAATTGTTTTAGAGACAGGAATGGTGATTTCGCATTTACCTGTTATCCTCAGACTAGGTTAATACCCATCCATCTGGTACCATTTCTAGGAAGAGATTAATTAGTTGGTCAACAAACATTTGTTGAATCCCTACTATGTACAAGGCTCTAACCTTGTTGACATGAGGGATAAAATAAAAGATTAAGGCATAAAATATTCTCAGAATGTTTGTAGACTAGTTAGGATGACACACAGAAAGGGAATATGCAGTGACTTGAATTAGGAAGTATATATCAACAATAAGTAATTCAGGAACCCAAAGGGAAGAGAGATCTTTGTTGACCAGGTTTATTGGAGGAAGCTTCTAGAATGAGGTAGGACCCAAGTTGGGCTTTGAAAGATGAAGAAAAGATTCCGGTAGACTTTAATAATAATAGTGAATGTTTATGTAACACCCTAAGGTTTGCAAAGCACAACAAGCCTGGGAGATAGAGGTTATTAGCCCCATTTAACAGATGAAGAAAGTAAGGTTAAGTGAGATTAAATGACTTGGCCATGTCATGGGGTCACTTCTGATGTCCTCAGACATTTCTGATTTAAAAGTTTTGCAAACATCTAAAGAGGTTTCCTCTTCTCACAAGTTCAGTCAGAAACCCTGTGTTCTGAGACAAATTAAGGATCACCAAACCCATAGTCAGCAGCCCCTGACCATGTCTTCTCTCTACCACTCACTTTCTGTGTAATCTTGGACAAGTCTTCCCTCCCACACCCCATTTTGTGTTTGTTTCCTAAGGTATAAAAAAAGGGAGGGGAGGATTTTGGAGACTCTCTGAGATCCTTTCCAAGTCTAACATGGTTATTATTCTAATTTACCCAATTAGAGGAGAAAGAAAAAGAGCAAACAGTTGGCTTGCAAATAGACTCAAACAACACACACACACACACACACACACACACACACACACACAAAGATGAGTACTACCTTTGGTAGAACACTCCTTGGGAATTATTGATATTTCTAAAACTCACAGTAATTCTTAGCTTTCTTGCAAATGAGATTTCATTTTATGAATGAGATTGGATTATGCTGTAAAAAAATACTAACACAATTATGTGCAGACAGGAAATAATGTGTCCAGCCTAGGATCAGAGAAATGGAAAGTTAATTACATGCTGGGCTAGAACAGTTTGGATGGTTTGATTGTGTTGTTTTGGAAAACAGAGAGGCTGAATCACACCAGTGGGATGTAAAACAACATACAGAAACTCAGGTTTGGAGGAGAAAAGAAGAAGAATAACCCACATTGATGTGGGTGGGTAGGACTTTCAGGTTTACAGATGACTTTCTTCCCCAAACCCTTTAAGTAAAGTAATTAGATCATTCCATTTTACAGATCAGTCAATCAACAGGTAAGGACGTGTTGTCAGGTATTGTGTATGTGCTTGGAATAGATAGAAAGGACAAAAAAAATCTCTATGCCCAAAGAGCTTAATTTCTAATAGTAGAGACATCTCTTTATAAAAACATATGACATAAATATTAAATTTAATAAAGAAGAATATGTCCAACATAATTAATGGTGGTTGGGGAGGGAGGGAGGGTGCTAGTACGTGGGAAGATCAGCAAAATTTTCCTGCAGAAGATAGCACTTGAGTTGCCACCTAAAGAGACATCTCTATGAGGCAGAGGGAGAGAGGGAGGCATTCTAGGTACGTGTGGAGATTGATGCCAAGGCATGGAGTCTGGAAACAGAGTATCATGGGAAGCAAGGCAAATTTGGCTGGATGACAGAGTCCAGAAGACTGAATAATGTCCAACGAGATGAAAATATAGATTGGGGCCAAGTTATGAAGGATTCTAAAAGCTAAATAGGGGAAATATATTGGATCCAGAGGCAAGAGAAAGTCAGTGAAGTTGATCAATTGGGGGAGTCACACAGACAGATCTGAATTAAAGAAAATTACTTTGGCAACAATGTATAGGATGGACTGGAATGGGGAGAAATTTGAGGCAGAAAGACCTAATAGGAAGTTGTTGAAATGATCTAGGTGAGAGTTGATGAAGGTTGATTTAAGATGTGTGAGAAGTAAAAAGAAGTGAGCTGTGAGAGATGTTGTAAAGGTTGAAAAGGCAAGATTTGGCAACTGATTAGAAATGTAAAGTAAGGGAGAATAAAGAGGCCAAAAGAATGTCAAAGTTATGAACACGGAAGACTAGAAGGATGTTGTTGCCTTCAACAACAAAAAAAGGAATTTTGGAAGACAGAAAGGTTCAGGGAAAAGGAATCTTCAGGTTGGATATGTTGAGTTCAGGATCTCTCCAGACAATTTGAAATGTCCAATAGGCATTTTGTGATGTGAGACTAGAACTCAGAAAAGAGATATTGAGGATATGTAGATATAGATATAGATATGCACAGATCTATAAATATTGATCTGTGAGCAGTCACATAGAGGTGATAGTTAAACTTCTGGAAGCTGAAGAGCCGAAAGAAAATAGAGGGAGAATAGAAAAGGACCTCAGACAGATCTCTTGGGAATACCTGCAGTTACAGGGCATGATGTAGATAAAGATCCAGCACAGGAAACTCAAATGGGTTGGCCATACAGTTAGGAAGCCTAATCTAGTTTTCCAATCTATCATTCTAGTCTCATTGGACATTACTCCCTCTTCTGGATGCCTACAATCCAGGATAGAATCGTGTCATAAAAACTCAAGAGAGGAACAATTATCCAGAGGGAGAAGGTGTTCAACAGTGTCAGATGCAATAGCTCAAAAAGGCTTAGGACTGAGAAAATGCCACTGGATTTGGTGATTAAAGATAATTCGTAATTTTGGAGAGATACATTTCAGTGGAGTTATGAGATTGGAATATCTTTGGATATTATATTGGAATATTGGAATATCACTCCCATATCTTTGCCAAGGAAACCCCAAATGGGGTCACAAAGAGTCAAATGTGATTAAACTACTGAACAACAAAATTTTAGAGAGAGAAATTTCAGTGGAGTTATGAGAGTGGAAGCCAAATTGCAAAAGGTTGAGGAGTGAGTAAGAGGAAAGAAAATGGAGGCAGTGAGTGTAAACAACTTTTTTCAAGGAGATGACTACAAATGGAAAGAAAGATGTAGAACAATGATGATAGTGTACAGTGAAGGCTTGTGAAGGATTAGGGGGACTTGGGCATGTTTGAAGGCAACAGGAAAGGAACTAGGTGAAAGGAAGAGGTAGAAGAATATAGGAAGTGGTGGTGTTGACTGAGAATGTAATCTACTGGATTTGGATGAAGTATACATGTAGAGTGGTTGGCCTTGGCATGGAGAAGGGTCACCTCTTTGTCAGAGACTGGGAAAAGAGGGAAAAAGTAGAAGATGATGTCAAGGGGATTTGAGATAAAGAAATAAAGAGAAGAGAAAACTCACATTGAATGATGTTAATTTTTTAAGAGGCAAGGTCCTCAGCTGAGAGAGAGAGGAGAGGAGGCATGGGGGAGCTTGCAGAGGGAAGAAAATATTTGGAATGGCTTCTGTGGTGAGTGAGATAAGGAATACATTAAAGGAGAAAGAGACTAGCTTGTTGCTGCGAAGGCCCATTTGAGTTTGGATAACATAAATTTTCAATGTTCTCAGTCAACATGGCTGTGAGACTTCCTCTAGTTTCATCCAGAAGCTTGTGAATAGGGGAAGAGGAGACCACAGATGAAGAGTCTGAATCTTAGATAAGGCTTTGCCCAAGATCATGTGTTTTACAAATGTCTGAGCCAGGACTCAAATCAAATCCTGTGCACTTGGCACAAACCATAGAAGAAAGGCAAAGATAGAATGTAAGCTTCTTGATGGCAAGGAGTGTTTATTTTTGGCTTTGTATACTAAGTGTCTACCACAGAGCATGCACACAGTGTTTAAGAAGTGTTTGTCCAAAAGAATTGACTGGGTGCAGCTAGGTGGCACAGTGAATCGAGCATTAGCCCCGGAATCAGGAGGACCTAAGTTCAAATCTGACCTCAGACACTTGACACACTAACTAGCTGTGTGACTCTGATCAAATGACAACCCCAACTGCCTTGCCTTCCCCCCTCCAAAAAATTGGTTGATAACGACAAACCTTTGAGCATTTATGTGGGTCCACCATTATACCAAAAGATATGGGATAAGACAAGGATAAGGCAGTCTCTCCAATCTCAGAAAGTTTATGTCTTTGGGGTACATTTATACCTCCAAAATTGGCAAATGCTACAAATCAGGGCTTGATTTACTGTGTCATTGATTGTCTAGATTTGAGGAAGCAATATTAACACTGCAGATAAAATTTTAAACATAGTTGGGCATTTACAATTTTTCATTTATTTATTTTGCAGAGAACTGGTTGCTAAACACCCATGGATATGAGAGATTTCGGAAGTAAGATGAAAAAACCTGGCAACTTACTGAAAGTGGAGGGGAGAGGGGAATGAAGAATAATGAAGAACTGAGAGTGACTCTGGGGTAGAAAACTTGAATGACTAGAAGGATGGTTGGTGACCCCTATACCTCTGAAACTCAGTAGGCTTATCTATAAAATAAGGGTGTTAATAATAACTGCACATGAAAGTGCCCCATGAGCAGTAAATTGCTACAGAAATGGAACTTCTCATTATTGCTGGAATAGGAAGCCATACTAGATCTTTGAGTATTAGAATAGAACAATGAGCATAGTGCTTTAGTTGCAGGTGGGGGTAAGGGTGTGGAATGAAGAAGAAGGAGGTTGATTAGAGAACCTAATTGAAATCAGTTGATTTCCTTCCAACTCAGGTGATAAAAATAACAAGGGAATATAACAGTGACATCGAAGCACAGATGAAATTATAGAATATTAAGGGCAAGTAAGAAAGACAATAAGGTGTTAAAGCCTTAATCAAAAACGTTCAGAGATGGTAACCAGGAAACGACAGTTTCTGTGGCAGCCTCTCTTCTTCAGCTGAGAACAACAATCATTCAGACCCTGTGTGCTCCTGGAGCAGAATGCTGATAGGCTTGGATATAGAACACTCTCTGAAGCCATGGAGTTAGAAAATAAGCGGGGGGACAGGGGTGTGCTCTGAGCAGCTCCCCATATTGGTTCTCTCTGATCTAGCCTCTCTCTTGCACAATAGGAGGAGGTTCTAATTAGGAATGTTTGTTTGCTCCTGAGGTGAGAAGAAGCTAGGGTGAGATAATGCCCCTGGAAGGGAGGGGAGGAGATTGAGACCCTGAGATACCTGTGTGAGGGTGCAGACACTAAAGCAGGAGGGAGAATGGCTTCACCCCAAGCTGTCTATTAACTTCTTGTTTTACTTAATTATTTTGTCTAACTAGTTGTTAAGCTCCATGACTTCTACTCTACTGAAGTGCTATGAGAGCATTTTAAAAAATAGTGCCCTGGACAAAGTCTCTTTTGCCTTTCCTTAGTTACGTTTCTTCTAATGTTTGAGGACTAGAATTGCCAATGAGGATAAACCCTAGGGTAGGAAAGCTACATCTTCAGGGTGGATTCTGCAAGGGACAGGTCACTTTGACCCTTATGGTTATAACCTGTTGATAATGCTCATAATAAAATTATTATCATATAATTTATAATATATAATAGGGATTATAATAACAGTATTGTTATATAATGTTAATATAATATAATAATTATGATTGATAATGCTTTAAGGTTTACAAAACACCTCCCAATAACTCCATGAATTAAATAATGCAAGAATTATTACCTTCATTTTTTAGAATAAATTAAGACTTTGAAAGATTAAGTGATTTACCCATGTTTAGCTAGTAAAACATCTAAGAAAGGAATTGAACACAAGTCTCCTAACTCCAGGTACAGCATTATTTTCACTGTTTCACTGCCTATGTTAGAGCAGAAGGGGGCCTTAGAAGTCATTTACTGACTACCACCCAAACCATTTTACAGATGAAAAAACAAAGGTCAGTAGCAATGAAATGAGCGAGTTAGGGCTAAAGTCAGAACTAGAACCCAGGTCTGTTCATTCCTAGTCCAGAGCTCTTCCCACTACTCCAAGTCACCTTTCAAATAGGGTTGACTAAGTATGTTAACCACAAATTCAGATGGACCCCCCCCCGCCCCCAAACAGAGACAAACTGAGCAGAGAGGGGAAGAGATGTGAGCTGTCCAAGAGCTCTTGTGTGCTGTTGATTCTTCTTTCTCTGAACTGTTGAAAGAACTTTGTAGCTCAGTATGTCATGATGCCTCCAACATAGTAAGCTTGCAGAAAAATGGGATGGAAATTTCTCTTCTTCACATGTTGTCCCTCATCACTTTAAGTTAGTTTATTTGGCATAAGACAATGAAGGATAAAAGAAATTAAAAATCACAGGAAGAGAATGAAGTATATTATCAACCCTGTCATTCTGTCTACCATTAAAGTTTTTAAATTAAATTTTATTTTTTAAATTAACAAAAATCTGCCTTCCCTCTCATCCATCCCCACCAAGAATGAAAGAAAAACAGAAGGGCAGCTAAGTGGCCCCATGACTAAAGCACTGGCCTAAAGTCAGAAGGACCTGAGTTCAAATCTGACTTCAGACACTTGACACTTACTAGCTGCGTGATCTTGGGTAAGTCTCTCAATCCCAATTGCCTTGCCTTCCCCATCTCCACAGAAAAAAGAAAGAAAAACAGATCTCATCTTAGTAACACATCCAGTCAATCTGCTATTAAAGTTGAAGATGCTTTCAATAATGAGCCTGCATCCTAATGTTTTTGTTCAATTACAAAATGTAGCCACATGATTAATAGAATAATAGCAGGCTAGAATCATTTCTATTGAAACTCTCATGAAACTAAGACGAAATGAATGAGATAAAAAAAATTTAAGTAGCTCCACCCAAAAGATTAGAATAAGTTACAAAAATTTTGTTGTCGTTCAATCATGTCCAACTCTTTTTGAACCCATTGTAGGGAATAGTTTGCCATTTCCTTCTCCAGATCATTTTACAGATAAGGAAACTGAGGAAAACAGAGTTAAGTGACTTTCCCAGGGTCACAGAGCTAGTATTGCATGTGTCTATGAGTGCTTATTAGAAAAATTCTTATGTAAGAGAATCACACAGATATTTTGAATAGCTCTAAGTCTCTCAGTCTTAGCTGTAAGTGGCTTGTCAGAGAGTAGCTGAGAAGAAAGGATTAGAAAAATCATCTGATTTTCCCCACTCTGATTTCTGCCCATCATCCTGGCAGGAGATTTGTGGTGTTCCATTCTACTGTTATTTGCCACAAGTTGAAATGGGCCTCTTTGAAACATTCTGTCACCAAGAGATACAGACAAATGGAAAATGCCAGCCCCTTTCCACCCAGTGAGACTGAAGTCAGAGTATTTACCATTGCAATTGATTTTAAAGGTCACCAAAGCCCTGCTTATCAGGTTGCACAACAGATCTCTCCCATAGTTGGAAATTGGAGGGACATTAAGTGTTGCTAGAGGTTCACAAATTAGACATTTAATGATGACTTTTCATCACTCAGAAAGAATCTGATAGACTTGGAGCAGCCATTCTTTGCCAATAATGATTAAGTCCTCACCCCCTTTTGCTTCAATCCCTGTTCCTTGAACAGAAGAAGAAAGTGGTAATCAAAGAGATTAAGTAAAGTATCCAACATCAGGAAGTTTTGGGCAGAGCTAGGACTAGAACCCAGGTTTCCTAGCTCCCAGATGAGTGGGAGAGAGGTAGGACACTAAGTATTCTGAAGCTGGAGTCACAGAATCAGAACTCTGATGCTTACTGCCTGAGTGCCTTACTTACTTAATTTCTCTGGGTTTCCATTTATCATCCATAAAAAGATCCCTAAGATCTGTCCAACCAGAACTAGGAATATATAAAGGGGACTTTGTGTGGGAGTCTTTTATTTTCACAGCTGAGAACACAGTGTTGGATGAGACCCTGGAAGTAGTCTAAATTCCTTCTAAAAGAAAGAATCCCATCCCATTCTTGACCCAGGATTGTGGGTACTCTGCCAACTTAATGGAAACAGAAGAGATCTAAAGGACATGTCTGGAGCACAGTGGAAAGAGCACCAGACTACTAGTTAGGAGGCTGTGCTTGAAAACATTGCTGCCCCAAGATGGTTTCCTAGTGAATCACTCCATCTTTCTTGTTTCAGTTTCTTCATCTGTAAAATAAACAGGTTAGACTAAGATACACTTTAAGATGACTTTTCATTCTAAATGTAGGACTCTATGCATTTCAGCCCCAATAATGTTACCTGGTCTCAGGCAGACAATTATAACTGCCAGAAGGAAACCCATTCCCTTCTCTTCAGACCTTAGTTTAGATCCTCACTACCTCTCACCTGGGTTCCTTCCTAACTGGCCTCCTTTCTCCTAACTTCCCTTTTCCAATTCATTTCCCACATACCTGGCAAATCTGTATTCCTGAAGGATGTGTCGCTATGCTGCTCAAGAAGATCCTTGCCTCTGGGATAAATGCAATTCCCTCTGTTGTTTGAAGCTCTTCATTATCTGCTTCTAGGATTGTTACATATTACTCTCCTTCATACATTCCATGGTACAGCCAAACCAGCCTTCTAGCTGTTCCTCATTCAAAACATCCTTTCTCTCATCTCTCTGCCTTGCACAGGCTGTTCTCATGCCTCAGATACAACTCTCTTTTTTTAACCTCTGGCTTTTGGGGTAGTATCTGGTGTTACACACATTCCAACACATATAGGCAGTTCCCCAGAGAATGGCTACTTTGGACTTAAGGTCCTTTAACATAAAACTGTAGCTCATGAGCTCCCACCAAATGTTTTTTCTTTTTAACAGTCAGCCAGAAGACACAATTGGCTCAAAGCATAAGCACAGTAATAAAATGGCATAATAAGAAAAACAACGACTAAACAGTTCTCTTGTAAACCTGGGCTCTACTCTTCCATAAAGACACATAACAGAGGCTTTGTATATGGTTTCTATTCGTATTTGTATGCTGTTTCCCTCAAAAGAACATAAGATCCTTAAGAAAAGGGACTATTTCATTTTTGTCTCTATATACCCAGTGCCTACCACACAGTAGGTACTAAATAAATGTTTGTTGAATGTATGTATGTATGTATGTATGTATGTA
>CM053598.1:75360275-75427381 GCA_028646575.1 Pseudocheirus occidentalis | reverse complement strand
TAACTGTTTGGACTTGAATTAGTCAATTACCTTCTTTGGGTCTTAATTTACTGATCTATAAAATGAGACTAGTTGATTTCTAAAGTTCCTTCTAGCTCTAATATACTACAGGTCTCCCAAAGTAACAGAGTAATCCCAGAAAGATAGTTCAATGCATCAGATTTCCAACTAAGAAAGCCTCCAATTCCACAAGAAACCATTCATCTTCTCCCTAGGCAAGAGAACAAAAGGCCAATGCCAGAAACTGGGAAATCTTCAGATGACTAACCCACCTGGCATCTGGTCTGACAGAAGAGCCTCAGAAAAGCATTAACAGCTTTCCCCGTGGTGAAAAACTCTACTTTTGACAATTATGTCCACACCTCTCTTGCCAGAAGGAGAGCAATTTGGACAGCTCCTGGCTTCACAGGACCAGCTCATCCACAAGAAGGGGCTGCATCCCTTAGTGGACTAGGGTGTAGAACATGGATTATTTTTTTCCTCCATTTGGCAGGAAGAAAAAACCTGAAGTTTTCATGATCAGTATTCAGTCAGTGTTTGCTAAATGTTTTTGAAAGCCTTGAACTTTGAGGAAATAAAAATTGTCTATAAAATGGCTTTATAGGTTATCAGGTTTGCTTCTAATCATAGCAACTAAGGATTTAGTGCTGAAAAGTCCCTTAGACTTCATCTAGTTTGTGCTCTTCATTTCACAAATGAGAAAACAGAAGTCCAGACAGAAACCCAAGGCCAAACAGAACATAAGAGGCAAAAGCGGGATTCATATCAATGTCCTCAGACTCCAAATGCAGTGATTTTTCCACCATGTCAACTCAGATTTCTATTGAATTTTCAGGCTTACTATTGTCCCACCAACCCTAAAAGGTAGATCATACAAGTACTAGTATTCCCATTTTATAGATTATAAAACTGAAGCTAGAGAAGATTAAGCAACTTGTCCATAGTCATACCAGATGTTGGAACCTGAATTTGAACCCTGGTCACCTGACTACAATTCCAGTCCTTATGCCCTAAAGCATGTCAGGCAGATGTTGGAAGCCAGGATAAGAAATGATTACTACATTGAGTCAATCTTGTTTTGGGAATTCTTGCCCTATTTTATCTCCTTTTATTTTATTTCATTTTGAAAGAATCAGACCTTGTTAAGTACCCCCTACAATACTCTCCCCCAGATTTTCACCATCACAAATCCAAATGCTACTAAAAATATGACCAATTAGATGAGGTCCTGCCAGGTTTAATCACTTTCTCTATAATAATGAACACAGCCATGGGTGGTTGCCAGAGTAACCATTAGAAATCCATTTCTTCGAGGGTAATCAAGAGCCTGCTTATACCCATTAATCTATATTAATAAAAGACCAGCCTACACACAGAGTCTGATGGGGCCCCTTCTCAAAAGAATATTTAGATTTGCCTGCTTACAATGCAGTTGTAAGCAGGATATAATGTCAAAACCTCTTCCCCGCCTGGATCTTGAAAGCAAAGTCCAGAGAACTGCTTGGCATCTGGCCTTCATTTGTTTGGATGGATGTAAGATCTAGCTCCGTAGAAATGCACAGAGCAGAGGAATCACAAAAACCACCAGTGGACAAGGTGGGGATGAACTGCAGACCATGAGTGTGTTTTCAAAGATCTGAAGACTATAGTAGCTTGCTAGCTAAAACTGAGTCACAAACGATAGTATTATTCATAAGACAGCCTGGCACCTTGTTAAAACTCTGAATTGGGAGTCAGGGGCTCTCCACCTCAACAGAAAGGTCATGACAAGAAAGGAAGAAGCTCTTATCGAAATGCTAAGCTCTGAGGCTTAATAGTTCCCTAGTTAAGTAGCACAGAAATTCTAAGGCCAGCTGAGCTGGCTCCAAAGTTGATTGTTACATTTTCAATGCAAGTATTTATACCTTAGAAATGGGCAAAATGCAAACTGGGGATTAATTTATTGTTTTGTTGATTGTCTAGACTTGAAGAAAATATTAATAATATGGATTAAACTTAGAAGTATTTCTGGGTTCAAGATTTGTTTGTTTCTTTTATTTTTTGCTTTTTGGAGAGGGGAAGGTAGGGCAATTGGCATTAAGTGACTTGCCCAAGGTCACATGGCTAGTTTTGTGTTAAGTGTCCAAGGCTGGACTTGAACTCAGGATCTCCTGACTCCAGGGCTGGTGTTTTGTTCCACCTAGCCACTCCTCCCCCCACCTATTTGTTTCTTTGTTGTTGGTGGTGAGACTTCATTGCTAAAATTTACCAATTAAAAAAAAAAGGTCAGTGAAATGTAATTTCATCAATTCTAATGTGGTCTCTCCCCCTTCAGAATATACAAGATCACAAGGCTCTTTTTTGGCATAGATTTAGTCATAATTCCTTTATTCAAAACTTTCAATGATTCCCCATTGCCTACCAAGCAGACTTACCTTGTAGAACAGGTATTTGTCTATGTTTTACATCATTCACTAGACTATAAGCTCCCTGAGGGCAAGGACTGTTAGAAATCTTTGTATAACTCTAGGGTTTTTCATGGTGTTCTGCACCAAATATGCACAGATATTTCATTCAGTTAAATTGTTTTTTTTAAATTGACCATCATGACATGAGAGGCCTGTGAAATTGCTTTTTGTGTAAATCTCCTCTGTCAAAGAAGATTGGATCCAATCATTGAATTTCAAAACTAGGAGGGGAACTTCTAATTAGAGAACTTAGACTTAGAGAACTTCTAATTAAGCTCCTCATTTTGTTGTTGTTGTTGTTCGAACATGTCTGACTCTTTGTGACCCCATTTGGGGTTTTCATGGCAGACACTGGAGTGGTTCGCCATTTCCTTCTCCTGCTGATTTCACGGAGGAGGAAATGGTGGTCCAGGGATCTTAAGTGATTTTAAGATTAAAGGCTCATTAGGAATTAGAACTGTAAGAAATCTGGGTGGCCATCTAAACCAATCCTCTCATTTTACAGATTAAGAAATTAAAGGCTGGAGAGCTTGCCCAGAGTCACGCTGGTAACAGGTAACCAAGCTAGGATTAAAATCCAGGGCTTCAGATTCCAAATCCAGGGCTCCTCCCACCTTGCCATGCTGCCTCTTGCTCAAAGTTGCACAGCTAATTAGTGATGGAAACAAACCTAATGTCCTACTGCTTGGGAAGCATGATGAGGCTGTTATGTAACTACGGGTAAGTCCAAATAAGTCCAGGTTCTCTCCATCCAAAGGATCAGTTTTCAAGTGAAAGAGTTGAAAGGTAGAGAATTCCCTGAAACTGGCATTGGGGCCACCCATCAGGGAAAGTATGAGTCAAAGTAGAAAGAACATTCAATTGGGAGACAGGCTACCTGAATTATGATTTATGCTCTGACACTCTCCAGGTCTATGGAGAACATGTCAGCATTTGTTAGGCTTTTTTGATTAAATTGGTTTTTGTCCTTCATTTTCTTTTTTTTTAATCTTTAACACAACATTTAATGATTTAATTAATAACAGTCTATTTAATTTTATAATGCTGATATTTCTTTTTTTTAACTTTTTATTGACTTATTTGTTTACTTTTAGTTTACAAAATTCAGTTCCAGAATCACTTGAGTTTCAGATTTTCTCTCCTTCCTTCCTCCCCCTACCCCCATGGTGGCATACAATCATGTATAGGATCTGCTAACTCTTTCACATTGTACAATAGTCGGGTTGTATAGAAGAGTTGTAACCAATGGAGTGAACAATGGGAAAAAAAGAAACAAAAACCAAACATAGAAAAGAACGGTAGCATGTATTGCTTCAGTCTCCATTTAAACTCTGGTCTTTCTAGATCTTTCTCTGAATGTAGATATCTCCTTACATTCTGAGACTTGTAGAGTTGTCTTTTAACTGTGCGTTGCTGAGAAGAGTCCAGTTTATCAAGGTTGGTCGTCACACATATGATGTATCTGTGACTGTGTACAAGTTTTTCTTGGTTCTGCTCTTCTCATTTAGGATCCATTTGTATAAGCCTCTCCGGGTAATTAAGAAGATCAATGATATCATAGGTGACACCTTGACTTGTGCATGAATTAGATTTTTTTTAATATTTTTTTATTTGTTTTCTTGTTTACATCATTCATTTTCATTACATTTTTGAATTACAAATTTTCTCCCCGTCTTGCCCCTGCCCCAACCCTAAAACAGCAATCCCACTGTAAAGCCCCTCCCCTGCTCTGCTCTCTTACTTTCTGGTAGGGCAGGGAGGGTTTCCCTATCCCAGCCCCTGTATATCTTAATTCCTAGTTGCAGGTATTGCAGAGCTTTAAATTCTAGATTCTTCATGAATTAGATTTAAATTGGAGTTGTGCAAAATTATCAGCCTCTCTCACTCTCTTTTCTAGAGTCATCAAAAGTCCAGGGGTGATGGCTATGGATGCAGTACATGACCTTGGGGTCTTCAATGCCTGACAAAACTCTTAAGTATTCCAAAGCACCTGCTTCAGTCACCTTCATGGCCATTGGAACAAATTGTTCCAATCTATTCATTCTTTTTTTATTTTAAATTAAATGTATTTATTTTTAGTTTACAACATTCAGTTCCCCAATCCCTTGAGTTCCAAATTATCTTCCCCTCCCCCTCATGGCAGTATGCAACGTGATAGAGGTTCTATCTTCACATTAAACATCAGTCAAGTTGTAAAGAATTACAATCAGTGCCAATCCACTCATTCTGCCAGAGAAAGTCTTCACATAATTGCAGTGGACATCCCCCTAACTCACCAACAGGTCTGAGACCTGCCAGTTACGTTCAACCTGCTTTAGCCCATCTGCCAAGACAGTTTACCAAGCATGGCCCCTGTACATGCAATAGTTTCTTGGAGCCACAGGTAAGAACTGGATGGATCAAGTGGATACCAAAGGTGGATGAGCAAGCCCTCATATCAACAGTGCTAGTCCTCCTAAATAGCCCATAGACCCTTTTTGACTAGATTACTAAACTAGTAAATGAGGGGGATGGTAGAGACATAGCTTATCTGTATTTTCACAAAGCTTCTGACAAATTATTTCCTACTATTCTGGTGGAAAACTTGGCAAGATATGGGTTAGACAATAAGACAGTCAAATTCATAACTGTTTGGACAGTTGGACTCAAGGAGTATTTTTAAATGATTCTGTCTCCATGGCAGGACATGTCCAGTGAAGCATTTCAGAAATCTGTGCTTGGTCCTATACTAGTAAATATTTTAATCAATAACTGGATAAGGGCATGCTCATGGAATCTGAAAAACTTCCTAACAAGTAGAGATTGGAAGGGATTGGTCCAAGTGGTGGTGAATTGCCCCTTCCCTGGAGGTCATGAAGCAGAGGCTGGATAGTCACATCAGGTATGATATAGTCAGAATTCCTCTGGACATGAGTTGACCTCAATGATCATTGAGGTCCCTTCTAACTCTTAAATTCTGAGCTGCCAGAGATAGCAGAGCTATACATTTAGGCTTGATGGAAAGAGAAACTTAGCAATAATCGGAGCTCCAATGGCCTGCCTTGAGAGCTCTCCATGCTTCTCTGGGCCTCTCCTTCTGTACTAACCCCTTTAATGATTTCAGCAGCTATGAGTTTTTGTTTTTTATTTTAATTTGGAGGGTTTTCTTAAATTTCTTTATTTACTTTTAATTTACAACATTCAGTTTCACAATCCCTTGAGTTCCAATACAATACAATGATTTTTTTTTTAATGTGGTGGTTGAATCAGCAGAGTTTGGTAAGTGCTTAATTAAGGAAGGTGAATAGGACAAAAGAGTTATGATGACTTTGAGGTTATAAACCCAAATGACTAAGAGTATGCTGGTACCATTAGCAGAGAAAGGGAGTTAGGTAGGTAGAAATGTGGTCCTGGGGTTATCAAAAGAGACTCTGAATGTATTGATTTTGTAATCAACTGGGTAGACATGACAATTAAACCCATAGCTGTTATTGAAGCAAACTACTTGCTCTCTCTCTTTTTTGTTTTATTTTTTTTCCTTCTACACTCCCCATGACAGCATGCAATCCCATAGGTTCTACAAATACTTGCACATTAAACATAAGTCAAGTTGTAAAGAAGAATTATAACCAATGGAATGAACTCCACAATATTTCTTTTCCTTTTCCTTTTCCTTCCACTCACATGATCCCTGTGCCCATGTTCAGGCTCTCATTACTTCTCTAAACTATCCCAAAATTGAAACATACTATTTTTTTATTATTTTTCATTTTCTTTGTTTTTTCATGGATTGGTTTGGTGTTGTTTTTTTCTGGTCTGTGTTTTCTTTTACAACATGAGTAATGTAGAAAATATGAAACTATATTTTACATGATTACATACGTATAACCTTTATCAAATTGATTGCTGTTTCAGGAAAGGGGAGGAAAGTAAGAAGAAAATTTGGAACTCAAAAAAAATTTTTTTTTGCTTTTTGAAGCGGGGGAGAGCTGGGCAATTGAGGTTAAGTGACTTGCCCAAGGTCACATAGCTAGTAAGTGTTAAGTGTCTGATACTGGATTTTAACTCAGGTCCTCCTGACTCCAAGGCTACTGCTCTGTTCACTGCACGACCTAGCTACCCCTGGAACTCAAAAGTTTTTTAAATGAATGTTAAACATTGTTTTTACATGTAATTGGAAAAAATAAAATATTATACAAAGGAGTGGAATGAAAATTCCAATTACACTTATCCAAAAGTGAAATGGGTCCTTTGGGAAGTAGTGGGTTCCCCCTCACTTGATAACCACTCATTTCTATGGAGAGTGGGTTAGGTAGAATAAGGTCCCTCTCCTCTCTCAATCTGGGATGCTATGATTTTATTCCACATCTCTCTATGACTGCTGCTCCATTTCCTGACAATCAAACACAGGTTTCAATTCTTTGTGATAACCAAGCATTAACAGCTACCCTGTGTGTCACTCCCAACCTAACTTCTTCTACAGCACCTATCAATTGGTGTGAAGTAAAATCATGCTGTTAGAAAGTTAGTTTTATTTTGTGGAAAATAGTTTGCAAGTAAGAGAGCATAGTGACATTCTCATGCTCTTTGCCTGACATTCTCAGAATACCTTTGGTTAGTCTTATACAGCCCTTTATACTTGTCAAAGTGCCTTTATGTCATTTATCCCCTTTAATCTTTACAATAGCTCTTTGAGGTAGAAAAGAGAGGAATTATCACCCCTGTTTTACAGAATAACAGATTTTGAAACTTGGAAAGAAGTTCAGCAGCCTTTTAGTCCCACTCAAATCTGAGAAAGAACCCTTCTACACATTCTCAATAAGTGGCTGTCTACTCTTTGTCTGAAAATAGCCAGCAAGACACTAATGCACTGTTAGTGGAGTTGTGAACCCATCCAACCATTCTGGAGAGCAATTTGGAACTATGCCCAAAGGGCTATAACATACCCTTTGATCCAACAATACCACTGCTAGGTCTGTACCCCAAAAAGATTTTTAAGGGGAAAAAATCCATTGTACAAATATTTATAGAAGCTCTTTTAGTGGTGGCAAAGAATTGGAAATTGAAGGGATTTCCATCAATTGGGGAATGGCCAAACAAGTTGTGGTACATGATTGTAATGGAATATTATTGTGCTATTAGAAATGACGAGCAGGAAAATTTCAAAAAAACTGGAAAAACTTCCGTGAAATGATGCAGAGTGAAGTGAGCAGAACCAGGAGAACATTATACACAGCAACAACAATATTGCAATAAGGAATATGAATGACTTAACTATTCTTAGCAATACAATGATCCAAGATAATCCCAAAGAATTCATGATGAAAAATGCTGTCCACCTCCAGAGAAAGAACTGATGTCTGAATATTGACTGAAGCATGCTATTTTTCACTTCCTTCCTTCCTTTTTTTTTTGTTATTCGTCTTCTTCCACAAAATGACTAACATGGAAATGTTTTCCATGATTGCACATGTATAACCTATATCAGACTGCTTACCACCTCAGGGAAGAGGGAATGGAGGGGAAGAAGAATAGAATTTGAAACTCAAAACTTAAAGTGAATGCTAAAAAATGTTCTTACATGTAATTGGGGAAAAAATAAAATATTTGTTAAAAAGAAGAAAACTCCCAGTGCAAGGGAATTCCCTACTTCCTAAGACAGCCCATTCAACTTTTCGAAACTCCTATTGTTAGGAAGCCTTTTCTCTCTTGATATCAAACCTAAACTTACCTGCTTGCCATTTCCATTGCTTGTTTCTGATTCTGTCTATGGAAGAATTTGACTTTTCAGACATCTCCTTGGGATATGAAGTTGACTCTGAGTTCTTGAAGACTATCACAGTAGAATATGACTTCTAGAGCTTCCCATCATGCTTGAAAGGTCTTCGTTAGGGCCACATTCCAAAGGGCTCTTCAACAGGCAGGTTAGCATAGGATTAATTTTTGTCAGTCACATGAGCTCCTCAAGACAATCTACTGAGGTACTAAGAGCTTACAATCTGTATCAGTGGAAAGAGTAGCCACATGGACAAAATCACAAGGTATCGACAATTGAAAAAACTAAGGAAGAGAGGTAGAGTAATTTCCTCCAAGGTCATGTAGCTATTTAAAAATAACTTGGATTACAATCCAAATCCATAGGAACAAAACTGATAGAAAAATTGAAAAAATATATGCCTCTGTAAAGGAGTAGTATAGGGGGAAAGGGGTGGCTCTATATCTATTCTTTGGAGCCATGCTGATTCTTTGTAATTTTACAATATTCACTTTTGAATATCTATGGCTGTTGTTCATGGCCATTATATTGTTGTGATGATTGTGTATATTATACTCCTAGTTCTACTTCACTTTGTAGCAGTTCATGCATTTCCCCTGGCTTCTCCATACTCATCATAGTTCTCATTTCTCATTTCTCATGGCTCAGTAGTACTCTATTACCTTCATGTTACTATGATTTGTTTGGTGGACGTCTACTTTGTTTCCAATACTTTGCCATCACAAAAAGTGTTGCCATAAATATTTTGGTCCATGTAAGGGCTTTCTTTTATTAATGGCCTCCTTGGGGGATAAATCTAGTAGTATAATCTCTGGGTTAAAGGGTATGGCCAGCTTGAGTGGAGTAGAGAATGTATGAAGAGAAGTTCCATGGAATAAGACTGGAGAAGTAGGTGAGGTACTCTCCTGATTCTCCAATCAGTCCTTCCAGGGCTTAAGTGGGTCTGGGCTTAGCTTATCTGTTCCATTTCCAAATACATACATGCAGGAGCATAAAAACTGAAAATTTAACAATTGGTTCTCAAAAGCCAATTCAAACTGACTCCAGCAGACTTACAAAGGGTTCAGATGTAGTCAAGCTGATTTCCCTAGACTGGGAAATAAGATACAAAACTTAACTATAAATTTGGGAAATCTTAGTCCCAGAGAGACAATGATCTCTTGCCACTCTGGAAGAAAATGAATCTATCTCAATCTATATCAAGGATGGGCTTTCCTGCCAAACCAGGAGATCTTTAAAGAGACTGTGGAAAAAGGAGAGCAAAGAGGGGAGCAAAGAGCAGCCAAGAAGTGAAAGACTGGCAATGACCACCAAGGTGATGGTGATAGCAATCAAACAGAAAAAGAGAGAAGCTTCTGCAAACATTAGTGATACAAGTTCCAAGGCAAGAGATTGCTGGTTGTGTCTACCAATTTTGAGTGACAGTAAAAAGTTAACTCCCTCTACTCCTCATCCCTGTTTCCTGTTTGCTAAAAGTGTTTTATATATGATTTCCTTATTTTATTAGGATCTCTTTATTTGCTGGTTTTGATTTTATTTCCTAACTACACTATCATAACTGCTTTGTGAGACATACCTTTGTTGGGAGTTGAGGTGGAGGACGTGGGGTAGAAGTCAAAATGGAGGATACCAGTGATTAGCTTAAAATTCACAGGATTTAAATAGGATGGAGATTTGTATCTCAATCTAAAACAGTATTTTTTATCTTAACTTGGGGGATGAGCTCAGTGTAAGAGAATTTTAGGGTGATGTTTATTAATAATTTTTATTCCTAAATAGAAGGATGGAGGTAGATAGAAGACTAGAAAGAGACAGAGACAGACAGAGAGCAAGACAGAGAGACAGAGAAAGAGAGAGAGAGAGACAGAGACAGAGAGAGATGAAGAAGCACAAGACAGAAAGAAGAGGGAGAAAGGGAGGGGGAGAGAGAGGGAAGGGGAGAAAGAGATAGAATTATGTAAAGGGAAAAAATGAAACACGCAACAGAGAAAAGTCATTGATGCTTTAAGGAAATTTTCCAGGAGATTATATTGATGTATAGGAGCAAAGGAAGGTTGTAAGGTCATTCATATTGAAGGGACAAAATATGATCTGGAAAGAATTTGTCCCTCCCATTTTGCCTATAGGAGGGGAGAGTCAGAACATCCTCCCAAATTTTGCCTCAAAGTGCCATCTGCTGGTAGAGCAGGGATTTTAATCCTTTTTCATGTCATGAACCCCTTTTTGGCAGTCTAATGAAACCTATTGATCCCCTTCTCAGAAAAATACTTTTAAATGCCTAAGATTTAAAAAAAACATAAAATCACAAAAAGATACGTCTCACAAAAAAACCATAAAATCACAAAGGAAACCAATTCTCCCTAGTTAAGATCCCTCGACTGAGAGGTAATCCAATTTATGAGGAACTTGCATTTGGATCATTAAAAGTCCAAATAGGATAGCATCTGCTCTTCATCCCAGGCCTCACTCAACTCCCTGAATCAAGGATAATGTCTAGCAGCCCTTTAAGAGAGTCAAGTCCTCTTCCCAAATCTCTCTTAGCGGCAGCGTTAATCATGCCAGATAAGGGATTCAGCAGCTGTCTGTTCTTCTTTATAATGAGGTATAGGACACACAAGATAATGCAAGGGGAGACATAATCTGAAGGCAAACAACATAAATTACAGAAATGAGCCTTGTGAAGGTCTAATAAGACAATAATTATATTTAGGAAAAAGGCACAGCTCAGAGCCTGGCACATAGTAACACTTCATGCATGCTTGGCCCCTTGTTCCCTTCCCCCAAATGTGTGGGAAGTTGCATAGAGCAGATTGCAGCTTACTATGAAGAACAACAGGGTAGCATGACATAGGGGTTTTTTTAAGCCTTCTTCAGAGTCTCTTCCACAAAACAAGTGAGAAGTAAGGCAGTTAGTGTCCCATCAGTTCCAGTTATCAATTAGCACCATTCAACAAGAACAGCCCTACAAGAATAGGCCAAAGCGCAGGGCATTCAGAGCTCAAACACATTTGACCCTGCCCAATGTGCTTCCTCCTTCTTTCCCTGTGGATCAGTCAAGATGGATAACAAACCTCTTTTCTGACTTCTCTCTCCCACAAATCATATGATCACAGACTTAGGGCTGAAAGAAACCTTAGAATCCATCAAGTACAGTCTCCTCCCACCCCCATTTTACAGATGAGGAAATTAAAATTCAGAGAAATTAAGTGACATGTCCAGAGTCCCAGTTAGTATCTAAGGAAGGATTTTAACTGGAGTCTATGAACTTGTTTTAAAAATATTTTGATAACTACATTTCAATACAATTGGTTTCCTTTGTAATCGTATGCATTTAAAAACATTGTTCCAAGAAGGGGTCAGTACGTTTCATCACACTGGCAAAAAGGTTCATGGCACATAAAAGGGTTAACCATGACCCAGAGTTCAACACCTGGGATGAGCCCATTTAATCTCTCCGGGCCTTACTTTGATCAGATGTAAATTGAAGGGGTTTGGACCTTCCAGTTCAAAAGGCAATGAAGCAATGTGCAGTTTAGAAATTTCTCCACCATCACAGATAAGCTATATCTCATTACAGTGAACTTTACAAACAGAAATAAATGAACTTGTGGGGCTCTCAGCATAGAGTTAAAAGAGAAACACAGGCTGGAGGTTCTAATTCCTTTTAAGTGGCCATGGTTGAGTGGCTTTCCATCTAGATTTATTCTGCTTGGCTGCAGAGAGGAGAACTATGACCAGATGTCCTAATTCTAGGTGGTATAGTAGATAGAGCACTGGCACATAGATCTGAGTTCAAATCCTGCTTTAGATGCTAGCTATGTGACTCAGGGCAAGTCACTTAACTTCTGTCTGCTTCAGTTTCCTCGACTGTAACATGGGGATAATACTAGCACCCATTTCCCAGGGTTTTTGTGAGGATCAAATAAGGTAATAATTATATTTAGAAAAAAGTACTTAACACAGAGCCTGGCACATAGTAAACACTTCATAAATGCTTATCCCCTTGTCACCTTCCCCCAAATGTGTGGGAAGTTATATGGAGCCAGATTTCAGTTTATTATAAAGAACAACAAGGCAGTGTGATACAGGGGATTCAAAAAAAAAATCTTCAGAGTCTGAGAGACACGAGCTCAAGTTCTGATGCTCAGAATCTGATACTGAACAAGTCCCTTGATTTTTCAGTGATCTAAGGCACTCTCTAAAATTCCTAAACTGAGCAGAGCAGGTACTGATTTGGAGCAGTTTCCTTATGGGAGCTCTCTATTCCAATGAGGTCACAGGTCCAGTCAAAAGGCATTTTAAAATGCCTCTTGCATCCTTCTTCTATTCTAGGTTTTCATCACCTCTCATGTATTTTTGTAATAGGTCCAATTTGGTCTCTATGTCTCTGGGCTCCTTTCTCTCTAATCTTCCTTCATGCAGCTACAAAATTAAAAAACCTAAACACAGATTTAAGCATTTTTCCAGCATTTTTCCAGCTCTTCCTTAAATCAATAGCTCCCTATTGCCACAAAATCCTCAGCCTAGAATTTAAAGCCCTCCAGGAGCTAATTCTCACCTAGTTTTCCAGTCTCGTTTCATTTTATCCCTCACACCTTCCTTTCCTGCAAACAGAGCTTTGAGCTACTGTCTCCTGCTTCTGTATCTCTGTACAAAAAGCTCCTCCTCCTTCCCCCTGCCTCTATCCACTTTCTCCTCCCTGCCTCTCAGAATCCCTGACTTCTTCCAGTTTTTATCATTTTTTCCTCTTGCAATTATATTATATTGTTTAGTATATACTTTGTATTTACTTAATTGTGAACATGTTGTTTGGTCCCTTCCTGCAGTAAAATATAAGACCCTAGAGGGCAGAAACTGTTTTTTTGTCTTTGTATCAAGATTACCTAACACATAGTAGCCGCTTTCATAAATTTCAGGTTGCTTTGACTTGAACTGAACTCCACCCCTTTGCGTCCTTGATCCCTTTGATAGACAAGGGGGGGCCCCTTCTCAGAATAGGAAATACAAAAGAAAAGCCAATTATACTGACACACAATTATCAAAATATTAACAAGTTCACAGACCCCAGTTTAAAAACCCCTCAACTATGAAAAGGGCTGCCTCATGAGATCATAAATTTCCCATCACTGCAGGCTTTCCACATGAGCCTGGATAACTTCTTTGCCGGGGCTGCTGCAGAGGAGATTCAAGTTTCAGGCAGTCTAGACTAATTGACCTCTGAGATCCTTTTACAGCTCCAAGATTCTGTGATGTTATAATTCCCTGGGACTCAGTTTCCCCATGTATAAAGTTAGGGGGATAGATGCAATGATGGATTCCACTCCCAGCTCTGACCGTCTATGATTCTACTGCATGAGTTAACTCAACACAAGAGGGAATGAATTTAATCACATCTCGTAAAACATTTTAAAAGTCCACCCTCCTCCTCTACCCACCCCCTGAAAGAAGGGACCTGTGCTGGTCAAGGATGGGAGAAGCTATCATCAGCTTGATTTAAAAGCCTTTGTGGGGAGGCTATGCCAAACAGGCAGTGTGTGCTGTTGATTCTGGGAGGTGTGTGGGTGTGGTAGAATCTAGAATTACATGGATGGCTGCCAGCCAGCCTGAACCTGGGCTCCCAACTTTATCAGTCACAGGGGCAGCCTCATCTGCTGTCTCTCTCTACCTACAGTTCCCAAGTAAGTTTTTATGAACTGGCAGTGGAAGGGGGAAGACCTGGAGAAGGAGATAGACGGAAGGAACAGCTGGAAAGTCAGTGTACTGCTTAACGCCTCTCAGAACAGGAAATCAGGACTGCCACCCTCCACTAGGCCTGCAGAATGAACACACCTGGCCCGTAAGTGAACAATCGAGCAGGATTAGGCACCACCATCCGCCCTACCAGACCAGAGGAAGAGCTTGTCATCAATACTGAGCCTTACAGTAGAAAGGCATTCTCCAAGTGTGGACATCCTGCCTTTCATTCAGTACCCTTTTCTCCAGGAAGCATTTCCTGTTCCCACCAGCTGGAAGTGATCTTCCTCTCATCTGATCTCCTAGCTGTTCACATCCTCATGAGCTTACCACATTTGGGGTTGTATAGCCATTATGTTTCATTGTCAGAGACCACATCGTAACCCAGAAACTTCATGGAAGTTTGCCCTTGTATTTTTAAATATTTATCTATTTTGTATTTTTCCTTATATTTATTCTAAATGTACAAAAATACAAAATAGCTCATCTTTCTAGCTAGGTGGCTGAGATCAAGTCTGTCTGCCTCAGTTTCTTTAACTGTAATACCACATTGGGTTGATGTGATGTCATTTGATCTTCACAATAGCCCCTTGAAGAGAAAAGATGGTTTATCATGATCCTTGTTTCAGTCACATACACTGATAACTACAGCACAAATACACAAATGCATAAAGGAAGTGGACAGAAAATGGGCCCTGTGAAGTCCAAGGGGAATGGGGACAGTAGAGGTGACTCATAGAATGTGAGCTTCTTGAGGGGAGGAAGTGTCTCACTTTAATATTTGTGTGGCCAGGGCCTAGCATAGTGCCCGGCACACAGAAACTATCAAAGAAATGCTTGTTGATTTTTGATTGGATTGGAAACAAGGAAGGAAGGAAAGAAGGAAGACAATAAGTGCCTACTATGTGCCAGGCACTGTTCTAAGTGCTTTATAAATGTTATCTTGGTTTTAACCAGAGAAAACTGGAAATCCATGGGGAAAAGCTTCTGAGCAATACAGAAAATAAAAATTCAGCAAATGCCTGTGATAGGCAAGGAAAGAGGCAGCTGCTACATTCAAGGAATGGAGGACTGATCTTGGAGTATGGAAGAGGGCTCCAGGGGGATTGAAGCAGCATGGAATGGAGGAAAGAGCACTGGATTTGGAGTGAGACAGTCTGGGTTTGAATCCCACATCTGCTACTTACGACCCATGGGACCTTGGGCAAGTTATTTGACTTGCTTGGGTCTCAGTTTCCACATCTGAAAATGATGGAGTTAGATAAGATGTGCTTAGTGCTTGGAATCTATCTTCTGCCACTCCTGAATCCCTGCATCCCAAGGTTGTACTGGAGCCAGCTTCAGCAGAGCTGATTGTTAAATTTTCTGGGTAAGCATTTACACATTGGGAATCAGAAAACTACAAATCAGCTCTTGATTTATGGTTTTGTTCATTATCCAGACTTAAGAAATTGGTGGAGAAAATCCTTTTTTTTTTTTTTTTGCTTTTTGGAGGGCAATTGGGGTTGACTTGCCCAAAGTCACATGGCTAGTGTGTCAAATGTCTGAAGTCACATTTGAACTCAGGTCCTCCTGACTCCAGGACCGGTGCTCTATTCACTGAGCCACCTAGCCGCCCCAGTGGAGAAAATATTACTAAAATAGGACATGGTTAAAAATATATTGTGGTGTTTTTTGTTTTTGTTTCCAGAGAACCAGTTGTTAAACATTAACTAGGATATTATACAACCAAGGACTTAACCCCCTGAGGTCTCAGGCATGTCTCTACAGCACTAAATTACAAAAAAAAAAAAAAAATTTTTTTTTTGATCTGCATCCATGGAGAAAGTTTCCCAGTTCCTTTCACTGATGAAATCACAGCTGCTGCCACCACCACCCCTGCCCCACCCCCCAAAATAAATAAATAATGTTCAAAGGCTATTGTGGAGCACTGGGGATTCAAAGACAGAAATGAAAGAATCCCTTCCCTCAAGGAACTTATATTCCACCATGGTAGTAGTTCCTATTTTAACTGTTCATAGATGATTCAAGGGGCTGTAATTAAAAATTATTGAATGATGCCTTAAGCAGGAAGTAGATGCTGAATACTTTATCATAACATTATCTTGGGACTTTACAACTTTTTTGGTGTTGAAAAATGTTCAAAGAACCAAAAATATCGGGAGACTATCCATTCCAGCTCTAATTTCTGATTCTATAAACACAGACAAGTGCAATATGGGGGCATCATGTGGATAATGGAAAGACCAAAGTGCTTTAGCATCCACAGCTTGGGATCCTGACAGAGTCAAGTGGCAAGGAGCTTTAGAGCCTCAGAGGGGAGTGCCATCTTTACTCACTAGGAAAGCCACTGACTTAGTTATGGGGAAAATCTTTTACCAATTTGGTTTCCCCTTGGTTCCCTCAGATCTTCCATCATATCAAATAGCAGATTAGAAACAGTATAAGAGACTGGAAGCCAGTTGGAAATGAGAAGCAAACAGTGAAAAATGAAAAAGAAGAGCGCTAAAGGAAAAGAATCACCAATTACGGTGTCTGAGGTCCCGGAGGATCTTAGTAGCTCTGGAGGTCACCTCCAGAAAGCAGCCAGCAGATGTTCTGAGTCATCGAGAAAAGATTCAGTTACACTGGGTCTCTGTGACTGAACAAGACAGGGAAATGTAGAACACATTTTAGTAAAGTTTCCTCCAAAAGGGTAAAATAACAATAATAATGTCTTAAAGTATCAGTGCTAAGGGAGATACATTTTCATGAATCTAAAAAAGTCAGTGATGTGAAACAGTGAGTAATCATAGTGTTTTTATGCTTTGGTTTATTCACATCATCAATCAAACGGAGGCGTTTGAAGAAAAGAACAAATTAGACTTCTGCTTCAAACCCATCAATGGCTCCTAATTGCTAATCAAGTAGAATCACAACTTCTTGGCCTCCTCTTCAGGGTTATTTACATTCTTTCTGGTCACAGTCAGGGGGATGCTATAGCCAGCTCAGAGTGGTTCCTGAGAGCCAATGGCTGAATTGTGAGTGGAAGCATTTACACGGAGGAAATCTACAAATCAGGGCTTGATTTATTGTTTGAGTGTCTAGAATTAAGAAAGTATGGAGAAAATATTAATGACTCAGATTAAGCCTAAAAGTATGCCATGCTTTTTTTTTCAGAGACAGCTGTTAAAAATTTACAATCCCACCTGGAGTCAGGAGGACTTGAGTTCAATCTCAGATACTTACTAGCTGGGTGACCCTGGGCAAGTCACTTAACCCTGATTGCCTCCCTATATACATACACACACACATGCACACATATATTGTTTACTTATATGTTATATATCATATTATGTTATATAATTTGTTTACATATAAATATATAGAATTTATATATAAATTTATAAAATTTACCAGCCAAATTTACCTTTCCAGACATCTTAGTGCACCCTTTCATGGAGCTCTGCCTCTAGAGTTCAATTTCCTGCTTTTAAATCCTAATTCTGATACCTACTGTTACTGGGTGGCCTTGGGCAAGTCTCTTCCTTGGTCTCAGATTTCACATCTGTAAAATGAGGGAATTACCTAGATGGCCTGGGTCACTTGTTCCTACAAACACACTATGTTCATGCCCATTTCTGCGTCTCTGGCCTCCTTACCCTTTTTCTTCTCTTTTCTTCTCTTCTGATGTGTCTGTCTACCTATTTATGGATCATCTAGTCCCATCCCTTCATCTTATAGATGAGGAAACTGAGTCCCCAAGAAACTAAGTGATTTACCTAAGGTCACATAACTATTCTGGGAAATGCATGGCCTCCAAATAGCCTTCTTGTAACAGTCCCCAGCCCCATGCAAAGGCAGTCAAATTCAAAACAACCAGCAAAAAGAAGTTGAAGGGGCTGGGGGGAGTAGAGGAAGGGAGAGGAGGGGAGGAAGGGAGAGAAATACCAGGGAGTGCCTGGCATGGGGGCATGAACACCAGAGGTACTGGTGGAAAATGGAGAGTTACCTAAATTTGTGTTTTTGGAATCTTTACCCACTATTCCTAGCTCTACCCTCTAGAGTCCAAAAGGATAAACTGAAATCTTTTCACATGACAGCCCTTCAGATAATTATAGACAACTATCATGCTTCTCCTAAGTCTTCCCTTCTTCAAACTGAAGATTCTCAGTTTTTTCAATCAATTGAAAAATTGAAAAAGGCTAGCAGGGATTCACAGCCTTCCACCATGCTGGTTGCCTTGCTCTGGCCACTTTCCAAATTATCAATGATTTTCTAACCTGTGATCTAGATGTGGTTTTACTTAAAGCAGGGTATAGGTGAGTCTATTGCCTCATTATTTTTGGAAACCTTGCCTCTTTTTGCACAGTCCCAGTTATACTACCAGAAGTGGAAAACCTTCAGGCTTTGAGGCCACTTGTGGACTTCTAGGTCCTTAGGTATAACCTTTTTTTTTTTTGCTTTTTTTTTTTTGGAGGGCAGTTGGGGTTAAGTGACTTGCCCAAGGTCACACGGCTAGTTTTTTTGTGTGTGTGTGTTAAGTGTCTGAGGCCGGATTTGAACTCACGTACTCCTGACTCCAGGGCCAGTGCTCTATTCACTGCGCCACCTAGCCGCCCCGGGTATAACCTTTTGATTGAGTCCAGTTTTTACAGAACAAATCGTTTCATTAAGAGGATTTGTTCTTTAAATTTGGATTCAGTCAAAGGACTGAACTTGAGGACCTAGAGGGTCACATATGGACTTGAGGCCATACACCTCTGTCTAGTTGTTTGGGGGGAGAGGGGTGCCTTATCATATTATTGACTCATAAACTGTTATCTAACCATGCCTCTCACATTTTGTAACTGTAAAATTGATTTTTTTAACCCAAGGGTGAGATTTCAAACTTAACCCTCTTTAATTTCATCTTATTTGATTTGGTCCAAGAGAAATGATTATTAATAAACAATGATCTGGGGAGATCCAGAGTTCCTCCTTTTTCTATAGTCCTCATTCCAAAATTCAGTCTTCTGGAGGACATTACTGATAATGAGATTGAATTAACTCTCCCCAGTCTTGGTCAGACCCCTGACTCAACCACTGAAGGAATATAAAATGAAACTAACAGTTCATTGTTTTCTGCTCAGGCTTGGATAGGGGATATAGACTCTTTGTCCACATTTCTCCTAGGCTGGGGGCAATTTAGAAGTAAATGACATAATCTAAGTTAATAGGTCCACCCCTCATTGTAATATTCATTCTCTCTCATTATTTGTTCACCAATCAGAGTAGACTGCCACCCTGTGGAACATCCACTTTTCCAAGACCATATAAGTCTTGAACCCACTGCCATGAGGGTCTTAACATTTGAGAGTTCCACTGACCTCTTTTATTAAAATGCTAACATTATTAATAAAATGCCTAATTATCCAGAAATTGTGTCTTTTGAACTTTTAAAACATCATATGCCCAAAGGTCTAGCTTCTAAAGAGACTTCTACATGCTATCATTTGAGGCATTAGCTATCTTACATAGCTTCGTATATCATCTGTAAATTCCATAAAGTTGCCATATATTTGACCTGGGACTTGGCCTCTTGGGCAGGTCGATGGTGCCTTACTTACTGTGTGACCTTCCTTATCTTGGATACCAATTTCTGTTCCGTCATTTTTGTTTTATTCTTTCCATTCCAAAGTCATTGATAAAGCTGTATATACACAGGACCAAACCCAGAAACTTAGAATATTCCACTAAAACCCTCCTTCCAAATGAACAGAAAACCATCAATGAACACTAGTTGGGCCCAGTATCAATCTAATTGACACATCTCTCCATCTTTTTCTCAAGAATAACATGAGTTTTGCAAAATCTGAGTAAATTATACCTACAACATTCTTTGAATCTGCCAGTATATTAACTGTCAAAAAAAAAAAGAATAAAAGAAACAAAGAAATATAAAGAGACAAAAAAAAAGTCAGTCTGGCATGGTCTTTTTTAAAAATAGATGTGTTTTTATCCTTTTAAAAAAATGGCCAATCATTTCAGTTGCATCCAACTCTTCATGATGTCATTAGGGTTTTCTTGGCAAAGATCCTGGGGGTGGGTTTGCCATTTCCTTCTGCAGCTCCTTTTACAGATAAGGAAACTGAGGCAAACTGGATTAAATGATTTGCCCAGCATCACACAGCTAGTAAGCATCAAAGGACATATTTGAACTCAGGAAGACAAGTCTCCCTGACTTCACACCCAGTACTCTACCCACTGTTCCATCTAGCTGCCCCTTACATTTTTACATTGTCTATGTTCTCACTATATCCTTTCCTCTCTACCCACCCAAAGAGTCATCCCTTATGAAGAGGACTTTTTGTTTAAGACAAGAGAACAAAATTTTTTTTAGCAAAATCAATTAATACATTGAAAAAAATCTGACATTATTATGCCATGTTTCACACCACTGACTTCATACCTCTTCAAAGGAAGGAAGGGGAGTTGTCTTCTCATTTCCCTTCTTTAGGGCTAAGTTTGTTCTTTGTAATTTTGCAAGCTTCATTTTCAGTTATTTTGTGGTAATTGTTCTTTCCAACTAATTTTAATTGTAGATATTGTCTTCACTTTGTAACAATTCATAAAGTTTTCCTATGCTTCTCAAGATTTATCATTAAGTGTTGTTTCTTACAGTAGAGTAATTAATACTCCATTATATTCACATACCAGAGTTTATTTAGCCATTCTCCAATTAATGATGACCTACTTTTAACGAAGTCAAGAAATCTCTCTGTGATCACCATTTTATTTTCTAGATGTTAACTAAGAATCTCTTGAATAATCCATTCTAGAATTCTGCTAGAAATCAAAGTCAAGCTTGCTGGCCTGTAACTTGCACATTCCATTCTCTTCCCTTTCTGGAAAACCTGCATGTTAGCTTTGGGATGGCACCTCTCTAGTTCTCTGTAGTAGCATGTGCAAGGACTCAGTAATCATGTGTGGTAATCCCCTCAGGATTTAAGAATGTTGTGCATCTTGGGACATCTTGGGAAGGTTCGTGGCCCCTTAATATGTGGCCTTACTTGTCTTGGATATCAATTTCTGATTAGGGAATTTCGTTTTATTCTTTCCATCACAAAGACCATTTTCCTTGGCAAAGAAAACAGCAAACAAGAATTAAATAGCTCTCCCTTCTCTCTGGTACCAGTCATCATCTTTGTTCAGTCATTCTGAACAGTGATCCTTTTCCTTCAAAGAGATTCTTTGATGCTCCTTCCCACAAAATAGCTTCTTTTTTTTAAAGAATTCATTATCCTTTGCTTTCCCAGACATATTCTGCTCATGAAAAGCTTCCGCACTCCATAAACAATGATCAGTACTAGGTCATTACATTTCTTGCTTCCATCCCCCTCTTTCCACTAGGATACCCATTGTTCAGTTGTTACAGTTGTGACTGATTCTTTGTTACCCCTGTCTTGGCAAAGACACTGGAATCATTCACCATTTCCTTCCCCAGTGGTAAAGAAAGGTAATATGGGACTTGCCCAAAGTCACACAGCTAGGAAGTATCTGAGGCTGAATTTGAATTCAGGTCTTCCTCAACTCAGGTTTTCCTGGGCATCTACCTCAAATTCAAATCTGGCCTCAGACACTAATTGGGTGACCCTGGGCAAGTCACTTTGAAGAGGTTACCCAAAGAAGGTTAGGGTTGCCTGAGACCCCAAAATACCAACATGCCGGGTCCTGCAGAAAAAACTCCACTCAAGTCTTCTCAGCCAAAGAAAAGTAAAGTTTATTGAAAGTTTATTAAAAGTTCACCATATGGGATAGACTCTTAAGGAGCCAGTCTATGCTAAGCTATTCTGTGGCGCTCTCACACACGGAGGGAAGATGGGGTCTTATATACAGAGGAATCTAGGGGCAGTCTAGAGGAGGAGTTTGGGGAGGGTCTTCAGGAGGAGCTAATGAGGTCAGTGCAATTTTGATAGGCTCCAGGGTAGGAAGCAGATGAACAGTGGAGGGCTAGGCTAGGTTTGGACCCAGCCACAATGAAATACTTATGGCCTCTGCAAATGCCTCATTAAGCAGGAAGATTCAATCAGACTTCAAGGGTTTCCCAGAGCCTGTACCTCAAAGATTCAAGGAGAGCTCAAGGGGGGTCCCAGAGCCTGCACCTCATCAACTTCACCCTGTTTGCCTCAATTTCCTCATCTGTAAAATGAGCTGGAGAAGGAAATGGCAAATCAGTCCAGCATCTTTGCCAAGAAAACCCCAAACGGGGTCACAAAAAGTCAGACGCGCCTGAGGCGGCTGAACAATAACTTCGTGACTCCCAGTCCTCTCACCACTGCGCCACTTAGCTGCCTAGCTAGGGCGCTCGTTACTCCGTTCAAGACTGACATCATCTAGCAAACAGTGGGTGTGCCAGGCAGCGTGCCAAAGCTCTTTACAGATGTTACCTCACTTGAGCTTCACAACAGCCCTGAGACAGAGGCGGTATTATTATCCACATTTTACAGATGAGGAAACTAGGGTCACACCAACTAGTTAGTGTCTGAGGCCAAATTTGAACTCAGGTCTTCCTAACTTCAGGCTCAGTGCTCTATCCACCGTGCTACCTGGCTGCCCGAGTTTAGCCCCTCATCACCTGTCTCATAGATTACTACAACAGTCTCAGAAATGATCTCCTCACTGTGAGAAATGATCATTAATAAGCAATACCTTGGGGGAGATTCAGAGCTCTCCCCCCATTCCAAAGTCCCCATTTAAGTTGTCTCTTGATGGGCATTACTAATAATGAGATTACATAAACTCTCCTGGATCTTAATCAGACCCCACTCAACCTTACAAGGAATTTAATCTGAAGTGGGGAAGCCCCATGTTCTACTCTAGCTTGGGTGGAGACCCAGCTTTTGGTCTGGATTGCTCAAGGTTACTGGGGTCTAAGTAGAGATAATTTCTCTATCCAAAGGTGACCTGATGTCAGTAGCAACCCCTCATTGCTTTTAAAGGGCATATAAACCCACAATTGTCTTTTGTCTAAGAGAGATGGCCAAAAGACCATCCTTTTTAAATAATCTGCTGGTTTCATTAATAAAATGATTAAGTTATCCAGAAATTAAATCTCTTAAATCTTTTTAAAAAGTCACCCCGCTTCTAATCTCTCTGCAATCTAATTTGCCCATCACACAGCTGCCAAATAGATATTCCTGAAGCCAGGGTCTGAACGTCTCTCTCCTGCTCACAAAGCTCTAAGAACTACAACTTGTACCTGTGGGACCAAATAGAAATTCCTCTGGCTGGGCATTTAAATGCTATCACATTCTGGCTTGGGCCTACCCTGTCAGGCTTCTTTGTCATTTCTGTCTCTTGTCTTCCACAGATTTCCGTTCTGTTAAGGGAAAAACATCTCCTCTCTGAGTTCATGTGGTAGGTAACTGCTACCACGACACAGAAATTATAGAGGCCAAAACCTAGGTTTTATGACTATCTTCAAGCATAGATTCAGACCTCAGAGAAAACCTGAACAGACGTTAGGATTCCAACCAAACTTCTTATAGGCCAAATTACATCAAAGTGACAGAGAAATAATTCTTTTACATATTGTAATTTTGTACATTCCTCCTAATATACAAAGCCAAAGAAATTAAAGAGATGATAATAATAATCCCAAAATTCCTTCAACGACACAAAAGCTGAACAAACTTAAACAATCATAATCTCATATATCCACTAAGGAAATAAAACCATGCCAAGCAAACTCTATAGGTAAATTGAGTCAGGTTACATTAAAAGGATTCACAAATATACTGACTGTTATTACCAAGATAATGGAAAACACTTGACATCAGGGAAGTCAGTCCTTCAACAGTTAGCTAGGGGGGGCCAATATATATATATATAAATTCCCACTGTACTAGGCATCCCCAGCTCACAGTGAGTATCCCTTCCTCCCATCTCTTTGTCTCTGCTAAGGTTGTCCCCCTCCACTACAATGTAAATCTCCCCACCCCCGCCTCTTAAAATTCCTCACTTTAAGGCTCAGCTCAAGGACCACCTTCTACAGGAGGCCTTTCCTTTTTTTTTTTTTTGGAGGGGGGAGAGCTGGGCAATTGCAGTTAAGTGACTTGCCCAAGGTCACACAGCTAGTAAGTGTTAAGTGTCTGAGGTTGGATTTGAACGCAGGTCCTCCTGACTCCAGGGCTGGTGCTCTATTCACTGAGCCACCCAGCCACCCCAGGAGGCTTTTCCTGATCCCTACAGTCACTTGTGCCCTCCGTCTCTAAATACTTTATATATGTTTATATTTTCTTTTCTGTGTAACTGTCCTTGAAGGCAGAAGCTGTTTTTGTCTTTACATGCCTTTATATACTTGCCTGAAATCTAATAGATGCTTAATAAACATTTGATGGATGAATGAATGATAACTGACACTGCCGCCTGTGGAGCAGCAGTGCTGCTTTGATGTTGTCCCGACCCTCTGCAATCAGGGGCACAGAACAGCAGTGGTGCCTCCTGGACTGCTGTCGTGGATGCTGTGCCCTTTAGTCGTCCAGGGCTGGTTCCTAGGAAGGTCTCTCTCTCCCTCTCTCTCTCTGTCCCTCTGTCTCTCTCTCTTGTCTCTCTCCCTCCCTATCTCTCTCCCTATCTCTCTCTCTCTCTCTCTCTCTCTCTCTCTCTCTCTCTCTCTCTCTCTCTTCCTCCCTCTCTAAGCTCTTTAGATATCCTGCTCTCTGATGACCAACGTAATTGTGGTCTGCATCTCCCAGGTCCCCCCACAGACCTGGTAATTTCTGACTAGTCTGACATAATCACAAGGAATCAAACTAATTCGACTTTGCAGGGAGGCTGAAAATTACTTGAGAAGTATGACTGCAGCAAAAGGGAAAAGATTAAAGGCACCAAACACAGAGGCTGATGTAGGAAAGGACATCAAAGAAGGAAACCGCAAGACGAAAGTGTTGTTTCCTTCTCCCCACTCCCCCCCCCAACAGCTATCTGATTAGGAGCTGGGGAGCTCAACCACACAGCACCCCTGGAATGCAAAAGGGAGAAATGCAAGATGAAATTCAGATGTTCAATACAAGATGGATGGAAAATCCATTTCTAAGGAAGAGAACTGAAAAATTAACAGGGGGTAGCTTGGCTACATGTCTCATGGGTCTCATGGGAAGGCAGGTGGGACCAGTTGGGACAACCACTGCACTGCAGAGAAGAGCAATATCTTGTTGGGGGTGAGGGGAGGTAATGAGATGGAGTCCCAGAGGGAGGAGTCAGGGAGTGCCACAGGGGGAGGAAGTCAGGAAAAGGACAAATGGAGTGCCTTGGTTTAACAGTTTGTAGGGTTATTCTAGGAAAGTTTCCTATAAATTTCACAGGAAACCATAGACATTTCCTTTGGATTGTTGTGGATTGTTGTAAGACAGATAAACACAGCACACAGGAGACCTGCTAGCAGAGGTTCACTCTTAATCTGGTCAGACAAGAAAGACACTAAGAAGGGAGCTAATAATCTTACTTTATTCTGGTCTAGTTTTCTCAGAAGAGGATTGCTGATAAGGGGAGCACAACTCCTACAGCTCCTCCAATCACCCTTCTTGCAGGGGCCAGTGAGAAGGGGGCACAACTACCCCTATGTCTTGATGGGGTCAATGGAGACATGTATAACTTGTGCATTCAATCCTAAGGTTCCCCTCAAGCTTCAGTGGGGGCCAGTTGAGGCACATACAGCACTCCAGCGTGTGTATTCAACCCTAAGGTTCCCCATTCACTGCCCACAGTCCAACTGCTTTATAGGGCAACAGCCTGACAAGTTTATATCATCTCACAAGTGTATATCACCTCACCCCTGTATCTCACTGTGCAGTTACATTTAAGCACAAATGTTTATATTCATCATTACATAATGTTGTGCAAGCGTAATGATGTTTTGAATTATAATTGTGAGAACGTATATCTAATACATGAGAACAAGAGATTATTATGGCCATGGATCCTGGGAAATTGAACTCTAAGAAATAATAACAAAAACTCACTTTACACACACTAAAATCCACCTTACTTACAATTATGAACACTAATAAGAGACATTTACTAAAGGAAATGAAATGAGTACGTATCCTAGAGGACTGCTGGACTTGGGCCACAGCTCAGGAAATAGAAAAGCTCTCAGGGATCAGGATCTTGTTTATTTACCTTTATACTGTCATCTAGAGAACCTCTTTTTTGACCACTTCTTCCTGGCCTCAGAGTAAGAGGCAAAGTGCTAGAATTTCATAAGCATGTGTGGATTGCAAGAGAAAATGAAGCTTGGTTTTCAGAGCAATACTTCTCAGGAATATACAATCTCATGTGAGTGAAGAGAGGTCCCCTCTAAGACTTTTAGTGGTCACATTTGCATATGAAAAGTTTAGGAGTGGGGCTGACTTGTTGACAGAAATAACAGCTTGGCTCCCTCAGAATATTTACTACTTACCAGCTTTCCCTCTTTCCAATCAGTTCCAAAACCAGGAAAGTTTAAAAATACAGTTGGGAGAAAATTGACCCTTGAGAAATACTCTGTTAAAGAAGTGAGGCCTTGGGACCTGGAGCTGAGATCCTACTGCCTAGGAGATAGCAAGCCTCAGAACCGAAGGGCCAAGGGAGCAAAACTGGGGAGATGCTCTGATGGTCCCTGAGGAAAGGCTCCTGTTCTTTCTGAAAGAGTCTGGCAATGCCCTAAACAAACATTCCACTGAGGCAGAAGCTAGAGGCCATGGAGAATAAGCCTGCTTACCAGCAAGGAAAAGCTGAAGCTGCTGTGGCCAGCATCAAATAGGTCCTGAAGGTCCAGCAGAACAGAGCCCAAAAGAGCTTCTCACCTAGCTCAGGTGAGGGGGCAGAAAGACACTAAAGGCCTTACTGCGGTCACGTTTGCCCACATGTAACCACTCTCCTGGCTAATGTCTAGCGTACTCACAAGAGTAGTAGCTCCAGTTTAGGGAAGAGGTGTTAGTATACCTTTTGAGGTAGAAAGGAGTGTTTGAGGAAGGTGTGAGACCAGGATTTATTTGACCAGCCAGAAAAGTGATCAAAGAAGACAGTTACTGTGGATACAAAAAGGGCCCTAAGGTTTAAGAGCTGCTTTTCCAGTATTTTGTGAAGCCCCTTCTTTATTCTGTAACTCAAAGGCATCCTAAAGTCCTTTCCCCCTTATCTTGAACCTGTACCAGAAGAATTGCTTTGGTCTCTCTTATCTGGTGGTCCTTTAAATTTTTAAACCATATCCTTCTGCCTATCCTCAAATCCTTAAACCATAAAGAATTCCCTTTGTCTTTTCCATCCTATCCTTTCTTGTCCCATCTCTAATCTTTAACCTCCATAAAAACCTTTAAGACTGCATCACTATTCTGAAACCTCTATATAAACATAACACCCCCCAAAATCGGGGTCTCCCTTAGTTTTCTTACTAAGGAGGCCCCATGATGCTTTTTTTCACATAAAATAAAAAGCTCCTGTTGGCTAAAGGAGAAGATCTAAGTGAATTTTTTCACACCTGAACCTCCCTCTCCCAAAACTATGCCCTCAACATAGACCAGCTTCTTACCAGGCCAGTTCAGGAAAACGCCTTTGCTTTGAACTAAAAGCAGTCTCTGGAACTCCTTCCCTCCTCCTCTCCACCTCCTGGCTTCCTTTAAAGCCTAGGCTAAAATCCCACTTTCTGCAAGAAGCCCTTTCCTTAATCTTAGTGCCTTCCTGTGGGGATTATCTCCAGTTTATCCTGGAGATTGTTTGCCTTTTGTCTCTCCCATCATTTTATGAACTTGAGAACAGGGACTGATTTTTGTTCATCTGATTTTGGTTTAGATTGCTCTTCTTTGCATCCCCAATGTTTATTAAAGTGCCTGGCCCACAGTAGGCATTTAACAAGTGTTTGAAAGTTTATGAGCTCTAACTTAAGAAATATAGTCTCCCATTAAACCTGAAGCTGTCACCTAAGGGATTCAGCCTACTGCTGTGAGTTGGGAGGGGTAGTCCAAAGGAACACTCCTACTATGTAACAGACTTATAAACAGAACCTTAATCCATAGATTTGCTAATAAAGGCCTTGCATTGTCTTGAACCAAAAGTTGTCACAGACCCAGAGTTTGAATCCTGGCTTTGCAAATGCTAATTTTATTACTTTTGGAAAGTAATTCTCAAATTCCTGCCTTGGTTTCTTCATCCTGTAAAATAAGGGATTTGAAGGATATAACCTCAAAAGAACTCCTCCTAGCTCTGCAATCTTAGCATCTTCCCGTTGGTTTAAAGTTAACACTAGGCAAAGCAATGTTAAAAGGTCCAGGAGATTGTTTTCACAGGAACGATGTTATGAATGACCAAACAACAATGACGCGGTATCAATAAAGTTATGAGGAAATTACTTGAAAGGGCTACGTTGATGGGTGAGGGGGAGAAGGAAGAACACAGGCTGGTTTTCTTCTTTTCTAGCCAAATTAGAAGCTAGTCAAAATTCCAAAGGCCTTGGATGGGCCAGCAGGAAGATGAAAGAGGGAACCAAAGACTTGGGCTGTTTAGCAGTTGTGGCATTAATTCACTGTGGGACCCTAGGAAGGGACCCTCGGAAGGGACCCTCGGAAGGGACCCTCGTTCCCCTTGGCAAATGAAGGTATTGGGCCAGACTAGCTCCAAGTTCCCTTCAGATCCTGTCTGACATATGCACAGTAACTGGTCTTCTCTTTGATTCCACCAATATTTAGAAGCATGACAAGAAGATATTGTGCAAGATCCTCAGAACAGAAAAGGCAAAACAAACTCTTTACTGTCAAGGACCAGCATTTGAAGACATGAACTTGAAGTAAAACTGGATACACTTATCTCTAAATCTAGGCCCCCATAGTGGATATACCCTCAGGTCACCCCCAGGGATAAGAGAACAGCTGCAAATTGTGGTCAGATTGGTCTGAAAATCCATTTGCCCACCAGGAAAGAGCAGGAGCTTTTGAATACATTTGGGCAGGTCTTTTGACCCCCTGCTTAAGTCTCTTCTGTTACAACTTCAGAAAAGTCACCCAACTTCTTTCCAAAGGAATGACACTCCATTAGAGCCTACCCTTGGTTCCAGACATCCGTAAATTGCTTTCTCACCAAAGTCTGGCAGGAAGAAAATGCATTTTCAAACTCAAGGTTAGGCTGGATCTATTTTCAAATCTGTGGGGGATCTTGCTATGAAAAGCAGCTCTGTGACCTCCTAATCCCATCCCTGATATGTTATCCAGTCTGTCCTTAGAGGCTCCATAAATGAAAGAGGGAAAGGGGAAGACAGAGTCAAGATCCTCCCGGAGAGAAGGTCAAAATGTAGAGTCCAAGTGGGTGCTTCTGAGAGGGTAACCCTGAAAAATGCTGCCTGTGGGGCTCTTCTCAAGCCTCTCCTTCATTAGCATAATCAAGGTTCCTTATTTTAGAGCTGTGGAGGATTCGCAGGTGTTGAGTGACACAGAAGTGGGAGGGAAATAGAAGAGAGCTAGGAATTCAGGGACTCTGGGATTCTTTACCTCAAAAAAGGAAAAGTCTTCGTGAGAGGGAGCACGGCAAAGCAGGATAGAGGCAGGCTTTGGAGTTGGGAAAACCTGACTTCATGTTCTGCCTCTGGCATAAATACTTGTATGACAATGAGGAAGACACTTAACCTCTTCTTCCAAGTACTTTTTCTGATTTATAGACCAATATTTTTCCCTTTTAAGCCAATAATTGCTGGAAGAATTGTCTGCACTTGGAGAGATTAAGGAGTACAATTAATGGGCTTTTCCCTCAAGGTTTTGCAAACCAATATTTATTGAGAAAATATGCAAAAATGGAAGTACAAACATCCCTTCCTCCAACAATACCTTCTCCCCTACACCACCTTCCATCCTAGGGGAAGAGTGAGATCAAACTTATAGATGTTTCTACACAGCATTCACCCCACCCAATTCACTTCCAAATGTGGCAGAGCCAATGGATGATTCCCCATCACTCTTTCTTGGCTTTATTCTTGTCACTAATTCACTGGAGCCACATAGGTCACTTCTTGTAGCAAACTATGGCAAAGGCCTTGGATGGGCCAGACCTCCGACATCTCACTTGCCTTAACTTTCAAAGCTCACAAGGTATCAGCCTGGTTTATATTCTACCTAAGAGCAGGAAAGAACAGACACAAAGAGGCAAAGAAGAGACACGCACGATCGTGGATAGCGAGTTAGCGCGTTGTGCACTGAACGTGGAATGAGCAAGATGTGAGTTCAAATCCAGCTTTAGGTATTTCCTGTGTGATCTTGGGCAAGTAATTTAACTTTTATCTGCCTCTGTTTCCTCAACTATAAAATGAAGATAATAATAACACCTACCTCCCAGGGTTGTTGTGAGGATCAAATGATAATATTTGTAAATCAACCAGGATAGCACTTGGCACATAATAGGTGCTTAATAAATTCCTATTCCCTTCCCCTTTTTGGCCCACATTAGACCAAGCAGAGGCAGCTCGTAGCAGGAGGCCTCTGCCTCCCTTGCTGCCACCTCTCTTAGCAACAGCAGGGCCATGTACAGGCAGCTTCGGGGGAGAGAGGGCCCAAGGTCCCTGTCCCACTTGGAGATGACCCACAACAGTGTGTCCCCTTGCTAACCACCAGAGAAGGTATAACTAACTCCAGTGCCAGGCAATTCTGTAAGTAAGTTACCAACAGCCTGTCAATCTGCATTGGTGGAAGGGATTTCCATATCAGAAATTCCATACACTTCTGAAATAAGAGGGATACACAGAGAAAAAGACCTTCTATTGCTGACCTTACAGTATAAGTTAGTGATCAAAACAATGGCCTCGGCCTCAAGAGCCCCGACCTATATTCCAGGTTCTGCCACTAACTTGAAATGTAACATTGGGCAATGTTCATAACTTTTTTGGGTCTCAGTTTACCCAGCAATAAAATGGGAATTAAAATAATCTGCTTTCCCTATTACATGGGACTGTTTTGAGGATTAGGTGAGCTAGTGGATGCCAATGAAAAATATGGAATCCGGGGCGCAGTGAATAGAGCACCAGCCCTGGTGTCTGGAGGACCTGAGTTCAAATCTGTCTCACGCTTAACACTTACTAGCCACATGACCTTGGGCGAGTCACTTAATCCCAACTGCTCTTCCAAAAAGCAAAATAAAAAAGTAAAATACGGAATGCTATAAACTGTAAGGCAAATGCAGCAAACTTGCTGTTAGCCAACCAGATTAAAATGTAATCAGAAAACACGTAATAAACTATGAATAAAAATACAACACAGATCATGCTCATTTGTAACTTTCTATGTTAACATGCTGTCAGGGATCCCTTTGGGAATTTCTGTTTTAATCTGACACCACTGATTCGAGGTATTCAATAGAAGCTTTAAGCCAAATTTATCACAAAGATGGCTTTTTTTCCCTTCCCTTTTCAGACCAAGGAAGAGCTAGAAAAGGTTCTCCCCAGGCTTATCCAAGTGTTTTAAGTGTATCATTAGCTTACAGAACGTTAGATCTCAAAGGGACCCTAAATATTCAAGAGTATTCACACAATAAATAGTTAAATGCCCACTACACGTAATGCCCTGTGCATCATATATACTGTGCTTTACACAGAGGGGGAGAGGACGTGCATTTAGGAAGCACCTCCTGTGCACCGGGAGCTGCCCTCTCTACATTTCTGGTTATTTGATCCTTGCAACGAAGACTCAGTGAGGTGTTATCATTATCCCCATCTTACCATAGAGAGGTTAAATGACTTGCCCAGGGTCACATAGCTATGAGTCTGAAGCTAGATTTGAACTTAGGTCTACCCGAATCCAGGCCCTGTGGTCTACTCACAGTGCCACCTATCTGCCCTGGATACAAAAACTTACATGAGTCTCTTCTCTAAAGTTTACAATCTCCACTGAATCCTCCCTCCCCGTACAAGTGGCAAAAATGGGCCTCGAGAGGAAAAGATGACGCGTCCTGGGCCACACCTCTAGTTATGGACAGAACTGGGATGGCAACGCGGGTCTCATGATCCCCAGATCTTTACTCTCTTCCCATTCCCAGGCAAGGATGGGTCATTTCTCTTTCCTAAGGCTGGAGCTAGAAGGCAAAAGCTGACTAGTCAAGATGAAATCTCTTCCTGTGGAAGGAAAATCCCTCAACTTTTATTTTCAAGGGTGTTTCTCCTCTACTTCCTAGAAGCTGCTCAAAGAATAATTCATTCTGGAATCTCCCAATGGGAATTAGGAACAAGGTAGTTTTTCATGTAGCACAGCTGCCCGGTTGAGGCCAGAATGGAGGATCATACAATATGGAGTAGTTGGACTTCTTGGAGATGGACTATTCCAGTCCCCACATTTTACAGAAGACTGAGATCCAGAGTAATTCACCCAAAGGCAGTAAATCCCAAAACTAAGGTCACTGCTGAGTGCTTCTCAATCTGTTCTATCTGGCTAATGAAATTTCTAAAATCAGACCCAATAAATGGTGCTCTTCCTACTGGTACTGTTTATACAATATTATAAACCATTTAAATAAAAGTACTTGTAATTGTATGCTCATCTTTCTGGGACCTCCCTGTATGTGGTCTACAAGGGCAGAAAGGCAGGCGATTTCATTGTAATAGGAACAATACCACCTAACAAGGAGATGGTGCGTACCATGTGTCAGACACTGTGCTAAGTGCTTTACAATTATCTCATTTCCATCAATATGTCAGGCTAAGTGCTTCACCAATATCTCATTTGAGCCTCACAACCATCCTAGGAGGAAGGTAATATTATTAGTCCCATTTTATAGATGAGGAAGCAGAGGCAAAAAAGTTAAATGACTTGCCCAGGGTCACAGGGACTGAGGCCGAATCTGAACTCAGGTCTTCCTGACTCTAGGCTCAATACTCTATCCACTGCACTATATGGCTATCCCACTGTGACGATTCAATCACAAGGTTTTTGCCAACCCTTTCAAGGAAGATCCCAAGTTAATGCTATAGGTACCATGGAACTATGATCCATTTGAAATGTGTGTCCATCAGCAACAATTACGGCTCCAGTAAATAAGTTTTTTTTTTTAATAGATGCTCTAGTTTGCAAAGCAATTTACCCACAATCACACAAGTCATGGGTCAGGGGTGGGATTTAAACCCAGTTCTTGACTTTACTCTGCAATGCTACCCTGTGGTTTGTGCCACACCCACCCCACCCACCCTTTACTTCTTGTTCACCACCTTGGACCCCCACATAGAACATAGTGTTAAAGCTAGAAGAGGGATCACAGATGCTCAATTTACAGAGGCAGCTAGCAAAACAGTCAGGCCTGGAGCCAGGAAGACCCAAGTTCAAATCCTGCCTCAAACATTTCCCAGCTGTGTGACTGGGCAAGTCATCTAGCCTCCCTGAGACTGTTTCCTCACCTGTAAGATGGGGGGACAATAAAAGCACCTACCTCAAAGAGGTGTTGTGAGAATCATGGAGAAGGTATGTATAAAGTGTTTTGCAAACCTCAAAGCACTATTAAAATGTTACCTGTTATTATACCATAAAAGAGTATTGGATGAGAGTTAGATGTAGGTAAGTATCCTGAATTTTTACCTCCAAAGTGATAAGAAGTCAACTTCTCTGAACATCTTTTGTTTTCCCCAGAAGGGGAAGGCAAGGCAACTGGGGTTAAGTGACTTGCCTAAGGTCACACAGCTAGTGTGTCAAGTATCCGAGGCTGGATTTGAACTTGGGTCCTCCTGCCTCCAGGGCTGGTGCTCTATTCACTGTGCCACCTACCTGCCCCTCAGTTTCATTTTTAAAGTACAGATAGGACTGACACCATTTTTGAGTCACAAGGCAGTTGTAAGGATCAAATGAGGTATTTTGTAATCACAAAGCATGATATGTAAGTGAATGCAATTGTTATTTTCAAAGAAGGACCTGGGGCAAAGAAAGTAAAAGGTTCGGTCTTATACCTAGCTAGGGGAGGAAGAGGTAGGAGAACCCAGATCTCTGCACACCTACCTGTACCTGCTTGAACAAGAGGCATTCATGAAGGGCACGCTTTGTGCCTGGCCATCTTAAATCTTTTCTCCACATGATTATTTCACCCCCTCATAGAAAAGCCTTGAAACTGAACGTTCTTAGTTTCCACCAGGGAGAGTACTTGTGGCAATGACAGGCCACAGAACCAGCCAACCACAAAACCTGGGGTGCCTCCTCCCCAGACCCCTTTTCCCCTCTTTCTGCAAAGCCAAGTTAGAATTAATCATGAATGGACCTCATTTGCCTCACAATAGTTAGAGGGCCTAGATCATACATAGCAAGCTGTTCCTGAGATCGCATAGGAGAACCACAAAGGGGCAAGGCTGCCACCAATGAGCCCACTGTGAAGGGTCAGGTGCAGAGAAAGGCATAGATGGTGCTGAAATGATTCACTCCTGGAGTGTGTTCAACATTTCAAGCTTGTACATCCTCCCCTGGAAGCCTGGGCAGGGGACATCAGTCATCCCTTTCTGTTCTGAGCCATACCGGGTTAGACATCTTTCCCCTCTCAGTCTCCTTCTGCCCCTAGAGAGCTATTGCTCTCAAGAGGCCCCAGAAACCCTTTGGGGCTAAGAAGTAATTTACCTGTACCTTGCTTATCTGCCTCCTTCCCACAGGCAAGAACTTGGCTCCCAAAGAGCACTGAACTCCACAGATGCTGGTGCTCTGCTTGTTAATGAGTGCTGCTGGCACATTTGTAAAGGTGCTAATTAGTAATGCAATTTAGATGCTTAAAGAGTCCCAGTGATCATTCTATTATCAATTGCTCAAACTACAGAAAATGGCATAGGCTGAAACTGCGTACGCACAATCACCCTGCTCTCTCCACTGAGCTTTTCTGCCAAGATGGGTCACAGGCCATGTCTAAGGTTTATCGTTTCCAGCTTTCAAGTAGGTTCTGGCAACTGCTTCCTCCAAGCAGGTGGGGAGTGGAGTAGGGGGCTGAGCTTAGAATAGTCGGGAGAGGTAACTTCCTCCTAATTAGAATTTCTCCTAATATGAAAGCTATGTCCCTTCCCTTCCTAACTAATGGACTTAGCCCATTCCTTGTATACAGACAGGGTAAATGGTTAATCTCTGTTCAGCACTCATTCAATATTTACTATTCAGATCTCTATAGCTATTTCTCATCAGGTACCATATGGCTTAGATCTTGGGTCACTCAAGCATGGGGGGGCGGGGATTATAACCATATTTAGTTCTTGTACCCTAGGGATGAGACTAAGCACAATTCCATCCCTTCCCCCTTTGTGAAATCCCTTACAAAAGAGCAGGTGGGAGCAGAAAAAACCAGGATTATCATCCCTCTCTAACAAAAGCAGGAAGCTGCTTAAAAAAAAAGTTCTCTTCTCTAAGGCCAAGATGATCATGATGATTGCACAGCCCTTGGCTTTAGCATTTTATATTACTGTAGTGATTGTGTCTATCATTTTTCTGGCTCTGTTTCAGTCTGCATCAGTTCATAAACTTCCCATGTGTCTCGGAAATCTCCATTTATAGTTGTGTGGCACAATATTCCATCACACTTCATTATTACAATTTGTTCAGCTATTCCCTAATTGATGGGCAGTTTCCAGTATGGCAAATAGTTCAGTGTTGGGGATTTTTTTTCCCGTAGCATAAAAAGTGTTGCTATGAATATGCTAATTTTTTTTTTTTGTCTTCAATCTGCCCAGCATTTCCTTCTCTGTCTCCTTTGCTGGATCATGCCCTCTAATGTATTTCAGGGTTCTGTCCTGGGCCCTCTTCTGTTCTCCCTCTATACTCTTTTATTTGATGATCTCATCAGCTCACATGGATTTAATTACCAACTCTATGTGGATGATTTTCAAATCTACCTCTCCTGACCCAATCTCTCTGCTGACCTCCAATCTCACATCTCCAACTGCCTTTTAGGTAGCTTAAAATGGATGTCTAGGAACCCAAATGGAACTAATTTTCTTTCTCCCTAACCCCACCTCCCCCCATTACTGCAGAGAATGATAAAATCTGGGTCCCAGTCCCTCAGGTTCACAACCTCGGAGTCATCCTGGATTCCTCATTCTCTCCCCTTCCCACACACCCCACCCCCATATCCAATCTGTTGTGAGGACCAATAGATTTCATTTCTGCAACATCTCTTGAAAGCATTCCCTTCTCTCCTCTAACACTGTGGTTGCTCCAATGAAGGTCCCCATCACCTCACACCTGGATTATTGCAAGAACCTGCTGGGTGGGGGGGTGAGGGGAGGACCTGTCTGGCTCAAGTCTCTCTCCCCACTCTGATCCATGCTTCATTCAGTCACTACTCTTACTAAAGTGCAAGCCCAATCAGGTCAACACCTGCCCACTCCCCCAGCCCCCCAATTAATAAACTCCAGCAGCTCCCTATTGTCTCCAGAAGCAAATACAAAATACAAAAGGAATTCTAACACAGGCCCCTCCTAACTCTCCAGGATCCTTACACCTTACTCTCCCATAGATCCTCTTCAGGCCAGTGACACTGGCTTCCAGGCTGTCCATGAACATCTTGCTCCATCTCTCAACTCTGGGCATTCTCCATGATTTGCAGGCTCTCCCTCATCTACTCCAACTACTAACCTTTAAATCCCAACCTTCCTCAACCCCTCTTAATTCATATGCTTTCCCTTTGTCATTTACCCTGTATATAGCTTGCTTTACATTGGTTTGCATGTTGTCATTTCCATTTGATTGTGAATTCCTTGAAGGCAAGGACTGCCGTTTGCCATTCATTCATTCATTCATTCATTCATTCATTCATTCATTGTTTTGTTCCCATTTAGCACAGTGCCAGGCACAGAGAAGGTAATTAACAAATATTTACCAACTGACTGCATTCTCTGGCTTAAACAAGAGAACCTGGAACTGTACAAGAAATTTACTAAATTTGTTTGCTAGTGTGGCTGCACAATTCCAAGTTCCACTAATGGTCTATTTGTGTTGGGGTTTGGTTTTTTGCCTTCTGATCAAATTTTTTATCAGACTTGGATATAGCTATAGATGTCATGTTCACCAAATTTATGGATGACACAAAGCTAGGAGGAATAACTAATATACTGAATAACAAAATCACAATATTCATTACAAAGATCCCTAAAAGGAGGAGGGTGCAGAGGGAGGTTGTACTAGGTAACTCCTAAAGTCCCTTGAAGCTTTTTTCCCCACAATTGTATAAACTATGATTTAAAAAGATCTCAGCAGAAGAAATTGGTAGGTTTTACTTTTAATATTTGACCTAACAGGCACAAATGTGGTTCTATGTTAGGATTTTTTTTTAAGGGACACATGCAGAGGATGGTTCTTTGTTAAAACCTTGAGTTGTTAGTATACTGCAAGCCCAGCATGACAGGGAAGCCAATGCCCAATTAGAAACCGACACTCCTCTGACCATAATGTTTATCATTGTATCTCTTATGCTCCATCCTCCTAAATCTGTTCTTTGCTTTCATTGTGGTTTCTGGTAGCTCTACCCCTCAGTACTTTCTCAGGCTGTAATCCCCTTCCGACTTCACCTTTCCTCCCTCACTAAAATCAACTCAGTCAAATACCCCCGTTTCAGCTTGGCAACACCTCCCTTGTCCTGTCATCACTCGCGGAGGCCTAGCTCTGAATTACTCCCAACCATCTGGCTGTTCAGTTTCTACTCATGAGACACTGTATAAAGCTCACAATGGTGCTCTGTACATTACAAATGCACAGTATCCAATCTCATCTGAAAGGCAGCTTTTATTCTTCCCTAGTTCAGCCCCTATCACCCTGTTGAATCTATTCCAAACCTTCCATCTCCAATTTCCCTCCCTTGCTATCCTCTTAACTGAAACTTGCCTATTTTACTGGGAGGAAGGGGGAGGGGGTGGGCATTTGCTAAGAGCTCGGTCTTTTCCCCTTCTCTTCATTTAAAAAGCCCTTGAAATCTCCTCCCACGATCTCTTCCTTTACCCGGGTCTCTTGATAAAGAGGGAGCTTTTCTCCTTGTCAAGGCCAATTCCTCTACATGTGCACTTGTTCCCATCCTCCCTATCTCCTCCAGCAGACAGCACCCTCAATCATCCCCGTACTCTCTTGAATCTTCAATCTTTTCCAAACCTACTGGTTCCTTCCCTACCTTCAGACATGTTCCAACTCTCCTAAAAAATAAACCACCATTCCCCTCAAACCATCAACCTACATTTCTCCTCCCATTCTTAGCCAAACCATTTAAAAAAGCAATCTACTTTTCACTTCCGGTCCTCTTAACACTTTTCAATTTGTTTTCCAACTTCCTCAATCAACTAAAAACTGCTTTCTCCAGTTACCAATAACAATCCATTATTTGTTTTTCCTAGTCCTAATCCTTCTGGACCTTTACTGCATCTGATGCTGCCCATCTATTCCTTCTGGATTCCTGAGAAGCAGGGACTGTTTTACTCTTTGTAAGTAAGTCCCCAGCATCTAGTACATAATAGCTGCTTGATCCAGAGCTGTCTTAAGAAATGGGGCTCTTTAGCCTCAAGAAGAGTTGGGGGTGGGTGAAGGTTCTCAGGACATCAGGCTTCACTGCTACGTAGAAGCATTTCTGCTCTTTACTCAAAGTAGCTGGGACGTAGGAGATGTAGGTACACGTTTCCTCACTTCACTATTACTGCCTCTCCACTGGAAAGAAGTACAGTGACTACAAATTGCCATTTCTTCTTATCTCATCATCTCAACATATTCCCAAGTATCCCTTCTAGATGTTCTTTTACAACAGTCTGATTTCAAAAAACTCAAGTGCAAATTACCAAAATTTGCCTATGGTCTTTTGTCAAACTCTAGCAAAGCCTGCTGCTTCTAGTTTGAGTCAATTTTTTCCCCTCTTCCCTTTCCCAAATCAGTCTTGGAGGCTTTTTTTTTCTTGGTGGGGAAGGGAGAAAGGTACAGAGGGAAAACACAGCAGCAATCATTCATTCCCTGTCACCCAGAGCTAAAGTATCTATCACTTACCAATAGGGGGAGCCTCTATTGTTTCCTCCCCCACCTCCCAATACTCCCACCACAAGGTCTTGAAGGCAATCATTTAGAGCCTGGTACAGCCCCCTAAACCCAGAGCATTGGACAGATTGGGATAAATCAGAGTTGTCAAACACATACATATCGGTCTCATGCATGCCATCAACACTCTGGAGCACTGCTGAACCAAATTAAAATGTAATTGGAAAATATCAACAAAATAAAAACACAGTAAAACATAGATAACATTACCTTTTAAAACTGAGTCAAGATACAACCAGCCAGGATCTTTATAAGATAGCTTTACCACTGTGTGCCTTCCCTGCCCCAGTTAAAGTATAAGGAAAGGAAGTATGGGAAAGTAAAGTATCTCACTGCCCATTACAACCTGAAGAGAAATGAAGTGAAAGCCCAACATCATTTTACTTTTCTTTATAAAGGATGCTGTCAATCTGGCATAACTGATACATTATGACACTTTACATGCAGTCTCATCTCGTTAGATTATTATAATAGCTTTGAGATAAAAGGAAGTAACATTTCTAATAAAAATCGTAAAAATCAGAATTACTTGTTTTCAGCATCCCTAATGATCTTACAGAACCAAAGGTTAGGCTAGAAGGAACTTAAAAAGGATGGAAGATCAGACAGGAAAATGTCTTGCCTAAAGGTCACATGAATAATGGCAGAGCTGGAACTATGTAGCCCAGATCTCCTGAGGCTTATTTATGGAAGCCTCTCTAGAGGATCATGACACCCTTATGTTTCCTGAAAATAAATTCTAGCATCATTTCCACTACAGACCCTTTTATGGAAAATTCTTGGGAAGTTTATGTCTTGTCTCAGACAAGAAAAATATATTTAGTGTGGTACCTTAAGTATGATGTTACCTTTAATACAGTAAACTTCAAAAGTTAGTGGTTGTTTACTCCTATAACTCCTTTATTCACTTATTGATTGAAATACCATTTGTTAAAAATGCTCAAGAACGTTGGGAAACAATCTTCACAACAGTAAGTGTCTCAGATAAAGGTCTCATTTCTCAAATATAAAGAGAACTGAATAAAATTTATAATATAAGTCATTCCTCAATGGGCAAAAGGTCAAAGGATATGAAGAGGCAGTTTTCAGACAAAGAAATCAAAGTCATCCATCTATAATCACAAAAAAAAATGCTCTAGATCACTGCTAGAGAAAAGCAAATTAAAACTCCTGAGGTACCAGGTACCACCTCATACCTATCATGTTGGCTAATATGACAGAAAAGGAAAATGACAAATGCTGGCAAGGATATGGGAAAACTGGGACACTAATGAGCAGTTATTAAATTTGTGAAATGATTCTACCATTCCAAAGAACGATTTTGGAATCATGCCCAAAGGGCGAGAAAACTCTTGTCTAGTCTTTGATCCAGCAATACCACTACTAGGTCTATATCCCAAAGAGATTTTTGAAGAGAGGTGGGACCTATTTGCACAAAAATATTTATAGCAGCTTTCTGTAGTGGCAAAGAATTAGCAACTGAGGGAATGTGGGCTATATAACTGTGATGGAATACTATTGTGATATAAGAAATGACAAGCAGATGGATTTCAAAAAATCTGGACTTAAGCGAACTGATGCAGGTAACATCAATATTATATAAAATGACCAACTATAAATGACTTCGTTATTCTCAGCAATATACTCATCCAAGACAATTCAAAAGGATTCATAATGAAAAATGCTATCCACATTCAGAAAAAGAACCGATAAGAGTCAATGTAAATTGAAGTATATTTTTAACTTTGTCGTGTATTTTTCCTCTTTGGATCTGTGTCTTTTCACAACATGACCAAAACGGAAATGTTTTACATAATTGCATATATATAACCCATATCAAACTGCTTACTATCTAAGGAGGGGGAAGGTGAGGAGAAAATTTGGAATTTAACATTTTAGAAAACTGAATGGTAAAAATTGTCCTTACACGTAACTGGGAAAAAATACTATATGACAAATAAAGGGGAAAAATGCTTACTTGGGCAAAGCAGTAACGTCAACAGACTTCTCATTGCTTTAGGTGAGGAATCAAAGGCTTTTTCAAACGAAACAACCACGGTGTCTATTTGACCAGGGGTGGGAAGGGAGAGTGGTGCAATCTGAGTTTACATCACTTTTAAATTAATAAGCTTCTTTAGAATTAAAAACTATAGGTGTATTCTAGACAAAGATAAACCTCAATATTCTGGCATCAGATTACACTCATCCTCTGAAAAATATACATAGTGGTCCTCAGTACGTGGTTTTGTTTTAAAATCCAAGAATATTCAAAGAAATGCAAGTATTTTGTCACTACCTCTCACTGTTCTAAGATCTAGCACTCAACTGTCTAGCGAATCTGGGACCTCTGAATTAAAGGAAAATCATTAGTAAAATACTTTAAATTTGGGAAAAGGAAGAGGGGAATTAAAGGACTTTAAAGAACTAAAGTTCCAAAGAGTTGAGTCACATGAGAAGATTCTTTTGAAATCCATAATTGGTTAATTCCCTGCCCAAAAGAAAAGAACATTTTTATCTGAAGATGACAATAAAAATTAAATTCTTCCTGTGCCAAATCAAAGAGGCACATAGTACAAAAAAAGAAAATAGAAAGCAGAAGCAGAGGTAGTGAGCACGGCTAGCACTAAGGTATGTAGAAGGAAATCAAGGCTGGATGAAGAAATGCAATGTGCGTATAGATAAGACATCTTAACTGCTGCTGGCTAATTCCATCATGAAGCTACATACAGGGAGAGCATGTGATGTACTGAACTGATCAACACACATCCAACAAAAGAATGAGATAAAAGATACACGTATGGTACAACTAGAGTCTCTCTCAAAGGGTTCATATATTGGGCCAGCATTTCCTCCTAAGCAGCACTTTAAAAAACCATCAGTGTGCAGAATGGTTTCCAAAGCTATTAATGGTTCCATTTCCCCAAGAGCACTGAAAGGGGCTTGTTAAAAAAAAAGATGGTAATGTTGGTTGATGGAAGGCTACATTCCTAGCCAAGGTAAGGAAGGAGAAAGGGGATAAAGTTGCCCTTTGATGGTTACAAGTGTTCCCTATATCTTTCAAATTAACCCCAGGAAAAAAGTGTGCGTGAGTTTCAAAATATAATTTTAACTGGAATTAACAGGCTGGAGGGAGGGAGGGGACATTTTTAACAATATGAAACCTTAGTAGACAACCCCACAGAAAGGGAAATAAGCATCTATTCTACCAAGAGACAGTATATGAGCTTTCTAAACAAAGCTGTTTTTATCTATCACCCAGTAAAGATGGATTAACATAAAAGTGCAAAGGGTAGCACTGGCACAACTGTTTTAATCATCTCAACTACCTCACCTAGATGAAATAAACAGCCATTCTAAATTGGTGTCAACTTATTCGGTAAATAGAAGGTATGAGGAAACAGGTTCTTCTTGGAGCCTTTGTCGACCATGGTGAATGGCTGCCTACACAGCGTAGTGCTTAGTAACTGCAGATGTGGCAAAGACATGGGACTCAAGGCTGAAAAGCAAACATCAAAGCCAAGTGCAACTGAGAAATAGGCCAAGTCTGCTCAATCATACACAGTTCAGATGAAAAAAAAAATGCTAAAGCAGCTCAGGTTTAGAAAGAAATATAAATGGAATGAAGATTAGTACAAAATTCAAAAGGCTTTGGCATATTAGGAAATAGGTCAGCAGAGAGTAAATAACACTTTTTGATCCAAAAGGAAAGGCAAAATTGGGCCTAACAGAAATAGGATGTGTGCTCAGTAGAAATGCTAAGTGAAGAGGGCAACTTCTTAAAAACTCACATAAAGAAATATAAGGGAAAAGCATAGGACTTGAAGAGTAAAGGGCAGGGAGGCTAAACAAAGTTAGAGCAAATAAAAAATAATGACAGGTGATTTGTATGCTACATACACATACACTACATATGTAGTACCAGAAAACTGGATACGATGAAACTGAATAGGCAGTAACAAGTAATAAGAGAAGAGCATTTGGGAATGAACATTCTGAGAACATTGTCTAGAACAGTATTTCAAAAAAGACAATTATATACAAAAAAGTAAATATTCATAGCAAGAGTTTAAAAAAATAGCAGATATGATTTTAATTTAATTTCAAACAAAGGGAACAATATCTGAAGAATAAGGTAACCATTGTAGAAACATTTCCAAGTTGAAAAGAAGGTAAGATTAGAGAGTAGCAAAAAAAAAAAAGATTAAGTAGAAAAAAAGCAAAACTTAAAATTTTGCTATTAGTGGAACAACATCTTACATTATAGGCTAACCAGATCATGTGTCAGGTGTTTAACAAGTAACAGCTGTATTTCATAAGATATGATAAGACCTATAATAACCATGATATTAGGAACCATATCATCCTTGTCATATCAACACAGCAAGGCTCAAAACAGCTTAAAGCTTTATTTCATCAATATTAATACTCATGAGAGAAGGATATTATTTCCTGATACAGAAAGGACAACTGATGACCTATTGTGAAGTGAAATGTCACAGTCAAGGTTTTGGCATAAATTTGAGGGCAAACTTGAGGGAGTGCGCCAGGGCCTCTTCTGAAGTGAAGCATCAGGTATGTTAAGATTCCTCTCTTTCTCCCACACCTCCCTCTCCCCCCAAAAAGAATTCTACACAAGATTCTCTAATGCCATCATTACGATTTAGCAGGTAAGTCATGGAAGCTTCTTGCCTGGATCTAGCTGGTGCAAGGGATACATGCAAGTGAACTAACTTTCCATTTCTTAAACACAGTTCTTTGCAATTACATTTCCAATAATTTCTTCAGAATACCATGGCTGTAATATTGATTAATGGGCCAAATAGTAAATGCCACTAAATCATTACCTGTTTTGAACTTAGCACATATTTCTGGAAGAATGTCCAGAGGCTTACTACATTAGCTACATATTCACCACATTAAAGCAATAAAGTGAGAAGTAATAAGTTGGGTTTTTTAAAAAAACTATTAGCCTCAAATCTATCTTGTTTTTCAGAATTGTAAGCCACTATAATTGCTTTGCGTTTGGTGCATTTGTTTTAAAAACAAAAGTTGGAGCATATGAGATTAAAATCATTTCAAATGTTTGCAACATGTACATATATATATATAGAGAGAGAGAGAGAAAAGGAGTGATGCATAAAACTATGTATTCCTGACATGGCAATTTCTTAAAGTCATCCAATAAAAATAAAGAGATTTGTTAAATATATTTACTCTCCTCCAAGAACAGATATGAAGACTAATTGTAGATTAGGGACCCACAATATCATTTAGCAAGTCTTCTCTTGGGGGAGGAAGGGAGGACTCAAGTCACACGCCATTTAAGAACCACTGAAATAATTATCTTAATATCTCCAGAAAACTCAGTAAACATAAGACAAAAGTTGATTAATCATTTTTTATTTTATTTTTTTGCTTTTTGGAGGGCAGTTGGGGTTAAGTGACTTGCCCAAGGTCATACAGCTAGTTTTTGTGTTAAGTGTCTGAGGCCAGATTTGAACTCAGGTCCTCCTGACTCCAGGGCCGGTGTTCTATTTACTGCGCCACCTAGCTGCCCCCGATTAATCATTTTTTAATCAACACAGCATATAAAAAAGGATTCTTATGTGTTTTAAATTTTTTATATGGGGGGGGAGGGAGTAGAAAAGGTAGTTTTTTTTATGTGTAACAGCTAGAAGGTGAGGCCAGAGCAATTAAGATTTAAAGAAGGCTGCATCCTCAGGAGTTCTTGTAACCTCTAATTCTCCCTACAATTACATGAAATCTTATTAAAAATTACTAATTTAACACTAAAAAGTCTTGTGTTTTCTTATAGGCACTTGCCACACATAGTATACTTATGTTCAAGCTTGCTATTGAAAGGCTAAGTTTCATTATCCTTTGTTAACCTTTGTTAAAGACCAAGCTAAGAGGTTCAAAAAGAGAGACCATAAAAAACAGTCCTAAATGTTCCATGTGGATTTTGTATTTTTCATTTTAATGGTAAGGCTTTTAATAGCTTAGTTTGTACTCATAACCCAACATTTAGAATTATTAACAGTAACTGCACTTAGACAAAAATACTTTAATTTTAGCCTGGAGGGCAATGTCTCTCCCACAATAATCACTAAAACAATTAATTCCTGTGCGGCAGAGTAAACAAGAGGAGGAAATACTGCCGATCTTAATAATACAGTGTTGGGTTTGTTTGGGGTTTTTTTGTGGAACATATGATAATGGAGAGAGAAAGTTAAACAGAAGAAGAGTAAGAGATGTAGAGGCAAAGCTACTATTCAGTTTAGAGTATCGGAGGCTGAATGGGTTTCTTTAAGCCCCAGCTGCTCCTCTCACAAGGAAGCCAATGGATTATGTGAAAAAGCAGGGAAAGATTTGTTCCTTGCTCAGTCAGTACAAGAGCCTGCTATTTCATCCAAGTGCAAAGTATTCCTGAGGACTAAAAAGTACATATAAAACTACAACAGAAGAGACTCATACATGGGATAAAATAAGAAAATTTACATTTTTACATATTTGTACTACTAAGGTCATATATTCAAAGGTATTGTTAGAGAGAAGCCTGTATCACATAAGTATTTTTTAAAATAAATGTCCTTAGATCTTAGCACTACAATTCAATCAAGTTCTAGGACTAAAGGGATACATTCTACTCTCCTTAAAAGGGAAGAGAAATCATCCTTCTCAACTGATCTTAACACACCTTTTCAAAACCTGATAATGACAAAGAATAGTAATTATGTAAAACTTATTGACAGAAAATTAAGTATCCTCCAGATAAATATTTTAAAACATTTTTTGGCTGAAGCTCAGATTTCCTGACAAAATTTTCATTTTTTACTCCTACAAGAAAAATAAGAAACATTTCCTTCTGGTTTGGCAAAGTGTTAAGACATAAAGATAGCAAGATGAAGCTAGTACTAAAAAGTAAATCTTTAAAACTTAAGGCAAATGTTTAAAACAAGTAATCTTTATGAAAAAATTCACTAATTCGATACACTTTTATGTCACTGTTTGAAGGTTTTTTGAGGCCTTCTGCCTCCAATTATTTTTCATCCAAAGTACAACATTTAATGAGGGTTATCAAGACAGGTGTAGTAACATGGTACTGATAAAAAAAATAAGCAAAAGGTATTTCAAAATAACATTTTCATGGCAAATATTGTCTATATAAAGTCAGCATGTTATAATGAACTGAGTCAGTCTTGGAATCATGAAGACCTGGGTTGGAGTAACATCTCTGAAACACACTAGCTAAGGCAAACATGAGGACCACTGTGGAGCCCAAACCAGATTAAAATGTAATTGGGAAATACTTAGCAAAATAAATAACGGAACGTAATATTACTTTGAGGTTTTCTAAGTTAATACAAGTCCCACAAGGATACGAAGATATGATCTAGTAGTGGCTTGTTTCCATTTGAGTTCGACACCATTGCTCTAGGCCACTCTCAAACAGAGAACCTGCCTTGGCAAAGAGGCATTTCCTTACCTAGAGTTCTATAGTATCAAAGAAATCATAGTAAGTCTTTACCTCCCAATCCTACCTTCTCCCTGCCTCGCATGGTATGGGGATTTTTATCTTAACTATTTACTTAAATCTCATGGCAAATTTTGCCATTTCTTAGCATACCTCAAGCCCATAAATTACAAATAAGAATTCAGCATATAAATCTTAAAATTTATATCACATTGTTCAAATCAACAAATTAAATAAAAACATGTAATATTAATACAGAAATATATTCCAAAAGTATAGTTTGTATTTCTGTTACTGATGAGTTCACTTCAGGGGTAGAGAGGAGCTGAGAACAATAAAAAAATCAAAACCGGTTATGCTATTAGAAGAGTTACCGGTTCTGTCCAACCTTATCCTCATGGCTTTACAGTACCAGCTCCCAGAAAGGACATGGCTTCAATCACAGTATAAAATTTAGAAAACTAAATGTAGACTATTATCTATTATGTTAAAACACACGCAATAATAAAACCATAGAAGACAGTATAAAAATACCTTTGCATTAAGTCAATAATGCAAAAACATACAGAAATTTTAATGCCAATTCACAACATAATACAGTATTTTTTTTCTTACACAGGAAATTCATACATACTGTTGGACAAGCAAGAATGCTACATTGTGGGAAAAGGCTTTCACTACTGCTAGGATGGGTATGCATTCATCTACATTAAGAGGAATGTTCAGTTTTTCCTTCTTGCAGGACATTGAAGTTTACTTTCTAATGAAAATTTGTTATAACCACCTTCTCAGACATGAGACTTCAGTTCTGTGTACTATTTACAAGCTCAATATCAAACTTTTTATTAAACAAAGTAAAATTCTAACTGCATGATGAAAGAATTCTTCAACACTCTAAATTGAATCAGAATGTTACTGATGTAGAAATCAATTTCTCAGGTCACATTTATATATATATATATCTTTTTTTTTTTTTTTACAATAATTCAATATCTATTACCACAACCTATAGATCCTTGGATGGTTAAATGGACCCTGCTCAAAGTGCTCCATAAGATTTGAAGGTTCTTCTTAACCACTGATCCTAACTGGAAAACTCACTAACATCTTCAATTTTTGTTTTCCTAGTGAAACAAGTTTTCCCAAAGTGGAGGCTTCCTTTGAAAGGATGAGTTGCTCCCCTGGATCTTTCTTTTCAACCCTGTGTCTTATTGCCTAACTCCCTCCCAAAAAGAGCCTGATGGAATTTATGGAGGCTACATAAGATAAGGCTTCAAAACAGGAGTGGACCAACCCAAAAGGTCCCTCTAAAGGCCTCTTTGCCACCTCTGCAGTTTTTGAGGAGGTAAAAGTTATTCTGACATAGCCACATAAAACTGAAGTCTGTAACACAAAGCAATATTGTCTGTCTGGACTTAAGGAAAGAAGAGATCTTTTTCCCTGCCACATCTTCCAATTTTCTCTCCCTTTCAAATTGGAATAAACTTAAAAGAATTTGGCCAGGAGAGAGTACTGTGAGTGTAGAAGAGAAAATGCTCCTTTGCCTCTGCTGGGAAATGTCCTTGTAACAGCAGGTTAGAGCTAACCCCACCTTCACCATGCCAAGGAGTTCTGTCAGGATGATATGGCTACCAAAAGCTAGAGTCAAATTGCTTTGTTTTGTCAAGTACATTTCTCCCCCATTTAAAAAGAAATGGATCAGGAACCCCTACACCACTGATTTTATTTGGATTCAAAATCTAACTCAGAACTTCAAAAGGTGCTAGCGGTTCTGACAACCCTAGAAACACAGGAGTGGTTCTGAGGTTCAAAAATTAACCTACTGCCACCACTGGCAGCAGTTGACATATTCATGGTTAAGTGATAAAGGGAATGGAAATTTCTCCAAGAGTTGGTCCCCAACACTAATATGAATATACACATATTAAAGCAGATGGAATATCTGACCAATCTGCTACAAATTAACAATTTTCCCCCTCAATTAGCACCCTGCCAGCTGAGCAACAGTTAGTGCCTTCTTGGGTTTATATGATACCACGACCATCGTCAGGAAACATCTTCAAATTTGAAATTCTTGCAAAGTGCACAAAGCTCAAGGCACAGAGTAGAGTGAACAGTGAACCAATGAGATTTCAGAATATTTATGACAAAGCAGAGTTTAGTAATCTCTTTTAACACACTTTCTAATGCTAAACAAAGGACCAACTCTTTAAAACGGAGATTCTGTTTTGGTTATAGACAAAAAATACTGTATTGTAATGATTTTTTTTTTTTTAGTAAAAGGTATCTTGACACATGAAACTGATACATACCAACACATTTAACAGTCCACAAATGAACAAAAAATAAGTGCAAAAAAGGATTCTTCTGGTCTTCTGCAGGAAGCTGCTGATTTGGGTTGCCAATTTTCACTGAGTAATGCTTCTCAAAATACCTGTTCCTCACAGAAGAGGTGTGAATACAATTTGATGAAAGATTGTCACCTCTCAAAATTATTCCCAGGTTTAGCATCAACTGACTTTTTAAGAAAAATTAGAAAACCAAGCATGAAGTCCAACCTCCTCTTCCAAGTCTATCTTGGCGACAGAGCTCCTGAGTCTTAGCAGGGCCCAAGCTGGTGCTCTGGATACAATCCCAGCTCCTCCAGGGTCTCCTTTTAGGAATGAAAGCACATCCAGGACACATTCACTATCTGTACCCTCTGGAACTGGCACATGCTGATGAGCCATCTGAAAAAAAAAACAAACCCAAACACATTTGAATACTAAGCATGTATGTACACAACACACCATGTACTTAAGGGGGGCTATTGCTATTACCCTATCCCACACGACCTCCTCCCAAATCCCTTTACTGCAAACGAAGGGTTTTATGAAACATTCTGGGTAGGATTAAATGGCACTGAATATTTAAGGGTCATGAAAGGTGCTAGAACACTAGCATGTGAAACTGGGTCACCAGTTTCTGAACTGCACAATGCCAGCTTCTTCACAACCACCCCACCAATGCCTACCACCACCAACATGATTTCCCTACTGAAACTACCTGCAGGACAGTCAGTTTGAACTTCATGAAAAGTTGGTCCTTATGTGGACACCTGTTTCATCAAGAAACATACCAATGTTAAAACACTTCATCATATAGCTATCAACAGCATTTGTATCGGGTCACAAAACTTCTGACTTTTAGAAATAACGACAAAAATGTTATTACTTACTATAAGCTAATTCGTCTCCAGCTCTCTTACGTGACTGATCGCCTCTAGGAAAACAAAAGTAAGAAGGGTAAACAGGACTGACTTACTGGCAGAGATACAAAGGAAAACATGTCCTTAATTATGATATAGATATGTGTATGTCCATATGTATACGTCTTAATTACTAGATAGTCTTAATTATTCCTTTGCACAGACTGTCCCCCATTCCTAGAATGCACTGCCATCCCTCAGAATATCTAATTTTCTTTAAAAACAACTCAAGTGCCATCAACAACATGAGGTCACTGCTGATCCTCCCGCCTTCTAGTGACTCTGCTCCCCAATACCCTTGCATATATTAATATGTGTACATACTTCCCAACAGAAGAAAAACTCCTTGAGGACACGGGCCATTTCTCTTTCATCCCTGTATTCCCAACTGCTTAGCATATAATAGGTATTATATGTTGATTAACTAGTTCTAATCCAAGCAACAGATTTAAATCGTGATAATAAAAAGCAATATTGCTGCAAACCTGAAACTTGAATCCTACGCATTTTAAAAGACATCCAACTCTCAATTATGTCTATCTAATGGAAGAACAGTGACTATAACAACATATTTTATTTTGGAATATGTTTTTGCACAATATTTGAAAGATCTACATGGGATAAGAAATGTATGAGTCTAATAATGCAGTATTTCCATGTTCTGAATTTGATTAAGTATTAATTTCTGACACATGAAAAGTCCTGTTTTTTTAAAAAATGAATTGATAAAACAGGCAGCGATGGGACACCCCTGTTCTCCTCCTGGCCCCTGCTTTTCCCCTCCAAACACCCTGTTATATAGCTTGAAGATAACAAGAAGTAACTGGGTTGCCAGCACTGCTGACTTGACTCCCCAAATGCCAAATGAACACTTGAAGGGCCTTACCTGAGAGAGATATAATGAAGCTAAAGAAAATAGTTAAAAGTATTTTGAAAAGGTCATAAATATCACCTTAATGTACCATAATGTCTTTCTTCCAAGAAAAGGAAGGGCATTTTAGATATTATCTAATTTACCTTAAAACATATGCAGGAGAGATGGGGACACACGTTTCTTTACTCCTCACTTTGTGGATGAGAAAATATGGAAGATCAAATTGGCAAATTCAGAGCATGTTAGTGGCAAAAGATAGTACTAGCCCATGCATTACCTATAGTTCACATTCTTCTCTGCCTTCATCCAGGCATTTTAGTTTATAATATATGAAATCTCTTTTATGCTTAAGATGACTTAAGTAATATTTTCATTTCATGTAGTCATTACTTACAAATTATTAAAGAACAAGTATAAATCTCCTAATTTCAAATTCTCTCTCCAAATGTATATATTTTCCTGATCTGAAAAATCCCAAGTTAACTAAAGTAGACAACTAGTCCTCTTTTCTAGGTCTAAAATTCTAAGAAAAATACATTCTTTTTGAAACTCAACTCAATGGATAATCTGGATTCAGATGTTATCAATTCAGAAAAAAAGATCCCATTAGCAAATAATATTAATAAACAAGCTTGTAAAACTCTTAAATTGTTTCTAGCAATACGTAACTAAAAGCCAGATGAAATTCAGTTTCTCATAACATTCTTTACAGAAATAATTTTGCACAAAGGACTCTCCACCTATGGCATAAATTTTCATGAAAAATTTTCATTACTTCATCTCAACAGACACAATTAAAAACATTAAAGAGGTACCGTGGTGAATTACAAAACTGCACACAATACAGAAAGACTACAAACACTGGAGAACTCTTAAAGCCATAATAACTTGAACCGACCTACCTATCAAATCCACATACAGCCAATGACCTGCGGTCTGACCCATACCAAAGACAAATTGTGAGGTGTTCTAGAGCTGTCACCTCTATGATCACATGGATAGAGTAAGTTTTCAGATTCAACTACATAGAGGAAAATGGGCTTAGTTTTCTTTTATAAAATTACACTGTTCATTACACTATTAGGAAGTTTTCATTTACTATTAAAAGTAGTTGGTAGTCACCTTCAAGGACCCCAAATGCAGCTGTAATTCAAGGATGGTTCAATACCTTTTCAAGCTGAGCACACACTTTAAAAGCTCAGAGTTAAGCCTACTTTCCATTATTTGATTTCAAATGACGATCCAGTCAAAGTCAATTCAATTAAAGAGTGGAAAAAAGCTGACTCCAGTAAGGAAGAATAAAAAAAGTTAAAGAATAGGAAAAGTTGACTGTAGCTCACAATACTAATTTTGTTTTAAAACAAGGCCACTATGAAGAATTCTTTATACTCACAAATGTCTTTTCCAATTTACCAAAAACCCAGCTCAAATGTGAGTGTGCTCACTAACAACTAATAACACAGTATGAATGCAACAACATTTATATACTGGGACAAAACACTGCAAAGTATAATTCTGCAGCACACTCTATTAAATCTTGGGCATAGTACTAGACCCCAACATAATGCGATGGGAATATAATCTTAAATGAAAAAGTGGTTTGCAAAGCTGTGCAGTATAATCTTGTGGTTGGCTGAGCATAAACCATAAAATGACTGCTCATATCAGAATAGCCAGTAACAGAATTATTATTAGATAACTGTACTATATTCTTGATTCTTCTCGCATCAGTGGATACAATTTCTTCAAAAATTGCTCTGGCCAAATAAATGATCAAAGAAGGCACTGAGTTTTACAGAGCATAATTTATAAGACCCATCAACAAGCTCTTAGGAGTAAATGGGTGGCTTCTGCATTAGTGTAAGTATGGCTTCTGCAAATCCTCCCTGAATAGTAGTAGGAGGATAAAAAGTTGGACTGGAAGAGTTGTATATGATGACATGAGCTTATATTGTCTATTCTACCCAAAGCAATGTCAGTATAATTTAAGAGGAGAGTTTAATCCTCACAATAAACTTAAAAACATAAATTTAATTATATAAAAATCACAATTAACTTGATTTTAATAAAATCTATTTTAATCTTATTATGCCCTGGAATATTGCCTGGTACTTAAATTTCAGCCAGAGACTGAGCAAAGAAAATGGAGTTTTCCCATGTAAAATAAATTTTTAATCATTTCTACAGACATAAGGGATTTGGTCTTAATTGCATGATTCAGTTATATGTTTAAATTGGTATTGTATGTACTCAGAATTGATACATGAAAAGATTCAATGAGGCATTCCTACCATGCCTAAGGACTCCAAACCTTAAGTCTTGTTCTAAGGATTAGAACAATGGTTCTGCATATTCACTCATCCTAATCAACTGTTCTGACACACAACATATTCATTCTTCAGAGAAACAATAAAATGAAAGTGCTTTGAGGACAGTGACTGTCATTCTGGTCTTCATTTCCCCATCAGTATGCACAGTATCCAAAGGTATTTAATGAATGGTATAGTTAAAATCTTATACTATTACCTTCCTCACAGTTCAAATAAAAAAACAAAAAATGTTTGAAATAGTACAAGTGATTCTCAGTTCCATGTAGGCCACCATTTAGTGGCAGAAACAGAGCTTCAAGGTTCGAATAAACAGTTTTTAGCCTAGGGCCTAAGTTCTTATCCTTTTTTTGAGTATTGGTCTCCTTTGGCAATAACCTACATATTCCCTTCTCAGAAAAGTGTTTCTAAATATATAAAGATCTAAGATCACGAAAGAAACCAATGATATTAAAATGTGGTTATCAAATGGTTATAAAAAATTGATGGTGTCCAGGTTAAAATACAAACTTCTTATAGACCACTTATAAATACTAAAACATTGGTACATGAACCAGTAATCCAATGACCAAAGAGCAGACATAAAAACATAAACTGAATCATATCAATCTTGACATTCGCATTAAAAAAGGCAGTAGAAGACAAAAGGAAACCTCATCTAAATGGAATTAAGGAATATGGATTCTCTTTAAAGAAGCAAACAGAGGAGTTGGTTGTATTGTTTTACTCATGCATTCAAAAGCAACAAAGAAAGAGTTCGCAGGATACTGGGAAATGGGATATGGGTAAGATGTACAAAAAAGAACCACCATGAAAATAAGTGCCATTTATATATTCTCACCTGTTTCAGAGACCAATGAGGTAAAAAAAAAAAGTCTATGAAAAAGCTTATAAGCTTCTTCATATTAAATCAACATATACTTTGTAACTTTATTTCATGACCAGACAGTAGGAATTTATACAAAAAAAAAATCTAGAAAGCACAGTTTATGATTAAAAGATGAGGAAGACCAAAGGCATACAGAACATGCTCAAAAGCTGCCTTTAATAACATATTTTTAACAAATGCTTATTGTTTGATTGACATGGAAAAGAGTGAGTGCCCTAACCTGATTTGCCCATGTATGCCAGCCTCTCGACCAGTGGTCCTCAACCTTCCTAATGCTGTGACTCTTTAATACAGTTCCTCATGTTTTGTGGTGACCCCCCAACTATAAAATTATTTTCGTTGCTACTTCATAACTGTAATTTTGCTACTGGTATGAATTGTAATGTAAATATCTGATATGCAGGATGTATTTTCATTGTTACAAATTAAACATAACCCACAGGTTGAGAACTGCTGCTCTAGACCATCTTGACACTCCTAGTCAGTAGAAACATCCCCCCAGATCTCCCCCATAGGACTTTGTTTGGTGTACTTCTCTAATGGTTAATCTTATATAAAAACATATAGGATAGTTATCAAAGTGTGTATCTCAGCCCCCTAATAAACTTCCTATCTACTTTCTCCCCTTAAAACACACACACACACACACACACACACACACACACACACACACACACACACACGACTTATGTCTGTATGGCAAGAGTACTTTCTTAGAGAAGAAAATCATAAGGTGCTAAATATGGTAATCATCTAAATAACATCAGAAAATAAAATGAAATTACATTTTACTGAAAGAAAGTGACTGGTTACTGATGTAGATGTCATTTCTAAATTAACTCTCTATATAGTCTAACTACTGAGTAGTTAGAGGAGATATCAAAATCAATATAAAATTAAGAGGAAAATAAGACATGGCATATGAGACAATTCTAACCTAATCTGAAATAGGCTATTTATGTACAAAAATGAAAAATGGGATAAAAATTATCACCATTTCCTAAAGGTTTTTAAAAAAAACCACAATCAGTAGTTACAATAAGGAAACCAAAATAACCTAGAAACTATCTCAACTGATAAACACTTGATTTCCTTGTAAAAGTGATAGAGGTAAAGCCAGGAGTTTTTATAAACTCAAAAAATCTCATGAAGTAGGATGGTATAAAATTATGATCAGGGAGTGAATGAGAAGCAGTGAGAAATGGTAAACAGATATTATTGAAGGAAAATTGTAAAGGCTCATAATTAAATAACAATAGAAAAGCTGTACTGCAGCTCTGCAACCAGATGGTGCAATAGATTAGGTACTGAGCCTGGAGTATGGAAGATCTGAGTTTAAATCCAGCTTCAGACATTTACCAGACATGTAGTCCTGGGCAAGTTACTTCCTCAACTGTAAAATGGGGAGAACCATCACCTTCTAGGGCTGTGGTGAGGATCAAATAAGACAGTACTTGTAAAGCTTTTAGCACAGCATCTGGCACATAGTAGGTGCTTAATCAATGTTTATTCCCTTCCTCTTCCCACCCACCATATTGCAAAACCGCCCCACTTTCACCCCGAGTGTCTATCAGAAAGAAAGGGCTATATTTTTAACACCTACGGATACCATATGGTAAAGACAGTATCAATCTCCAAAGAATTCAAGTTAAGGGTCACCCAAAGGTCAATGACACTGTACATGACCAGCATACACCGACTGCAACACACTAACAAGAAGGAAGTAAAAGAAGCCAGACATGACTGACCAGAAAAGAAGTGTGGGTTGGTCACACAGCATAAGTGAAGGCTTCCTGCTCCATTGGTATCTATGCAATATCAAGAGATCCAGTGTAGAGATTTAAGGTAGATGCCAGCAGAGCATTCTGCACAAATGGAACAAATACTCACACTGATGAAAACCTAGAACCATCTAAGTAATGGCTTTTAAGAGAATATTTAACTTAGAAGGCATACCATTTTAAGAAGATCTCTAAAAAGCAAATGCAAATACTTCTGGGTCATGCAAGATAGTGGTCTTTCTCTTGACCACTTCAATTCTTTGAAACTTCCAAAATAAAATTTCAGTTAAAAAAAAAGATTTCAGATAAAGCAATTACAGCAAAACCCACAAGTCAAAGAGAGAATCCCCAAAAGGCAAAATCTTTACGAATTAATAATATCTCCCTCACCTGCCATCATGTTGCTGGCAGGAAGGCACAAACTAATTCACACGCTTGTGCATGAGGCCCCCAAGATATTGGGATCCAGACTGCTGCCAAGGTTCTGCTTCATACCTCTTTTATGCCCACAACTCACAATGGTCAGCAAACATCAATTCTGCCTAGAGGCATGAGGAGGAATGATGGTAGCAGGGTAAAAGCATTCTCTCCTCTGACTGGGCCCAAGCCCTGATTAGCACTCAGCCCCATTCCAACTCCACCTCTGCAAGACTTCAAAGTAGCAGACAGAGACAACTTAGGAGTCACAGGTATTCCAACAGACTGTAACAAATCTGAAAGCCCAAATACCATAATACAGGAAATGCAACACAGCTTATGTGTGGTTTTGCTGACTTCTTTATTCCCCTTCCTTTTTTTTTCTCTGAAGAAATGCTTTGATGGGAAGGGGATGAGACAGAAATGAGTATGATGTTAAAAATAATAATAATAATAATATTTTAGAATGGAGAAATCTAGATTTCCTCCCCCTGGCATCTGAAAAGACTAACTTCAGATGAAGGCATTTGTGATTTCCTGTGGGCACTCTTTCTACCAGTACAAACAGCAATGCTTGCTTGCCTTCTCATCCTATCACTCCTGCCCATGTCTTCCCAGAAATTCTCCACAAGAGGATCTGTCTCATGTACTTCAGCCTCTGCTTCAGGGCTTCATCTTTCATGGGTGCCTAAGCTAACCAGTTGTTTTTCCTCAAATGATTGCTCAGTTCCTTTTCACCCAAGTCCTTCAATATATCTTTTACACTTCTTATATGCATATTATAGGCAAAATGTTTCACCCTATTTACACATAACTTGCTCCTCCTTTTAACTATCCAATCAATTGGGATTCTTTAGAGATAAGCTATAATTTGTATCAATAAACATCAAATCTGTGTCATCACTAGGAGAATACTAATATTAAAAAGATTAGTTTTTGTTTCAGAAAGTAGTCTGGGACCCAAGTGCTGGTAACTTCCCAAAAGTAATCTAGCTCATTCTTCTTCTATTCAATTTTAGGTCCAGCTCACTGTCCACATGCAGTATCATTCCAGATAAATGCAATGATAGACAGACTAAAAATGAGCCATCCATCCAACTGCACGTCATAATCTGGACAGGATGCATTCTTCCCTCCTCCACGTTATTCTTCTTGTGCATGTTATCAAGCTGATTATCTTTTTATGGACCATGGACCACATTGAGGGACTTGACTCAATCTAAACAATGTCATCCACAAAAAAGTATATCTGGAGAAATCATCACTATGTTTTGCCAGTAAGTGTTTGGTGAATGAAACAATCTTGCATTTAAAAGTATTAAAATTTTAAAACAACCTTGCATTAAAAATCCTCATCTCCATTGACAAGGAGACTAAGAGTTTACCAGTTTAGGTAATTTAGGGGCTTTTCAGACTCCATGTTGTGACAACTTAGTTACATACACTAAACTTCACTAAGAAATAGTAGTGGTAAAGCTAACTAATAAAAACTAATGACGTTCATTTAGTTGCCATTTTTCAGAGTCAACAATTTATTTCAAAAGAAGGATAACATGCGGTATTTTCTCTTTATCCTTTTTTTTTTTAATAATCTGATGTTTACGATGGTCTTTGCTTTTAATCAGTTAGTCTGATGGTAGAGAAAGATGATTAAGAAATGTCTCCTACATCAGGAACCTATATTTGCTATACAATAAGATAAAGCCAACTTTATTTGACAATGAACCAAAGTGAAAGAATAACTCCTCTTTGAATCCTGGCCAACAGAGGGAACCAAAAATGGGGCAAACACTGTTGTTAACTCATGCCACTCATTTGCAGCTAAGCAGAGGTTTTAGCTGGCCAGTCTACATAGACTGACAAAGTGAAGAAGCAGCAGGAAACACAATGCGCTAACAATGCGAAGGTTTGGTCCTTTCTCCTATCCCCCTACCCCACTGCTGCCAGGCTTCCCCCCGTCCAGGCACCTACAAATGGAGGTACAGACAACAATAATATCTTCATTTACAAAGGAAAACAAGAATCTGAATAGCTCCATATCAAATGTTGTATTAATAAAGAGAATATGATCATACTTACTATTCATCATTAAAGGTAAAACATATGTTATCTAGGCCAAGATTACCCCAAAGACTCAGGTCAACACAAGAACCTTTGAGAAGGCCTCAATGGCAAAAGTATGTTCATCTGCAACTCTTAAGAAAGGAGCCAGAAGAGGGCAGCTACTTTCTAGAATTTAATACCCTGTATACAATTATTCTTTTAAAAAGAAGTACTCAAGCATCTTCATTCTCACTAAAGGATTGCCAAGTCTGGTTTTGTAACCTGCTAGGGAATCTCCAATTGTTTCAATGGATGTCAAAATTCAGATAATTTTCATTTACTTCAACTTAAATACAGTACTATATGGCACTTTAGCAAAAGGGGTGTATATTACTCAAGAATCATGTTTAAGAAATAATAATAAGGTATGGTAAACCAGAAGTAAAAAAATTTCTGAAAATTCTAAAGGAAAATTTTTCAGGGAAAGATAAAAAACCAAATAAATACCCTTTAAAAAAGAAAACACTCCTGGGACAGCTAGGCAGCACAGTGAATACAGCATCAGCCCTGGAGTCAAGAGGATCTGAGTTCAAATCCTGCCTCATACATTTTAACACTTACTAGCTGTCTGACCTTGGGCAAGTCACTTAACTCCAAATGCCCTGCCTTTCCCCCTCCAAAAAGACCCCTCCCCCCAAAAAACCCAAAACACTTTTTACGCATGCCTTGTTAATTTAGGACTAATAAGACTATGTTTTACATAATTCAATTTGATTAAAATGTTGTCTAATTAGAAATGCAAAGGTCCAAAAGCAATCATGTTCCCCCCACCAAATTTTTACAATTTGGGAGTAGGGGCAGCATGAAGGCTGTATAGGTTAAAAAAAAAAGTATCTTTCCTTCTAGGAATCCCTACTCTAGGAAACCTCTAAAATAAGAGTTCTTTATCTTTTTTGCAACATGAACCACTTTACAAGTGTGGTTAAGCCTATGGATCCCTTCTTGGAATTTTTTATATGCAAAAAATAAAATACAAAGGAAACCAATTACACTGAAATACAGTCAGCACACTATTTAAAAAGCATCTTCATGGACTCCAGATAAAGAACCCCTGCTACAGAACTTCACATAATGCAATAAAATTTCTTATATAACCCTGCTATGGAATACATTCGCTATTTGAATGCTATAAACGTTCTCCTATCTTGTGGCAACCCATGTTAACACTGATCAAAGTACTAAAAACGTATTGCTTATACTGAGTTGTGGCTGCAGGCACAGCTTGTAAGAGTTGCTACTGCAGCATAATCCAATATACCTTGCAAATCCATTCTGTAAAAGGTCTCTCTGGAGTTTCTGATCTTGAGCTGCATATTGCTGAAGCTCTGATTCCACTGCAGGTGGGAGTATGTTTGGGATGAACTTAGAAAATAAAGCTGGTGCCATCTGAACCCACTCTGTGAAAGGAGAAAAAAAAAATTAAATGAAATGTGGAGTTTGGGAGTTTATTTTGTTTGAAAGGCAAACGCTATACCAAAGTAAACATTAAAAGGAAAAAAATTATCATTAAAAAATTTCCTCTACTAAAAAATTTAAAAACTTGACTATCTCACATGTGTAAGTCATGTGGTAGGCTTCCAAAGAAGAATAATACTGTCACTACCCTCCAGGAGCATGTGAATATAAAACACATTAGTAAGTGTGGAACAAAACAGAACATGGCAAAGACGCCCAAAATGCTGTGAGAGTTTTAGTAGGGACAAGGGTACCTTTTGGGGAACAATGGCCAAGGAAGGAATTTTGGTTTCGATTCACTGGGATTGTGAGTGGAGACCCAGAGAAGGAGGCTACTGTTCCCTTTCTATTTCCAATGGTAGTGCCAATTTGTTAACTGCTTACAGATCAAGAATAAAAGGTAGAAAAGTGGTGGAGTGATATATGCACAACTGCTGCTGTTCAGTTGTGTCTAACTCTTTGTGGCCCCATTTGGAGTTTTCTTGGGAGTAATACTGGTTTGTCATTTTCTTCTCTAGCTGATTTTACAGATGAGAAAACTGAGGAAAATGGAATTAAGGGATTTGCCCAGGATCACACAGCTATTAGGTGTGTGAGGCTAAATTTGAAGTCATGTCTTCCTAACTCCAGGCCTGGCACTCCATCCACTGTGCCCCTTAACTACCTGTATGCACAGTCATAGGGTAAATAACAAGATGCTCATTTGTATAGGCCCCTGATATCTTAAGGCAGTGGTTCTCAACCTATGAGTCGCCATCCCCTTTGGTGGCTGAACGACTCTTTCACAGGGCTCCCCTAAGACACTGCTCTTCTATCCATCTCTAGGCGAGTAGGCCCACATGCAGATACACCCACATATGAGTATTAAAGGGTTGCAGCATGAGGAAGGTTGAGAACCACTGTCCTAAGGAGATGGCTGGAAGGAATATGAATCTAGACAGGAGTTAAAGGGAGCTTTTTTTCACCTACCCTCTCTTCCTACTGCAATCATCATGAAAAAACACACCATATGCAATCATATTGCCCCTACAATTTTTTCACAGAAAGTAAAAAAAATCTCCCTTACTCAGGAAATAGTAATGCTATTTTAAGCCATTTTTAGTTAAAACGTATCTCTATTTCTACTAAGGAAGAACTTTTAGGTGCTCTGAGAAGTTTAAGATGAAAGAAAGAAGCAGTTTGCCTCAGTGGCCAGAAAACAAGGCTTGAAGTCAGAAAGCCTTGAATTCAGGTTTTCCCTCAGACTTGTGAGTCTTAACTTCTCCACTGTCCCCAGGCAACTAAAGCAATATACATCTAAGAGCAGTTGCTAATCAGCATATGCAGAAGACTCTGGCTCATCCAAAGTCCCTTTTACCAATTAAATCATAAGTTCAGACACTTCCCTCCTTCCCCAAAGAGCTAAAAGAAAACAGGTACAATGTGGTAAGTAATGGTAAAGTCAAATGCTGGAAGGGTTTGGGGTTCTTAAAACCATAAACAATGTCTTTTATTAGGAACTAAATCTTTGTCAGATGAGCATAGTACATTACAAACTCCCCAATAAAACAGAAATACAGGATTCATTAAAGTCTTAGTGCAATTTTAAGCTATCAAAGCTTAAAACTAAATTTAATTTTTAAACTTTATAAAAATTTTCAGGACATCCTCCATAATGGCTATTGCTAGTTAACATAGAGGTGCCAAGAAAATACCTAGAATAGCAAAGGTAATCTAAATGAAAAAAAAAACTGTTTAACAGATCAATCAAGTTCTTCTCACAACACTATGAATTCTATTACAAGCATTCCAGCTTAGATAAAATATCTTTTCAAGAAACACGTACCAACATTTCTTTTCACCCTAAGAGATTAATTCTAAGATTCTCTTCATTACTTATTATGAAATCTACATCCAATAAAGCTGTCTATTCAGTACAGAGAACACTGAAATGCCACAAAGTACCTGTTGGATGATTGCCATCCAACACAAAAATATTATTCACAGACTAACCCTCAGAAATCATACGAGGTCCGTTCAGAACTAGTGTTTAATATTTTAAAAAGCTCCAATTCAGTTCAATAAGATGTGTAATAGATTACTCAGGGGCTTCTGGTAAAAAATTTTCAGGGATATAACCTAGTAAAAACCTGCCACAAATTTGTAGTACTATCACATTTAGCTTTGTAAACAACTAGGAAACCACTGGTATTCATGTCTGTGGGCATTAAGAATTAGGAATTTTTAGGGAATTAGGAATGAAGAGGCAGTCATTATGTTTTAACATCAACCTTGACAAGCTTCACTGGCTAAGGAGAACAGAAACTTCCCTTAGAATCCTCAACAGAAATACAGTAATTAAAACTAAATTAGATGGCTACAGCATTTCACCAATTAAGGAATACTTTATTTACAAATAGTTATTAAATGTTTTACACTCATTCAAAGAAACATTATATAAGTTTTGCAAGCTGTAAGATAATGTTTCATATTGGGAAATTTAAGAAGCTGTTCCTAGAGATTATTTTTTAAAGTTTCTTTTTTTTTTTAAACTAAGGGAACTGCTTGGGATATTTTCCATTCAGATGGAACAAAGATTCAAAACTTTAGTCTGATACTCAAGACTGTGCATAATCTTCCAGATTATCACCTTTTAAAAATCTCACCCCATGCTAATATCCTATTACTAATTTTATAATTCAGTTTAACTACTCACTGACTCCAGGCATCTTCTATACTTTTCAACATTTGTACTTTTGCTCCTGTCATCCTACAGGCTAAGAATGGCCTTAACCCCAAATTTTTGCTGGTGAAATACTACCATCTTTCTTTCTTTTTTTTTTTAAATGAAGTTGATTTATTCTCTTTTTTTCCTGGAATATTCTATGGGTGTTTTTATGTTTTTTTGATCTTTCTTGATTTGGTCAGGTTGGGGGAAGGGCCCAGCTCTAGGAAGTCTGATAGAGGACAGAGGTCATTATTAGGCAGTCAGCACCCCCAGTGTGGTAGAGATTAAAGAAGTTGCATGTTTTTGGTTTTTTTTTTTTTGGAGGACTTAAGAGATTGAACAGAAAAAGGGCCCAAGGGTCTCAGAGTGCATACTAGTGGGAACCTCAGAGGTGGGGAGGGGACTGAGACCATAGGAGAAGGCCTGGCTTAGCCCCAGGTGATAGATGTCAGCAGCATATAGTGGATTTCCTCTGTGTAAGGACAGTACAGGTCAAGAGGGGTTGGAGTGGGTGGATGAGAGAGATTCCAAGGTAGATTCAGTGGACAGTCACTTCCGGCTGAACAGGGACCCCAGCAGGACTACAGCAGCCACCATCATGCAAGTCAGCAGCCATTGGTTGAAGCGTTCCTGGCCCTTCCAGCTCTCTGTAGCTGGGTCATTCCCATAAAGCTCCACGAAAGTGTCCTGCTCAAAGCTCTGATAAGGTACCGGAGTTCAAATTCATCTCCTGCCTCCCTCAAAGCTTGCTTCACAGCAGCCACTGGTATTATCTTATGGGCATCCAAGCTGGTACTGTGTCCCATGGCCCCACTCACTGCATGACTGTCAGCAGGGTGCCAGGAGGGGCTGCCATTCACAGTACTAGATATTCCTGTCCATTCTGGTGCCTCAGTCCTAGTCTCATCTTTAAACTGACTCCAACTGTAGCCTTTCTGTGAGAGCTTGTTAAGAAAGAAAGTCAACCACCAGCTCCCGATTACTGTGAGACATTTTTACATCAGGAATGGGCTGCTCCAGTTCATTGTCCAAAGCACCTGCTCTCTGAGTCTGGGATCTACTTGACAACTGCCTTCTGAAATTCAAGGCAAAAATGCTGGTTCTTGCATTTAAATCAGCTGTCTGAGCCCGGGTCGGGGACGGAGCCGGTGCTCTCACTCCCCCCTCCATTGCTTGCCACTACCATCTTTCAAGACCTTACTCAAATGCTGTTTCTTCCACAAAGCCTTCCCTGTTCCTCTTCTCCCACAGCAGAATTCACAGAATTGAAGCTGGACAATATATCTGTGAATACCTAGTCCAAATCATAACAAAAAAATCTCCCAGAAAACACACCCAACAAGTAGTCATTCAGCCTTTGCCTAAAAAGCTCTCAACAAGGGGAAATCCACAAACTCCAAAGAGGACGTCCTATTTCAAGGAAGCATTAATTGATAGACTTACTAAGTTCTTGAAGACTGTTCTATGAAAATTCTTGGCCTCTAAATAAACTCTCTAAAATAGAGTGAACTTCAAGAAACATACTACATACAGTCTTTTTGGAGGGCATATTACAGTCATATTCAATAAACATTGAATAAGCATGCATGAAAAAGATAATAGTAACAATGATGACTGACATCCATGAAGCAGGTGCTGTGCCAAGCACGCTGTAATCCTCTCATGTGATCTTCACAAGAATCCTGAGTCCTATCACTTTATTTTACAGATAACGAAACTGAAGGAAACAGGTTAAGTGACTTGGTCAGGATTATACAGCTAATAAGTGTCTAAGCCTGGATTTGATTCTAGGCCTAACACCAGGTTTGCAAAGACAAAAACTAAACAGTCTCTGACCTCAAGGAGTTTACATTCTATGGGGAGGACACAATGCATACATAGAAAAGCATAAAAGTAATCTGGAGAAGAAACTAACCAGTGAGCTGATTTGGAAAAGGTTGTATCCCAAAATGAGAATTCAAAGAAGCTAAGGATTCTGAGAGGCCTACCTCAGGAAAAAGAGCATTTTAGTTATGGTAATGGATGATATGAATGCAGACGCAGGAGACAATGTCAAGTTGAGGAAGAGCAAAGGAGTCTGGTTTGACTGGAATGCAGCACACATGAAAGGGAATAATATGAAATAATGTATAAAGGTACACTGGAAACATTCTAATATGGCTTGAATGCCATGCTATGGAATTTGTGTTTTGTTGTAGAGATAATAAAGACTATCTTGTGGTAGAGTGGAGAGAGAAATGGATTTGGTTTCAAATTCCTCTGGTAACTCAAACAAGTGTGACCCCCCAAACAAGTCAAAAACTACCTAGGTCATTGAAGGGGTGAACAATTCTATACTTCACATCCTTACAATGGCCCTGTCAATCCTTCATTTTACCAAGATGAAACTGAGCTTCAGAATGATTCTGGGTTACTGAGTTTGATCAATAATAAATGTCAAACACCCAGATCTGGCTAAACAATGACAGCACTCTACCTACTAGTCCATCTCGCCACTAGATCTTATGACATCAGGAGCCATGTTTTAACCATTTCTGCATTTCCCCTTATGACAAGTACAGTAGTCTAGGCATGGTAAACTCCTTGGAAGCATCTATTAAATTTTATCTGGACAAGAAAGTCTCTTGTGGTTCCCTTTACATTTCTTGTGCTGATTCCAAGACAGGTACACCAAAAGAGCATGCAAAAAATACACCTATGAATGTGTGAGTCTTAGTTGAATTAATGCATATAGCCTTTGGAAATATCTGTTCAATAACAAGAGTACTGCTGTACTGTTATGACAATACCAGACTAGTAGTTTACATTTGTACCTGGTAAGATAAAGCTCTATGTTAAACGTAAGGGAAGAAGTAAAGATTCTTTAAAAGAAATATATATCAAGACTTTTGACAAAACACAACAGCTATTCCTATTAAAAACACTACAAAGTATAGGAATAAATAGAGTCTTTCTTAAAACAATCAGTAGCATCTATCTAAACCATCAGCAAGTATTATACGTAATGGGGATAAGTTAGAGGCATTTCCAGTAAGATCAGAGATGAAACAAGGATGTCCACTATCACCCCTCTTATTCAATTTGGTACTAGAAATGTTAGCAATAGCAATAAGAGAAGAAAAAGAAATTGAAGGAGTCAAATTAAGCAAAGAAGAGACTAAGCTATCATTCTTTGCAGATGATATGATGATATACTTAAGAGAATCCTAGAGAATCAAGTAAAAGACTACTTGAGATACTAAATTTGGGAAAGTTGCAGGATATAAAATAAACCCACACAAATATTCGGCATCCCTATATATTTCTAAAGAAATCCAACGGCAGGAGACAGAAAGAGAAATTCTATCTAAAGTTACTGTAGACATAAAATATTTGGGAATTTATCTGCCAAAACAAACCCAGAACTTATATGAACAAAGTTACAAAACACTTCACACACAAAAAAGTCAGATCTAACTAATTGGAAAAACATCAATTGCTCATGACTAGGTCAGCTAATAATAAAAATGACAATTTAACCTAAATTAAATTACATATTTAGTGCCATACTAATCAATCTACCAAAAATTACTTTATAGAGCTAGAAAAAATAGTAAAAAAATTCATTTGGAAGAACAAAAGATCAGAATATCAAGGGAACTAATGAAAAGAAATGCTAGAGAAGGTGGCCTAGCCATACTAGATTTTAATCTGCATTATAAAGCAGCAGTCATCAAAACTACTTGGTACTGGCTGAGGAATAGAATAGTGGATCAATGGAATAGATTGGGTGCATGAGACTCAGCAGTCAATGACTATAGTAATACACTGTTTGATGAACCCAAAGATCCCAGTTTTGGGGATAAGAACTCACTACCTGACAAAAACTGCTGGGAAAACTGGAATACAGTATGGCAGAAACTGGGCACAGACCATTATTTAACACCATATACCAAAATCAAGTCTAAATGAGTGCACAGTCTAGGTATAATTATACTGTACGCAATCTGGGAGAGCAAGGAATAGTTTACCTGTCAGATTTGTGAAGAAGGGAAGATTTTATGACCCAACAAGAGGTAGAAAGCATTACAAAATGCAAAATGGATAATTTTGATTACATTAAATTTCAAAATTTCTGTACAAATAAAGCCAATGTAACCAAGATTAAGAGGGAAGTGGAAAACTGGGAAAGAATTTTTACAACCAGTGTCTCTGATAAAGGCCTCATTTCTAAAACATAGAGAACTGAGTCAAATCTATAAGAATTTAAGTCATTCCCCAGTTGAAAAATGGTCAAAAGATATATGAACAGGCAGTTTTCAGAGGAAGAAATTAGAGATATATATAAGTATATGAAAGTATATATAGAGATTTCTATAAATATATGAAAAAATGCTCTAAATCACTATTGATTAGAAACACGCAAATCAAAACAACTCTGAGGCACCACATCTCACTGGTCCGACTGGCTAAGATGACAAAACAGGAAAATGATAAATGCTGAAGAGGATGTGGAAAAATTGGAACACTAATGCATTGTTGGTAGAGTTGTGAACTAATTCAACCATTCTGGACAGCAATCTGGAACTATGGGCCAAGGGGCTATAAAAATGTGCATACCCTTTCACCCAGCAATACCACTTCTAGAGCTGTATCCCAAAGAGGTCAAAGAAGTGGAAGAAGCCCCGTATGTTAAAAAATATTTATAGCAGCTCTTTTTGTGGTGGCAAAGAATTGGAAATCAAGGGGATGCCCATCAACTGGGGAATGGCTAAACAAGTTGTGGTATATGAATGTAATGGAATACTACTGTGCTATAAGAAGTGAGGAGCAGACAGACTTCATAACAACCTGGAGAGACTTATATAAACTGATGTGGAGTGAGAAGAGCAGAACCAGGAGAAATTTGTATACAATGACAGACACAAGGTGTGT
>CM053598.1:75337721-75359775 GCA_028646575.1 Pseudocheirus occidentalis | reverse complement strand
TGATGACTAACTCTGATAGACTGGGCTCCTCTCAGCAATGTAAGGTTATAAGACAACTCCAAAGGACTCATGATGGAAAGAGATATCCACATACAGAAAAGAACTACAGACTCTGAATGCAGATTGAAATAAATTACTTGCTCTATTTCTTGTTCTGTTGTGTTTCCTCTTTCCTACTGTTCATTCCATTGATTATAATCCTTCTTTACAACCTGACCAATATTTAATGTAAAGGTATTTGTAGATCCTATATTTGATTATATGCTGCCATAGGGAGGGGGGAGGGGGGAGGAAGGGAGAAAATTTGAAACTCAAGGGATTGTGAACTAAATGTTGTAAACTAAAAGCAAATAAATAAATGAGAAATATATATCAATACATAAACGTTAAAACCTGAAACATGAGATTTGGTTTCTTTAAAGGATTTTTTTTGCTACCATTTAACTCTTTTCCTAAATCCTATTTTAGAGTACAATTTTGCCTAGATCACTGTTCTCATGTCACAATGATCAGTACCTCTCCATGCTATGCAGCAGCACAGTACAACTGAGAGATGGCTAGTGCTAGGCTCAAGTGATGCCTCTGATATATACTACCTAGGTGAACCTGGCCAAGTCACTGAACATCTCAGTGCTCCAGGCAAGTCTCTAATACCATAGGAGACAGAGCAGTTGTATGTTGGTACTGGTACAGGGAGTCTCCTCACCCAGCAATCCATAACTCAATGAAATCAAAGGTATGGAGAGCTACTCCACGTGATCCCCAAAAGATGCAATGAAAACTTGGTATCTTTTCAAAGCAGTTTCTTCAGAACTTTGGTACCTATCTGGCACTTAACTTTTCTTTTAGGGGGCTAGGGGGAGGGGAGGAAGCAATGTCTGAGGCCACATCTGACTCCACGTCCTCCTGACTCCAGGGCCAGTGCTCTGTCCACTGTGCCACCCAACCACCTACACTTAACTTTGTAGAAGCCTTACTCTTCTCATCTGTAAAATGAGGATGATAATAACAGAACTAGCTCCTAAGGCCATTGTGAGGGTCACACGAGGTGACACATGCAAACCTTAAAAGTGACATGTAAACACCGGCTAATATTAGAACAGTCTATACAGTGGTAAACCAAAATGACACAATTAAACATCATACTAAAGAGAAGATTTAAAATACACATTTAAATTTTTTTTTTAAACTGAGCCATTTCACTCTTGGTTGAGGTTGACCCTCAATCTTTTCAATCCTTTTCAAAGGAAAGAGGTGATGTTTACCTGGTCTAAGTGTATACAGGCCTTTCACAATATTTGCCATAGTTGAAGGTGTTATTTGAAATGGTGTTGACTGGGCTTCTAAAAGTAAAGCTGAAATAAAAAAGAAAGAATGGTTACAAAGGCTAAAACCCTCACTGGTCCCTGAGGCTGCGGCTTATGACCTTCCTGTTTCACTCACTTCTCTATAAAACGCTTATCAAAATTTCTACAAAAAGATTTACGTATAACTAAAGAGAGAATCATTTCTGGCTTACTAATAAAACATGAGATTCTGTGGGAATGTCTAATGGAAATGACCCAATTCCCAAATATTCTAGCATATATCACATCTGAATATTCACTGTTCATGTTACTATAAATGACTGAACTTTTAAGTGCTTCCACTAAACTGCTAAATCAAAGGATTTTCATTGAGGCAGTAGAATGTTCTCTAGATTTAATTTTAGAGAAGAAATACACTCAATAAAATCCCTTTCCCCTATCTTTCCATAAGAGAAATGTTTACTGTTAAGTGAAGTCAATAAATCCTGACAAGGATAAAATTTCTGGGCTGCAATGCTTGAGTATATGCTGAACACGGCAATAGGGTTGACAGTTCAGCTGCTTTCATAATTCCAAAATAAAAATTAATTTTCTTTTTGTGTAAGGATTCACTGAGATTTGATACTAATATATTAATTGTTAATACTAATCTATTCACCATAAAAATTATTACCCTAAAGAACCAATCACTAACAGATACAAATTTTTACTATTTTGGCACTGGTACAGGGTTTAGTAAGGTTTAGTAAGCTCTAAGTAATTTTTTGGCAGATACTACAGTGTGAATCAATAGCGTTAATTTTTTCTGTTTATGGTCACTGCTATTTATAGCTAGTCTTGTTTCAAATAAATCAATAACACAGTTTTACTACAGTATGATACAAAGTTACAGAAAGCAATTCTTCATTTATAAATAAATACCCAAACAGATCCACGATCCCATCGATTAGGGAATTCATTCCAAGATAAGATCACAATCCATCTACAACTGCCTATTTCATCTTACTCAGATCCACGGCCTCTTACAAAGGCTTGCCAAACAGAGTTCATCCAATTTGCTGGAGGGCTTAATTGCTTTCCTCATTAGTAGTGAAAGCAGTGGAACATAGTGGCTGCTTACCTGACTCCCTGACTTACTTACCACTTACTTACCTGACTTAATTACCACTCCCCTTTTATGTGACCAGACTACACTTCTGGTCATGCAATTCTTTGAAGACATCTTTTACTCCTATTTATCAGAGTTTCTAAATGTGCTACAGGCACCATGTGCCCCTATATTGCTTCTGTCTGCTGCTATTCATTTTTTAGTTTTCTATGCCATGAAGCAACCATGCAAAATGTTAGTATTAAAAATTTGGGCCTTTGCCTTCATGAGAAGTTTTGTGAACAGTAAAAGACCTTGGCAATTTCCCTAAAATAATCCAGTTTGCTCTTCTGTGCATAAAAACTCTATAAGTCATCTATCCAAATATGTGTTGATATGTAAGCAATAGATCATGTCTGCACAAGATGTTCTTCATCTACTTGGTCTTTCCTATGTGGATGAAACAAGCCAAACTTCTTTGAATGGTTACAGATCTCTTCCAGGAGGCCATATATTTGGTGCAACCAGCATAGTACTATCCAAAAGCTGGAATATCTGGAGGGCTTTTCCATCTAGAGATTATCTCTCCTTAACCTGGACTGTAAAGGCTGGATCTCTTCCATCACAATGGTAAATACCATTGGTGAGAATAAGTCTCTCTGTTTTATGGTTCACCTGATGTTTATCAGAAAGTCACTGACTAGGATTATTTCTGTTGTTATATATTCTAAGAAATCTAAATTGTCTTATGCAGAGATGGAAGACATCTTGTAAAAGATCCTATAAGGTTGCATTTTGTTTTACCAAGCCAAATTTTTTCATAACCAATAAGTACAATGAGATTACTGTTTATAAAATTTCTAAAATGAGAAGTATTTCCATGAGACATAAGAAAATTTTTTGACAAACTTAAACCTCTCATTTAAAAAATGCTCAGCGAGTTACACTTAAAGGTAACTTAATAAAGCATATCATCATCAACATGCATTACTCTTTTAATTCTAATTTCATCTGGAAAAAATCTTAACTATATTCAATGCTGTAACAACTTTTACATTTAATTCAAATTTGTTAATGATTAATTGTCAAGGTTAATTCTATATACATTAGATGCACTGTTGCACATTCTCTGTTAGTTTAGGATATTTAAATTAAATACCAGATTTTAAGCCATTTCTAAAGGCTCCTCCTGAAAACTCCTGAAAGCTCTAGCCTAATCGTATAGCAATCATCAGGGGCATGCAATAAGCACTGTTACTAAATTGTCGCTATTCAACCAAATGTTTCAGTAAAGGCAAAGATAAATGCCTCAATTGTGTTGCCAAGTAACATAAATATCTAGATACAAATACTCAAAATACATTGTGCTAGGCAAATTTGAAAGCTCTGGGACAAGCAGAAGTTAAGAAACAGAAATAAATTTAACTGGAGGCTCTTTTAAAGTTAAGAAAAGCAAAATATACACAAGTGATATATATCTATATAATATATATATTCCCATTAGTAAAGATGATAGCGTGGTGTAGGAAAGAGTACTGGAGTCAAAGGATCTATACTCAAAAGCTGGCTTCAACACTTTACTATGTATACAACCTCTGCTGGCTAAGTCACCAGACTACTGCTTCCGTTCTCATATCTGTAAAATTGGAATACTGACCATGTTACATACTTTCCAGGGTGGTAGGAAAGTAAAAGAAAGGAAGTACTCTGGAACTATGAGCTCGTGCTAATGTGATAAAATGGTGTAAATGTGAAACTGCTTTTTAATCTCAATACTCACATCATTTATCCTTAAAGTTAACATAAAGGAAGCTGTTATTATCACTGATAATAACCACAGACAAACAAGGAATTTTTGTCTAACAAATTATTCCTCTTCAAGGAGAAACCTATTTTAAAAAAATTCTATTTCTCTTTCTGCCTGCCCCTTTCTCTTTAAGTAAACTATTTTACTAATTTTGGTGTGTAAATTGACATCAAACTCTTTGCAAATCAAAACATTCATCTCCCCAAACACTTTTTGAAATTAGCTGATCAAAACCTTAGCATGTTTAGCTTAGCTTACTTATTCCCCAAAGATTATCACAATGTAGTTTCTTTTGGTCTATAGTATCCTTAGTTGAAACCAAAATATCTATTTTCTTTCAAGGGATAATACACAGTTTTTATATAAGCCAGAAGAAGGTATGTTTTATTCTACTCAGTGAAGCATTCAAATAATTGTACTACAGGTATCTTACAGAATATTTTTATGCCTGCAATTAAAGGTCAGCCCTTGCAATTATTGATGAAATAATTCCTCTCTATAAATCACAGATTCAACTTTAGCATTTGGTCACTAGTTTTTTCTGCATGTGGCAATATAGCTTCAATGACCATGTCTTCTATAAAAACTTCAAGCTACATTTGGTTGACATGATAATTGATATGCCATTTGGCTGACCTGATAATCTACTCTCCCTTGGAGAAAAGGGGGCATCTGGGTGAGTATGGAGGGACTGGGAAATGTTTTACATTTCCTTTTCTAAAGAGAAGTCTATAGGTGAGCTGGTAGGAGGAAACTGATAAGCTGGGTTTTAGGTCCATAAATCATGATGTCTGGGTTGGGTTTTTTTGAAAAGTTAATAAATACAACTTTATCATTACTGTTTAGATTCTTTATAAGACTTTGAATTTGTGGGTCTGGTCACCTTTTCCTTGCTGGGTGCTTTGACAAAGTCAAAGTGTAATGTAATTCTGCAGACCAATGGAATGATCACTCCTAGAGAATATAAAGCTTTTATGTCCTACATTAGGTGATATGAGTCTTCTCAGAAAACCCACATATTAATGAACAAACTCATATATTCACTGAAACCTCATGCATTCACTGAAAACACCATAATAAGAAATCTAACAACTCCTCCTCCCCAATCTGAAAACAGCAATTATACCTTCCTAAGTATTCAAATAACACAATTATATAAAATAGGTGGTCAACAGAAGAGTAACATCTTCCTTAACACTGGGAAAAGAATATTTAAAATTTATAGGCAGGTAGTGGAAAATAAACCCTCTGGCACGTCCTACATTCACTACACTGCTCACTACAATGAGCAGATACATGTTTTAGAGTTAAGTAGGCTGATACCACAAAATGTCCTATCCCACAGCTGACCAGTAGTTGCTATACATTCATGGGATTTAAAAATACTTATGGAGTTACTTACTATACTCCCACTTGAATAAGTGGGAACATTCATTTATGCCCATCTTTTTTATTTCCAGAAGACCAAATGACTTTTTTCCCCTCATCTTTTCAGCATCATGTAAATGAAAATGAGCAAAGAAACCTTTTATTCATTTGACCTAAACTTCTAAAATCTGAAATGTCCTAGAGCTGTGATAAATAAGCAAAATGAAACTCTTTTCCTAGTTATTGCCAAATACAAACACATAACTGCAAAGTAAATAAGTTTTTTGTCAGCATAATTTCTCTGTAGGTTTTTGGCAACATGGATTTTCAACACAGTACATAACACACAATGGAAGAAACATGAAAAGATCCACAGTCCAGGGAATACTTATTAATGAACAGGGAATACTTATTAATGAACAATCAGAATACTAATACATGAAATGTTTTAAAACATCTGTTCAAGCTTTTAAAAAATGGATGGTATTCTTTTAAAATCCTAGGCATCTAAAATGACTCTATGACTTCTCAGGAATTAAACAAAAGATACAGATAACTTCTACCTTTTACCTTCACAAACAATTTTTTGGATGTTGGTTATATATAATCTTCAAAGTTGTCAGTGATGTCCAATACTCTTTCACCATTTAGCTTTACACAAAGGCTTCACTTAAACATTTATTCATTTGAATACATACTGTGTAAAAGGAGCTAAGAGAGAGTTATTTACCAGATGTAAAATTCCTTCCCCTAACTTTTTTTTAGGACAATAACTAGCTGTGTGGTTTTTTAGCAAGTCACCTCTATGCTTCAGTTTTCTCATCTACAAAAATAAAGATAATATCCATACTATCTCACAGGGCTTTTGTAAATGAGATAAAAGATTTAAAGTGATATATAAAAGTCAGTTATTGCCCAAATGCCATGAAAAACTAAAGCATTGCTTTCTAAAAATCATCCTCTTTCATCTCTAGTCACAGTACATTTAATCACCATTCCATATTAAAGAAATTTCTTAATGAGTGATGAGGCTTAATGAGTGATGAAATAAAATGGACTACAAAATGAAAAGCATAACAGAATGGTGTTTGTAGACTAATCATTAAAGTCAAATAATCAGGGTATTATATCAGGCAAAAAAAAGAAAAATATGCACAGATATCTTAAAATAAAATCCACTGTGGATTTTCATGTTATACACTAATTTATATGATGTAGTTTTATACAGTTCTAATACAATACTACTGTTTTTGTGCCTATTAAAATATTTTCAGTTTTCAGAAATAAAGCAAATGATATAATCATGAAAGCACGATTCTTCTAAAAGATTGTTTTAACCAGAAACCTTTGCCAGAATAATTTTAAAGTCTCAACTCTCAAAAGTTAAACATATTTACTTACGCATTAGGCTGTAAATGTGCTTTTCCGCAACATGTTCCGTAAACAGTTTTATAAGATCATCTTTTAAGTCTCTGTTAAGCTTGGTTTCTATGTAAAATTTATTCTGGAAAATAAGATTAAAAAATAACATTCAGAAGCAAATAATCATTCCAATGATTCACTAAAATACTAATATTTTTACTTTCAAATAAGTAAAAGGTGCTAATTCTCTAAAAATAGTTTCTACCACAAAGTCATCTTTAGTTTTAAAATCCATAAAATTTTAAGCGAAATAATGTTTATTCTGTTTCACAGTCAATTTCATAGGACCAAGGCAAGTAGAAATGAAGACTTCTCAGTAGAGGAGAAAACAGGGAAGGAAGTTGTAACTTTCCAACCATTCTCAGGTTTAAAACAGCAGAGGAAAGAGAACCAGGGATACAAGAGGTTAGCACAATATCTAAGTTGGGATTGTATCAGCTAATTTAACTTTTTTGTTACAACAAAGTTTAGAAAAAGAACTAAGTGTTGCTTCTTTTCTCTCTCTTCCATTCTGTTCTCCATCCTCCTCCTACCTCTTCAAGTCACACATTACAAAATAATATATTAGTCTAAAATCTTTGATTCCAACCTGAATTAAGAAACCTTATCAATACCTGAATCAAACTGCTAGGAAAAATTGTGCTCAACTTTTTCAAAGACTCCACAAAAGCAAGAAGTCCTTGACTTATCCATATAAGAACAGCACCCTCTTTCTTCATGCACTGACCAAATTAGAGTAATGATCAGATTAAGGTAAAAACCTTTGATTCTTCAGTTCATGCAAGTACAACTAAATCATCTTTGGTGAGATGCAAAAGGAAAACTTTTAAAGGGAATAATCAAAAAGATGGACTGAATTGTTTTAGGAAAACAAAATTTTTTTAATTCAATATTGTTCTTATCTTGCTTAATCTTGGCTCTGAAATTTGTCTACTGCTGGAGAATATTTAAAATTGTAAACTCAAAAATGGGGAAACTATCACTTCTTGGTTAGCAGAAAACAGCTCAGATTATCATTAGTTTAACAAAATTCTTTCTGGCAGGTTTTGTATGTACAGAATTTTCTTCCACAGAACAAATAGTAACACATTTTTCTCTAAAGAATATCAGTAATTATACTATAGCTACTACATGCTACAGTTTGCTACTAAGTAGTAATAAAAGGCATTGAACATTAAGCATTATCACAGCTCCCAAGGACTTATAGCTCAAAAGAATCTCAGAAAATATCTAACTCACTATCTTCATTTCATAGATCAGGAAACTGAGGTCTAGTGAAGTCAAGTGACTTGTCCAAACTACACAGACACTAAGTAAAAAAGTTGGGATTGACATGTATAACCAGTCCCTAAATTCACTGGTCTTTCCTCTCTCTTCTATCATTCTCTTTTCTCTTCTCACTATTCTTAGATGAGACCATTCTGATGGTTCCTTGGTCCAATATCATTACAATTTAATCATGTGGCACAAGCTGTTCACTTCTCAAATTGCTCATTTCTCATTCTCACCCACAGCTACACAAAGATCTGGTCATACTCTTGATTTCGCCATCACACAAAACTGCAGTATTTCTGAACTCTGAAATTCCCTTATCCAATTCACTCTCTGCTGTCATTCCACTTCTTTTTCTGCCTTACAACCTCAAACCCTGTCCTGTCTATAACCTCCAATACCTCCCATCCTTTACTTGTTTCTGTTCCAGGCCATCATCCCTGCACTGGCTACGTTTTCCCCCCATTTCCATTTTGACATCCTGGAGAACCAAATCCATGGTACATGGTCCTCTTCTCTCAAGTCCTTTGCCACCTTATTTAATATCATCAATCTGGCCTCACCCACCTTTTAAGGCTTGAATTATTCCCACCATCCACGGCCTTTGCTCCTACTCACTTGCTGTTAAACAAAAGTGGAGAAAATTATAAAACCACACTACACTTGTCCACTACAGATCTGTTACATAATATCAACTGGACATAGCTTTGGCCAAGCTTTGCACCTCCCTGACTCACTACTCCACTTACCACAGCAGCTCTTCCAAACCCTTTCCTCTCTCCTCCAAACTCCCATGGCTCCTTCTCTCCCACCCTCTCAGCTAAGAAACTTCTCTCATATCTTGCTGAAAAAAATTGAGCCCATTTGCTGATAGCTTCTTCCTCTCCCCTCCTCAACCAACAAGTGACTCCACCCTCACCCCACATGAGGTATTATAGCCTCTTTCCCTTGCCTCCAAGGTAAAACCTCTTATTCACAACTGACCCCATTTCACCCCATCTTCTCTTAAGACTGCCCTATCATTACCAATCTAGTTTATCTTCAGTCTTTCCCTGCTTACTGGTTGCTTTCCTACTGCCTATAAATATGCCTGTTTTCCCTCACTTGATTCATCCTTCTCAATGAGCTACTTGACCCTTCCATCTCCTCCTTTTTGTGGCCAAACTCACTGGGAAGGTTGTTTACAACAGGTGCCTCCACTTGTTCTGCTCTCATTCTCTTCTTTAGTCTGGCTTCTGACCTCACCATTTAACTGAAATCACTTCTCCAAACTTACTAATGACCCCTTACCTGCCAAATCTGATGGCTTTTTCTGTTTTCATCCTTCTTCACCTTTCCACAGCTTTAACACTACCAAGCACGCTCTTCTCGTGGAGATTCTCTCCTCTCTGGGTTTGTGACTCTATTCTTACTATGATCTCCTTGAGATCAGGGCCTGCCTTTTGCCTTTCTTTTATCCCCAACACTTAGCACAACGCCTGGAACATAGTAAGTGCTTAATCACAGTTTACTGATTAACTCCAAAGGAATGATGAATTATACTTGTTTGTGACATATATCAAGTAACATGTCAAAATGCATACCTGTTAATGAGTTGCATTAATAAAAGGACAAAACATCATGTAGCATCCATGTTCATTCTATGTTTTTATTCATAGTTTAGGGACTTAGTTACCTTAAACTATACAAACACCACTAAAAAATATCTTACTACAGAGTATGCAAGAAACAGACTGGTATAGGAGGGACTCTGGCTTTGAAGTTAGAAGGCAGGTTCAAATTCTAACCTGCCACCAATTTGGTTAAGACAGTTCCTTTCTCTAGGCCTCTATTGTCTCACCTACAAAATGATAGGGTTGAAACAGATGAGCTAAAATGTCCTTTCTAGCTCTAAACTGTATGATTCTCTAAAATAAGTCAAATAAATCAATCTCACAAACACTCCTCTCTAGAGTTAAAATTATAGTGACTTTAAAAAGGTAATATGAATGAACAATGATAAAGGACTAAATGAGAATGAAACTGCTTACATTTACATTACAAATATGGAGACATGATAACACATGTCCCCTCTGAACCCTATCATGACCAGAATTCAGACAGGAAGTCCACTCAGACAAGGCCTGAAAGTGGTTCTGTTTTGTTTTGATGATATTAAGAAACAAACAGAAAGGAAGGTGAAGAGGAATACACTGGTGAGAAGAACAAAGGAAGGTTAGGAAAAATTATCTGACAATCAGGGTGTGAAAGTAGACATCTATACAAACAAGGAGAAGGGAGTAGGCAAACAGCTAACACTTGAACTGAGGTTAAATCATCAAAATACAAATTGGTTGAAAGAATTATGAATATATACTTATATATAAACTTATATATAAATGGCACAGAAATACATTTTACTCAACAGGTAAACAGGGGAGAAAAGAAGAGAAGGTGGGACAGAGGTTTAGAAGGAGGCCAGATGAAGGGAACAATTAGTACTAAGCAAAACAAATTCTAAGGAACATACAAAAATACTGACAGTTCTTCCTGAAGTAGCAAAAAAAATGGGCATCTGAGGAGACACCCATAAACTGTATAATGTTTGAAGAAGTCATGGTATATATAAATGTGATGGAATAGTAGCATTGAACTTTTACCAGCATAATAATCAATTATGACTCCAGAGGCTCAATGATGAAACATTTCATTTGTTTCCAAATAGAGATAAAGGATTCAAATGCAGAATGAGACAATTTTTTTTTTTTTAGTGATATGGCCAATGTGGAAACTTGTTTTGACTGACTTTATGTGTTTGTAATGAATTTTATTTTTCTTGTGTTCTCAATTAGGGTATGCGGGTAAAGCTGGTATAGGCAAATAAAGGGTATGTACAACCTGGCTAATTAAACCAAAAAATTTTAAACAACAAAAAAAATACAATGGCTTTGTTTCAGCTGAAAATTCAATATCCAGAAATATAAAGTTAGTGAAGCATAGTTTAGGGATGATTTTTAAAATTAAATTAATACAAACCTTTTTTCCCCCAGTTTTTTAACATTTTTATTTAAACTTTTAAGTTTCAAACTCTATCCCCTCCTCCTTCCCCTCCCTTCTCCCCTGAGACAGGAAGCATTAGGAAATAAATTATACATGTGCAATTATGTCAAACATTTCCATATTAGTCAAATTACTTTTTACATTCATACTACAAATTACTTATATATCTCAAGTAAAACTTTTCCACTGTTATTCAAATAAAATGTAAAGAAAACATTATTTAATTGTATGGGCATTTTCATCCTTTCAAGTAAACAAGATATCTGTGACACTAATGTTTAGAACACAAAAACATGAAATCATTCTGATATATTTTTACTCCTGGGGTTATTACACAATTAAAATTTAAGTTTCAAGGCACTGGACTTTGATGTTATTATTCATTAGTTTGATACATTGTTCCAATTGTAATAGAAAGGTTACAAAACTTGTGAATATATGTAGTACTATTAGCCTAAACAAAAATATTATATTCCATAGAATAACTTAAATGCTTACAATATCTACTCTTCTAAAATATTAAATAGACTCCCTATGCACAAACCCTGTGAAAAATATCAGAGCTGTGACTGGAAAAGGGAATGGTTCAGTCATTATCAAGAGGAAGGGCCAACCAATAGTCAGACCATGAGTTTCACTGGAATACCCACAAAATGTTAAGAGGTTAAAAGGATGGGATGTATTAAAATGTAGGTATGAACATGAAGATATGAACAAAATGGGTTGAGATTTGCAATGCTGGAAAGATTACTCACATCAATGAAGTGATAGGTACAGTGACATATTATATAACATACCCTGACTAACCTTCAACAAAACAAAACAATAAGCCTAATATTTCAAGTCATAGTTTTAAAAACAGGTGATAAGCCTTTCCCCCTCAAAGCTGACTCTTCACTAAAGGATAAATACTATCCAATCATTTATAAAGAAACAGTTAATGTCATTTCCTTAACAGGAATGAATAAATGCATCTTTATGGACTGCAAAAAGAAAACTTTTTTAAAGGCTATATTTGACTCACCTTCTTACAAAGGAAATACAAGTCTAGGTCGCCCAGCATTCTACTAACATAGTCCCTATTAGCCATCATTTTTGCTTAGAGTATAGTCATTTATGTTTGTGTATTTTATTTAATCTGAATACAAATTCATAACCAAAACACCCAGCAACAACACCTGTGATCTAAATTGGTGGAATTAGTACTTGCACTAAAAAATATTATCTTCCGAAGTAGCTTTTAAAATTCATATTATACATGTGGCATATATATTCTTTATCTGCCTGAGTAGGTTAATCAAAATCTTACTGCCTAAATCATATTGACAATTGTAACTTAAATGAGCAAGGTCAGACATCCTAACAGGGTACAAAATATGACCAAGAAAAAGATGCAGCTATGGCCTATAAACTAATAGGACAGGAACAGCACATAAATCTGTCTCACTTTATAGCACTTTATAGTCTAATATATCCCTCATTTGATACTTGGCATGTGCTGTCTGGTGCTGTTCGTTACCCTACAAGTCTTACATCTTTAACTAGACTACAAGCTTCTTGAGAAGAGAAATCAAGATTTTTAAAGGTATTCAAGTGTTGTTACCTGATTATTAAGTGGCTTGTTCTAAATTCTGTAGCTGTTACTTTATGACAATTTCAAAAAAGGGGGAAAAAAGACAGAAAAATGTCACAAATAGCTCAATAGATATTCTCTCACTGATCTGATTATGGGTTCTAGTTAATATATTTTCCTCAGTCTTTTTTTTTTTAATGGCCTAAACTTACCATATATATGAAAAGAGGCACAATGCTCTGCAATGCTCCCATATATTGTCCAAGTGCTAAGTTAAATCTTTCAATATAGAGTTCTGGAGGGCTGGCCTGCAGGAAGCAACAACAAAAAAAAGTGAGCTTTTTTTTTGGCCCAGATAGTGAGTAAAAACCTAAGGGAAAAAAGCAATATGGTTAAGAGCTACAAAATGATTGCTTACCATGATCTGAAAAGCAAAAAATCCAAAATGGCACCAGGAGTGATACTTAAAAGAAGTGAAACTTCAGTTTTGAAGATTAAACAAAGTTTAGAACTCTCTCTACTACTAAATCTGACCATGACAAGTTATATAATTTTTTGAGAAACCTTAAACACAAACACACACATACACAAAACATTAAAAGGCTCATTAAAAAGCTTGATCTCTTTCTAGTTGAAAACATATTAACATTTAAATGAAATAATGCTTAAAAATTCAAAGTTATTATTGAATTTATAGCTATCTCCAATAGTTCAATTTGCTCAGTGCAGGACAGAAAGACAAAATTTTAAGACGTGTGCAAGACTTCATACAATATGAAATCCCAAGTCACAAACCTACCCTGTGAAAAACACCAATACCACCTTGTATTTTACATTTTCCTTAAATATAAACTAAGTGTTTTATACATAACTTCCTACAGTTCTCTAAGAAGGTGGGACATTCTTATCATCTTTGACACCAGTTGTGTAACTCATTTTTACCTGAGTCTCAATGTCCTTCTCTCTATCAGAACGGCAATCATCTTCTTACCTCTCTCCCTACCTCGGTGAGTTACCCTACAGAAACCACGCCGTTATTTTACAGATAAAGAAACAAGCAGAAAGTTAAGTAACTTCTCCACTGATACCAAGTCCAACAGTGCCAGACTGATGTCACCTGACTTGGGGATTCACTGAGGATCCTTTCCTCATTAGATCATTTAACCACAAAACATTCACACAAAGTGAGATCAGCTGTATAAAGTAGAAAACATAACATTTTCTTCCCTGGATCAAAGAACACAAGGTCTTGTTTGTGTCAACATATCTCCTGTAGAAAGAAGCTTTCTACTCTTTACAGTAATAAGAGAATATGTGTGTGTATGTGTGTGTGTGTGTGTGTGTGTGTGTAACAGCTCATATTTATGTAACACCTTAAGACTGTGCAAAGCACTTTTCAAAATTATCTCATTTAATTCTCCTAACAATGCTATAAAGGTGCTTTTATGTCTCTTTTACAGACGAGGAAATGAGGCTCAAAGAGAATAAGCAGCTTGGACAGTCACATAGTTATCTGAAATGGTATTCAACCCAAGTCTTTCTTACTCAAAATCAATACTACACTCTCTCCTTAGAAATTAACTGGCTAAAATCCTGCCTCCTTCATTTATTAATTGTATGATATGGGTCAAGGCACATCCTTTGCACTACCTGACTTACAAAATAAATAGCTATAAGAATCAATTGAGTATATAAAAGTACTTTGAGAGGTGTAAAGTACTAAACAAATAAGATAAATTTTATTTAAATAAAATTTGCTTTTATATTAACAAAAATCAAATCAATCAGAATAAAAAGTAAATATTAAGGAAAAAATTTTTTCATAAGAATTCCATAAGCATCTGATGGAAGAACATGAATGTATAAGAGAAAAAGTCATTCCCCTGTGGACAAATGACCAAAGGATATGAAGAAATCATTCTCAAAAGGAGAGTACGTGATTAAAATATAAGATTGTTAAAGAAAACTAATAGGAGGAATACGAATCAAAATAACTCTAAGGTTTTATCTTATTCCCAGCAAATTAGCAAAAACTGTAAGTTTTTGAAAGGGTTAGAAGGGCTACTGAAAGACAGGAACATGAATACCCTGTTACTGGAATTATGAATTTATCCAACTTTTCAAATGCATTTGGGAATTATACTAAGAAAGTGTTTCCTACATGTAAGTATATATACTCTGAGGAAGTCAAACTTAAGTCTAATGAACAACAACATATTCACAGAATCATTTCTTGTAGTAGCAAAGAACTAAAAACAAAATGGATGCCATTAACTGAGTCTAAACAAATTGTGGTGAATTGTGAAGGAATATTCCTATAAGAAACAATGAATGTGAAGACTTCCATGAAATAAAGTGAAGTAAACAAAACCAGGAGAACTAAATACACTACTATAATTTAACTGGAAAGAGGAACAATTAAAATAGGAATCAAATACTCTCTAATAATAATAAACTTGAAGCCTCTACTCTGCAGGTTTAGGGGGTTATAGATGTGAACACTGAACACACTCAGAATTAACTGCTTGTTAGTTATGTTGAACTGCTTTTTTGTTTCCCCTTCTTTATTCTTTACTATAATATCCAATAATCTGGGTGGGGCAAAGATTTATAAAATAAAAAATAAAGGTGACATAAAAGATAATAAAAGGAAACAAAACTTGCTTGTTACTACTTAAAAAAAATAAGTACTCTTAAACAGAACAGGATATATTGAGTTTTTATACCGAAATTCTAAAAAACAAGACAAAAACAACTTCTAGTAAGACCATTTGGGAATCTCCAAAAAACTGTATGAACATAGAAGTCTTCCAACACTAAGTGAAGGAGCTTAAGAAGTGATCATGATTGAAGCTAATAAAAACATGCTTTTGTTTCAGCATCTATAAATCATATAAAGATTAGCTGAAATGACCCTAAAATCCTTTCCCAAGCTAACATCCTATAATTCTAAAAAGTACCTAAAAACAGGGCCAGTTCCCTAATACATACAAGCATACAAACAACACACAAACACTAAATCTTGATCATAATAATTATCAAGATTCCCAAAGAGAAACAATAGTAAGCTCTACCATCCAATGTAGGTCTGCACAAAAATAAAGCAACTACAATAATTATTAATAATTATATAATTAAAAATCATTAGTATTACTACATTTATATAGCACTTATATATGCCAAGCACTGCATTAATTGCTTTACAAATATTCTCTCATTTGATTCTTAGAAAAACTCTCTGAGGTAGAAGCTGTTATTTTCTTCATTTTACAGATGAGGAAACTGAGTTAAAAGAGAGGTGACTTGCCCAGGGTCACAGAACTGGTTAAGTGTCTGACATAAAATTTGAACTCTGGCCTTTCTGATTCCAAGCCCAAGGTAATATCCACTGAGCCACCTAAGCTAGCTCAGGAAGCCTGTGAAGGGCCCTTGTAAGAGGCATTTGCATTAGTTACAGGGAGAGGAGCAAACAAAGCCTGATTACCACAACCAAAAGTGTGTTGGGGAAATAGTGGGAGTAGATGAGTGGGGTATGACCTTGGCCCCAAAGTCTCAAACCAAGAAGGGTAACACCATCTGAGCAATCACAAGGGACTAAAAGTTGATAAACTATTTAAAGAAGTAGAGAGTATTATTCCTGGGTAAAAGAGGTGCAAACACAAGGCCTATGGGCAGTTTTCATTTGTTTTAATGGTTTTAAGAGGAAAGAAAAGGAAGGAAAAGGAAATACTCTAAGGGAAAAACAAGGAAGACAAAAGAGAAACCTGTTAGTTCACATAAATGGAGTGCATGAGAAGAAAAGTAAACAAAATACAGATGATGGGGTGAAGGAAACAGGCATCTTATTAACCTTACCCTTATCTGTACCAGACAAAGAAGAGTAGAACATATAAAGTTTGTGTAGAAATACAATAAACTATGAACAGAGAAATAGGTTGGAACAAGGAGAAAGAAAAAAGGTATATGAGAGGGAGGACAGTGAGGAAGTGAACAGCCCCAAGAAAAACAAACTTTTAACTCTGGAGCATGGATCATAAAGGGGAATTTTTCTTAAAGAAAGAAAATATAAGAATCAATATACAGCATCAACTGTGGAATGGCTACACAAATCATGTAATGTGAATGTAATGAGATAATACTGGGCTGTAAGAGAATCATGGAAAGATCTATATGAACAGATGCAGAGTGAAGTAAATAGAGCCAAGAAAATAATATACTGTACACAGTAGCTACAGAACTATAAATAGAAAAAATGATACACCAAAAAATCAAAAGTAAATATAACAAAATTATACACTACCCCAATCTACCCCCTTCTTCTAGGGAGGAATAAGTGCTACACATTGTACATGTTCTCAAGGTTTTTTTGATGTATTCATCAGTTGTGTAGTCTTTTTCCCTCTCTCAAAAAAAAAAACCAAAAAACTATTTGTCATATGGGAATGGGGGGAGGGGTGAAGGAGTGGAAATACATGGGATACTATGGGATGTAAAAAATAGAAAATATCAATTAAAATTTATCTTTAAAAAACAGTGGACAGGTTTTGAACTAAATGAATAGAGGAAGAACAGTGGAGTAGGAGCGCATCAGTTTAGAGATTATCTGATCATACTTTTCTTTATTACCTTTTTCAAAGACAAGAGGACAACAAAAATGTATAAGGAGAAATTCACAATTAGCCATAGCCATGAATATGAATGGGACAAACTCAGTCATAAAATATAACGATATAGCAGAATGGATTAGAAAGCAGAATCTAACAATATGTTGTTTATAATAAATACACTGGAAACAAAGATTGAATTAAAATGACAAACTAGAGTATATTTTACTGTGCTTAAGATGAAATCAAAATAATAATCATAATCTCAGACAAGGAAAAAATAAAAAGCAAGAAAACTGCATTATGCATAAATATACCAGAGAGAATTAAATGTCAATATTTAACATACAGGCACCAAATAGCACAGGATTTAAGTACATAAAAGAAGATGTAATTGAATTACATGGAGAAATAAAAATATAAAGAGTTGAGGACTTCAATGATACCCTTTCAGACTTGAACAAATCTAACAAAACACAGACATCAAAGATCTAAATAAAATTCTAATAGTACAGAGTAGATCTTGGCTAATCACTAATTATGTATAGAAAGGACTATCCATATTTATTAGCTATGAATGACACATTTATAAAAAATGACATGTGCTAGGGCATTAAAACTTCAAACAAATTTTAAAAAGTAGAAATATTAAACATGCTTTACTGATAAAATAATTCTTGTAAGAACTCAAAATTAAATGGGAGATTAAATAATTTAATCTTAAAGACTGGTGATTCAAAAAATAAAGCAATAAAAATTTATTAAGTGATACAATGTACCAGGCATTGTGCTAAGTATTGGGGATACAAGAAAAGCAAAAGACAGCCCCTGACCTCATAATCTAATGGGGAGATAACATGCAAACATTCATACAAGCTACATACGGGATAAATAGAAAATAATTAACAGAGGGAAGGCACTAGAATTAAGAGGGGTTGAGAAAATATTCCTGTAAAAAACAGAATTTTAGTTGGAACTTAAAGAAAGCCAGGAAGGCAGTAAAAGGTATTGAGAAGGAAAAGCATTCTAGGAATGGAGGTCAGCCAGAGAAAATGTCCAGACCCAAGAGATGGGGTGTCTTGTTTGTAGAACAGCCAGGAGATAATCATCAGATCAAGGTGCATATGGAGACTAGAAAGACTAGGGCAGAAGATGGTTAGAGAGAAAAGAGTAACAAGAATCAAAGGCTGCAGAGAGGTACAAAAAAAAAGAATGAGGATTGAGAAAAGGACACTGGATTTGACAACTAAGAGCTCACAGGTAATTCTGAAGAGAGTTTTAGTGAAATGATAAAGAGTTGAAAGCTGAAATGTAGGAGGACCTATTGCAGAACTTTTTGAAAAGTTTAGCTACAAACTGAAGAAGAGATAAAGGATGGCAGTGGAAATGGAAGGCTCAAGTGAGAGATTTTTCAGAATGGGGGAGACATGCATATTTGTAGACAACAGGAAATGAACCAATTAACAAAGGGAAATGCAAAATAAGTGATAACAGTAGGGATGACAGGAAACCTCAGATGGAATGAGATCACTTGAGCAGGAAGAGAAGTTAGCCTTGGTTTAAGTATAAAAACCAGCTCATCATGTGAGACATGGGTGAAGGTATCTGAGTGATAGAGAGTGAAGAAGAAGAGCTCACAGTAAATGTTTTTCTTTTTTTAATTTTTAGATTTTTTTCTATGAAATAGGAAGGTAAGGCTTTCAGTTCAAAGGGCTGGGGGAAAGGGAACTATGGAAGGTTTGAAAAGGAAGTACAAGGTTTAAAAGTTATGGAGAGTGGGATAGTGAGTTCATTAAGCAGGTACAGAATGACTGACTAGTAGTAGGGAGAGCCCAGCTGAGATTACATAACAAAAACTTGTAATGGACCCAGATAGAAGGGTTACAAGATTTTCTCTCCCTTCACTTATAATTCATGCATAATTTCATGAAGGCAAATAACAAACAAAAAAGAATGGGGGGATGTGAGTTTTAAGGGTCACATTTATATCTATAAATACTTTCATAATAAAAGAGAAATGTCTGAACAATGAACTGAGCATAGTAATTTTTTAAATGGAAAAAGCAACAAATTAAAAAACTTTATATTAACACACAAAAAATCAAAACAATAAACAAAATTACCAACAAAAGATCGTGAAAAAAAATAAAACTAAATGAATTAAAAAACTGTTACCTAATATGATGATAAGAAAGAAAACCAATTTCCAATGTGAACAAGAGAATTCACAGCAAATACAGAGAAAAGGAAATTATAAACTATTTTTCTTAATTATACACTAACAAAACAGATACCTATGAAATGGAAGAACATTTACAAAAATACAAAATTTCCAGATTATCAGAAATAAAAACAGACAATTTATTAGTCTACTGTCAGAAAAAGAAAACGACCAAGCCACAAATGAACTTCCAAAGAAAAAACCTGGGACCAAATAGATTCACTAATGAATTATGTCAAATAATCAAAGAACAATTCTATTATTACATAAACTGTTTGCCAAACAGGGCAAAAAGAGGATCATAACAAATTGCTTCTATGAAACAAATATGATCTTGACAAATTAATGAGACAAAGCAGAAAAGTATAGAATAATCTAAAGAATATCAACACAAAAATATTGAAATATTATAGCATATCTATATCTACAACATACTATTTATTAATTTCTTAAAAACAGTATTCATACACCACTTTAAACTATGGAAAGCACTTTTACATATGTAAACTCATTTGAGCCTCATAATAACCCTGAGAGATAAGTGCTATTATTATCCCCATTTTACAGATGAGGAAACTGAGGCAGACAGAGATTAAGTGACTTGCCCAGGGTCACATAGCTAGTAAATGTCTGAGGCTGGATTTGAACTCACGTCTTCCTGACTCCAGGTCCAGCACTCTATCCATTGCGCCACCTAGCTGTCTAAAAAACAATAAAAATCATAATGATTATATAATTAAAAGTAGAAAATGCCTTTGATAAAATACCGATTTCTGTTTTTAAAAAAAAAAAATTTAAATTATAGGAATAAATGAACCCCTAACAAGGTAAATTATAGCTAGGTAAAAGTTTTCCCAATAAGATGATCAGCAATAAAATAAAATAAATACTATAATTTGATGTAGTTATAGAAAGAAAAAGAATTTTGGGGAATAAACAATGACAAAGGAAAAAAAATTCAATTTTTACAGATGATAATGGTTTAACTTTGGGAGCACTAGAGATTCAACTAAAAATTAAGAGCAACAATCCCTAACTTCAGAAAAGCAGGATATAAATCTACCAAATCACCAATCTTTCTGTATATTACCAACAAAACCCAGAAAGAAGCAAGAGACAGAAAGAAAAGTTCCATTCTAAACAAATGCAGAACATGCAAAATATCTAAAGATCCATCTACCAAGACACACACAGGATTTACATTAATATAACTATAAAACACTCTTTACAAATACATGCAAATAATCAAAGCAATATTAACTGTTCATGCCTGTTTGGGCTTTACCAATATAATAAAAATGATACTACCTAAATTAATTTGCAAATTGACTGCCATGCCATTCAAACTAACATCAAAAAACTAGAAAAACAACAATCTGAAGTCAAGAAGCACTGATTAAGCATCTACTATGCGCCTGGCACTGTTAGGCACTTTATATGGTGATACATATAAAGGTAAAGACAGTTCCTGTCCTCAATGAGCTCACAATCTAATGGGGGAGACAACATGCAAACAATTATGTACATACTAATGATACATAGAGGACCTGGTGATAATCTCAGAAGAAAGGCACTAGCATTAATGAGGATCAATAAAGGTCTTTTGCAGTCAGTGAAAATGGATGGAGCAGGAAGGCCAGTGTCCCAGGGTCATCAAGTATACAGAAGTAAGTAGACTATATAGATCTAGATGGCTCCAAAGACAGTGAGGTTGATGACTCTGCACAGCCCACCCTGTCATGGTTTGGTTCTCTCCCTCTGCCCACATAGGATATCATACCCTTACCTATATCTTAATGTTTATGGGCTAGATTTCTTTCTCAAAGACCATACCTTAATCCCAACTCACTCTTGCTCTCATCAATCAGCCAACATTAAGTCCCAGCCCAACCCTTACTTGGTCACTGTTCAGGCTCAGATTTATAGGAATGGTTTCTGTTTTGGCCAGAAACCTTGAGGGTCTTCCTCTCCAAGACTAATTGTGATGGAACCTCTTCTCCCTCCACAATAATTCACTTAGTAATCTCATCTGCTCCCATAGATTCAATGGTTATCTCTATGCTGACAACACTCAAATCTACTTTTCTAGCTCTATTTCTTGGCTGATGTCTAGTCTACAGATAACTTAAACTCAGCATTTCTGAACACTCATCTTTCCCCCCAGATACTTTCCTGTTCCAAATTTCCCTATTACTGTCAAAGGTACCACTACCCTTCCAGTCCCCCAGGTTTACAATTAAGTATTATCCTTGACTCTTCACTATCTTACTTCCTCCCCTATACTCAATCTGTTGTCAAGGCCTGTTGATTTTTCTCTCTCAAATAAATCCCCTTTCCTATTCTTAATAGGACCT
>CM053598.1:75324016-75337621 GCA_028646575.1 Pseudocheirus occidentalis | reverse complement strand
GAACCAGGAGGACCTTCAGATCTTTTCTCAGTCACCACCTGGAGACTGCACCTTTTCCTGAGATCCTCCTTCTGCAGCTTCTACTGAGAACTTCCAAGGACCAGGCTGAGAAACTGTCGTGAGTCTGAGAGGGATCCCTGCTTGAGGGATCCTGTTCTATTTGTGAGGGCTTGGGAATGTGGGTGTCCACTGTGTTAACTATGTGTATCAACTCTGTGACCACTATAATGACTTTGGCTTTCTGGTTTTGGGACCTGTCCTTCTAGTTTTGGGACTCAATGTTCTGGTTTCTGAATAAAGACCTTGGTTCTGCCTTCCACGTGGAGAGTTTGCTACATTTTGTGATCCAAAACTATACCAGCATACTCATAACCATCATGGGTGTTGTGAATATCTCATTATTGATACACCCTGGTATAGGTCCTACTCTTTACACCTGAACCAAATCTCCTGGTTGGTCTTCCTGCTACAGGTGTCTCTCCACTTTGGCCCATCCTCTGCTAACTGCCAAAATGATTTCCTCAATGCTCAAGTCCAACCATGTCATCCCCCTATTCAATTAACTTCAGTGGCCTCTGATCACTTCAAGGATTAAATAAATATCCTTCATTTAATGCTCAGAGCCCTTCAAAATCTAGCACCAGTCTCTTCACATCCCCTCCTTCAACCTAGTCACACTGGCCTCTTTGTTGTTCCTCTAACAGCATATTCTTAGACTTGGGTATTTTCACTGGCTATTCCCTATGCCCCAACTGCTCTCCCCTCCACATGTCCACCTTGTGGTTTCCTTCCAGTCCCAGCTAAAATCCTACCTTCTACAGGGAATCTTTCCAGATTCCAGTATCTTCTCTCTGTTGATTATATCCTATTTAAACTTGATTGTACATCACTTAGTACTTAGGTCATGAGTTTCTCAAAGGTAGGGACTGTCTTTTGCCAATGTTTAGTACAGTGTCTAGCACATAGTTATAATGTTAAGGGAATTTGAAGATCTTCCCTGCCTCTTAATAGGTCCATGTGACCTGCTTTGAGCTCTGGCCCAGTCCACAGCTGAGTCACCTGGAGCTTAATGTGGGAAGAAATTTACCCAACAGAGCACGAGCAGAGAACAAGAAGGGTGAAACGGGAAGAGAAAGTTGGGAGAGAGTGAGGCAGAGCAGCTAGCATAAGTGAGGCAGGGAGGAATTTTGTGTAGGGGAGCCTATGTGTAGGGAGGCTTACTGGAGGGAAAGTTTGGGGATGACAGTGCTCCCTGCATCAGTGATGTGTAAAACTTCTTTGTTATCATGGTGGAACTGGCTTTCTGGTATCTATCCTGGTTTCATCTTTGAGGAAGAGAGTTTGTCATATTTTGCAATTCAACCCTGGAAATACACCTGCATATTCTCAGCAGTTGCTATGTGTATCACAATGATGACAGAAATTGTAAATGCTTAATAAATATTTAATGATTGACAATGGCTTTTGGTATAGGTTCTACTCTTCACGCACCTGAACTAAATCTCCTGGTTGGTCTTCCTGCTACAAGTATCTTCTCAACTTTGGCCCATCTGCTAATTGCCAAACTAGTGATTTTGTCACTGAAATACACTGGTAAGATTACCATGTCCTTGACACAAAGGTATATGTTTAAGAGAGGAGACTTCGATAATTCAAACATCTGCTAGAACTCTATCTCTGCCAAAAGCTGATCAGCTGATAACTTCTGTTTGTCTTAGTTATCTCTCTATTCTAGAGTATGTGATAGAGAAGAAAAAATATAGGTATGGCCTGAAACACACCTTACTTACATTCTGGAAAAACAAATGATAAGATTGACAAAAAAACAAAAACAAACAAAAAACAACCTAATGGAATTTTCAGCTACATTAAGAGCTGTGTAACTTCCAGGAATAGGAAAACGAATAGGAAAATTCCACTAATCTCTGCCCTTGTCAAACCGCATATGGAGGATTATTTTCAGTTATAGGAATAACAGCTTAACAAAGATACCAATAAAGGGGAGTGTCCAGAGAAAGACAACAGGATATTAAAGATCCTTGAGTCCATGATAGGAACTGGTTGAAAGAACTAGGCAGGTTTAGCTTACAGAAAAAATGACTCAGGGAGAATACAATGGTTGTATTTACATTAAAGAGTTGTTGTCTTGTAGAAGGAATTAACCTGACCCTTAGGGTCAAACAAGGAATATCAGGGAGGCAAATTCAGGCTTGATGTCAGGGAAAACTTTCTAATAATACAAGAGGAAAGTGGATTGCTTTGAAAGGTGCTGGGTTTCCCCTCCTTGGAGGTGTTCAAACAGAAGTCAGATGATCATTTGTGCAAATTATGGTGGGAATTCCTTTTATCTATGGGTTAGTGTATTAGATGGGTGTTGAAATCCCTTCCAACTTCAAATGCTGTGATTTGTTACATACTTTTAAAAAATAAGTTGTATATAATAGATTCATGCTCTATTCTTCCCTTATCTTTGGAGGATGTGGATGGATACGAGGGAGTCTAGTCTAGTATATATCACCAAGCTATCCTCCAAGGATGTCTGCTTTATTATCCAAAAAAGCCTAGTCCACTAGCTCTAACCTTGAGGTGAACTCAAACAATGAACATTTCTTATTCACTGGAAAGAAGAGTTGTTGCTAGTCCCTCATTCACAATGTCCAATCCATTATATTGTCTCCTAAGCCTCAACTCTATAAGCAATCATCATAATTTCGCAATTCATGATGCTGAGGTTTTGTAACTAATAATACCTTGTTCCCCACCTACAAAATCCCATTCTTTGTTCTGTAATCCCCCAAAACTACAAAAAGTAGCCATCCTCCTCCTCAGAGTCTTTTGGCTACTCAGGGCAGTCATCAGATCTGCTTCAGTTTAAGGTTTGAAATCTGCTAATAAACTGTTATCTTGCTTGGAGAATATATGCTTCAATCTATCTTCATTAAATTTCACTAGCCATATGACTTTATAAAACGTACTTAAACACTATAAGCCTAAGTTATCTCATACAAAAAAACAAAGATAGGAATAGCTACCCTGACATAAAATGGTTAAGAGGATCAAATAAAATGTACACGAAAATGATAAATTTTATAACTGCGACATTATCAAAACATGTAATTCTATAGAGAAAAAATTTTTCTTAGAAAATTTATATTCATTATATGAAATTTTATATTTATCTACAAATACAAAAAGTTTATAAACTGTTCATGAATAATTGGGTCATATTATACCATAAGTATTATGATAGCAAGATTAAAACTTCACGAGTCAACTATTACTAAACACAGCTGATCCTCATTATTTGCAGATTCTGTATCTCTAAATTCGTCCACTTGGTAAAATGTAATTTTAACCCCAAAATCAATACAGTGCTTTCACAATTACTCACAGTGAAGCAAAAAATTGTGGGTTGCCTGATGCACATGAAGTGTACGTTTCCAGATGAGATTCAATAAGGCAATATACTGTCTTTTTCACTCAGCTCTAATATTGCAAACAAATGTCCTTTTTGCAGTCTATTTAGTGTCATGTTTTAAAATTTGTGTTTTTTTTGTTGCTGATTTTTCTATTTAAAATGACTCCCAAAGACAGTGCTAAAATTCTGCCTAGTGTTCCTAAGTGCAAAAAGTCAATCTAAAAAGATATTCTTTTGGTCTTTCTTAAATGGCTGACCAGGCCAAACTCTTGGGTGTTTATGGGTGTCTTCAAGGAGGCTTTGTAATGTTCCTGAGCTTGATGAAAGTAGAATAATATTAATCCCCAAACAGAAGCATCTAGAGTACCTCCCATCCACAGGGAATCCCTTTTCAAATCCTGGTTTACATTTCCTCAAAGTGTCAACCATACTTGGCAAGAATACACCTATCTCCCTGTTTTATGTTTTGCCTGATATTTATGATCAAAATGTCATTCAACAGTTATTTCTGTTACTATATCTTTCAAGAAATCTGAAAAGATTATGCCATATAATTATTAGGAGAGAGCATTTAGTGCGGTATTTTATTCTATTGAATCAAAAGCTTTTTCAATATCTACAATAAGCACTGTGGATCTTTTATCCTCTACGCAATTCAGGCAAATGCACGAAGACGAAGGATAAAGATGTGGTACAGAGTAGACTATAGCTTGTGAAAGTCTGCCTTCCCTAAAGCCCTAACATTCATATTATCTATGGCATATGAGTCTCAAAGACTTTGTCAGTGGGTAAAATAACAAAGGTCAATAGCTGTAGTATTCTCTTGGTTATCTCTTCTTAGTAGTAATAAAGTTCAAGAATTTGTGAAATGAACCTTCAATGCCTATGTTATCTATGTACACTTGGTACTAAGTGGATGATGCTCTTCCATCTTTGTTCTTGCCAGTGTCATCTCTACTTCTTTAAGCACGTCTGGCATTATCCTGGAGTTCAAGTGCAGTGGCTTTACTGCCCTTGACCATGAAAAATGGTTGCAAAAATTTGTCTTTTTCCCCCATTTTTCTTCTAGCTATTCTTCACTTTCCATTTTCATCTTTAAATATCCTCATGTTGATTTGCTTTACTGGCTCTCTTGTCAAGTTTTCTTTAAACTTTTTCTATTTTCCAGTGCTTCATAAGGCAACTATTTCTACACGCTATCATTACTTGTAAAATAATCGTTTTGGGGTATTTATTTGTTTTTATTTATTATTTGTAAAGTACAGCATTATTTGTAAAACCTTATGGATCAGTTTATACTCTAAGCTGATGTTATCTATGATTAAATCTCTCTCTACTCGACAGATAATTCAAAAAATTTTAAGGTGACTTTAAGACAATTTTAAGTCTCCTCTTACAGGTGAGTTGTGGGTAGGTTAAATATCTGTGTAAAGTTAGATACACTGTCAATGTAATTTCTGTTGTCATTACTCATTTTTCATTATAAATTATTTTTAAATAGTCTAAGATTGAATTATTTCAAATGCACACCATGTAGTTTTCCATTATTTTTTTTTCTTTTTTAAAAATAATTGAACTTTGTTCTAAAAAAAGAATGGTCCAACTATATCCAAACAGCTAGACAACACATCAATAACAAGCCTTCTTCTGTGCATTAAAATGTTGTCTATTTCATTTTTTGTGACATTATTCCAAATTAGCCATTACATTCTGTGCCTGCTTTTTTTTCTGAGAGAAGTATTCATAAGAAAGCGTCATGAAGTTTCTGTCTAAAGTCTCTCATACCTTGTTTTTGGATCCATGCTTCCTGATATATTTCTCAACAGGTTTACCTATTCCCACAACTTTACATTCAAGTAACTAACAAAGTGCCTAAAGATTTAGTTCAAAGGGTCTTATTAAGCTCTTCATAGGACATCACTTCCTCTTCAGACTCAGAAATTAACATTAATCCATGAACTGCAATTTTATGTTCATGTTGAATCTTTTTATAAATACTTATGAGTCCTGTAATCCTAAATCAATACATTATACTTTATCTCACATCATTACTTAAAAAAGTTTCCTAGCACAAAAATAAAAGTACTGCCTTTTCTTCTGAAATTAAAATACTTCAGAAAATGGTCCAAGATTAATTTTAAGCAATACTATTTTTCATAGTTGTACTCAATGTCCAGAAACAATTAGCAAAATTTTAAACCAATCAGAATATAAAGATATAAAAATAAGTTCCTAAAATCTTTTTACAATAAAATGTTGAGTCTATTTAAATGGCTATATTTTGTAAAATCAGCAACATCATTTAATCTATGAACACCGATTTTTAAACCATCTTCCAAATTACTATCTGTAAGTGATAAAGAATGAAGCCAAGGAGGCAGCAAAAGTGCCTTCACATCAAAAGAAATATTTTGCCACATTTTCCAAGCAACATAAAACATTATAATCAAAGTTCACTAGAATCAATGTTAATTTTAATAAGCTGCTTTTTTTAAAGTGAAACTTTTCTAGCTAATATTCTTAATTACTCTGCATTACCAAAAAATGAAGTATATTAATTATCTCACATTCTCCCTCCCTCTCACTTCACTCAGAGCAATTTATCATGGAAGGATTAATGGTAGCAATGTGCCTTTATTACAATATCACAATATAAGTTTAAAATTATTTCCTAGATTTGTACATACATGCACACATATACACACACATACACACAAATATTGTGTAGCTGTACAAAGCATTTTCTCTCACTTTAAAACATTTTTTAAAAGCAACAATAATTGTACAATTATGTATGTTACTTCCAGTTTAACTTTTCATTTTCATATTTCTTCAAATTAGTAAAACTGAAAGAAGACTGCTTTAATAACACAAAGAGGCTTTGAAAAGTACTGACTTTTGAAAAGGTCAATAAATGACCCAGCCTCAGTCAAACTGAAACCTGTTAAGGATTTTAGCTTAAATAGGCCAAGGTCTCCCACTGCATTCAGGGTCATCTCCAGTCAACCTGATCAGTATCTGGCTGCTGGACCCAGATGGCTTTGGAGGAGAAAGTGAGGCTGGTGGCTCTGCACAGCCCTCCCTCACTTAAACCCAATTCACTTGCATGTCATGGCATCACCTCCCTGATGTCACAGTTCTCTTCCAGAACAAAGGACAAACAACAAATGACAGTAATTTAGAATTTGTACTTCTGAATATTAAAGTTAACATCAAAGAAACTGCATCATTTGGACATCAAAGAACAGGCAGGGCTTCAGCTGCTCAAATTTATAGCCCAAATCCTACTGGTTCTTTAACTATTCATATTACTTCAGTACGTATCCATCTCATTTAGCATAAAAAATGGTTTTATCAACCACTGTCTTTTATTCACTAAAATTAAAACAGCTGCTCTTCATAAGATTATTCCTTTATAATAAAACCAATCCCATTCTAAAAGTTTTCTTACATGTCTTAAATTAATCAAGTACCTGGAACTGAAGTAATTATTAATTAACCATACATTCACTTTACTTGCTCTGCTTCCAAAATTAAAAACTCACACTCTTACCATCAGCAGAGACACTGGGATAAATAGATTCTTGGGCAGACCCAGGCGTAACCAATTATCTTTTTTCAATCTAAATTTGTTTCCTCAGCTACCTACAGCTATTTTCAATTCATAGTTTTGGTGTCAAGGCAAAATTGAAATAGGGATATATGTGTTCCTCTATAAGTCAAATCAAGAATAACATCTGAAGACATAGTATATAAAGTAGTTTTTATTGATTGATTGCTTTTGGAGGGCAATTGGGGTTAAGTGACTTGCCCAAAGTCACACAACTAGTAAGTGTGTCAAGTGTCTGAGGCTGAATGTGAACTCAGGTCCTCCTGACTCCAGGGCTGGTGTATTCACTAAGCCATCTAGCCGTCCCTAAAGTAGTTTTTAAATTCAATCTAATTCTACACGAGAAAATGTTACATCATAAGAAAAGCAAGGGAATGAGATCTGGGTTAGAATTCTGGCTCTGCTTGTGATCTCAATGAGCAAGACATATTTTCCACAGACATCAAGGTTCTTCATCCACAGAATAAGGAAGGTAGATCAAATGATTTAAAGTCAATCTCTATGTGTAAATGTTTTGATCCAAACAGATAAAAAAGAGTACTGCTTCATTTAACTATACGGAGGGTAGTATAAGATATGCTGTATGTTGCCTGTACTATTGGGAAGTTTGAAATGAAATTCACAAAGATATATAGGTAATGTAGATTTAAAGTTGGAAGGAACCTCAGAAGTAAAATCTAACTCATTTTTACAGTTGAGTGAACTGAGGCTTGGAGAAATGTTGTAAGTAGCTGAGACAGGATTTGAACTCAGGTTCTGACTCCAAATACTGTACCACATATCACCAGTACAACTGTTTTATTATTATTAATCGCCAGCTATTGTTTTATAAAATACCTGAAAATATTTTTGCTTCGTATAATTCATTACTTATAAAACATAATAAAAGACTTATGTTAAAGAAATCATACTGTATTAATCTAGTGTTTTACCTAATTCACGATTTTCTTATTGTTAATCAAAATCTTGTTAGCAGAAAATAAAATACATGTATACATAGGTGACTTTAAACATTCTTAGAGATGTCATTTGTAAAAATAGTCTATCACAGGATACAGAAATTCTTTAAGCTGCAGTTTTTTCCCCACCTTAAACAATTTGCCCCATTATGTAACTGAAATAACTTTCCCTACACAAAGTCAGATAGCCTTTCATCACTTCTATCAGTATAATAAGTTTAAAGAAAATTGTCCTCCAGCAATCAAAAGGTAAAATAAGGAAAACAGATTAAGCGGGAGATCTTTTCAATTCACCCTGTTCCCATCTGCTCCCAAAAAATACATTTTACACGTAAGGAATTTTAATGTAAGTTTTTTGTTCTTTCTAATTTCAAAGTGTTCAAATTTAACAGTTCAAAAATAATTTACTTGTCATTTTTTAAAAATTATTTTATCACTTTGCTACAGCAGGGAATGAATTTTGCTAAGAAAACTGTGGAGTTAAAAGACAAAAAGAACCGGGTTTAAAAGGGAGGTATGCATACGAGAAAGAGCACAAGGTAAGATTTGGAGGAAAATACTGCACAAACGTGGCTAGGTAAGATAGAATCACCATGAGTACTACTAACCAAACACTAAAGTTGTACTGTTAAGCCCAGGGCAGTATGACTGCTCTCCAAGGCAAAAGTGCAAAGGTGAAAGCAGCACACTGGTTCAAAAGTTCAGTGATCATAACTTGGGAAGTATCTACAAATAATAAGTATTCACTGAACAGAACAGAATTCCACTGCTATTGTCTTTTGAGGAAAGTGAAAGATTTTATGCCTGAATCTTTTGCAATTTGGCTTCCATTAAGAGACAATTGTCTTCAAGATCACTCATTACCATATTATCACTAATCCAAAGGCATTTTTTTTCTTCTATTCTCATCCTTAATGATCTCTATATAGCAGCTGACACTGCTGACCACCCAATGCTCCTGGACTGCCCTCTACTCCCAAGATTTTGAATGGATTAATCTCATGGTTTTCATCTATCTAACCACTCTTCCTGTGTCTTTTGCTGTCCCCAATTGTCTACCATGCAAAATATAAACTCCTGCTAATCTTGGCAAGCCAGGTCCTCTCCAAAGTCCAGCTCCAATTTACTTAAACAGGCTCCTCTAATATTCTTCTTCATAGACCTTACATTCCAACTTAATTGTACTGTGTTCAGAGGCAGAGTCAAGGCAGTGGTATAGAACGAAGAATAACAGCCCAGCTCCCTCAACAAACCTCCCCATTAAAGATATAAAAAACATACTAGACCAAATCCTGATGGGAAAAGTCAAGAAAAAGTCACGAGTCATTTTCCAGTCCAGCTAGGTTTAGGGAGACAGATTAAAGGGGTCTTCAGTCACTGAGGACAGGATTTGGCCAGGTCAGCTCTGTATGCAGTGCATTCTAGTGTTCAGGAACTGAAAGACAGATGAGATTGGGCACCAAAGTGGGAATCACTAAGGCAGGAAGAGATTCCAAGAGATCCCTGGATTACCGCAGGGTGTATTAACAGGTTCCATCTGGTAACACTAATCAGTTACAATTCAGATTTAGGGGAGGGATCTGCACTTCACAATGACAGAGCCAAGTAACTGCTATCAGACCCTACCTGTATACTAAGTAAGAACAAATTTGGAAGTAAACAGCAGCTGTGTGGCTCTGATCACTGGGGCAGATCAGAATTGGGGGTGGGGTATGGATTCTAACCTCCAGTCCAGGCTGAAATCTATAGTGGAATAATCAGGGCAAAAGACTCAGACCAAAGGGAATTTTGTAATTCAGTCACTTGAAACTAGAAGAACCTCCCAGTGGGCAAAAAGTAGTTTAGTCCAGACTACTGAAATAGCCTACCAAAAACACTGACAAACTCAAACGTGGATTAAGAACTTATATATAAAATGACTTCACTAGGGGTCACAATCACTTTGGTGGCACTGAAAGCTTGCAGGCTCCCAGCCTAAGCTGTGAAAGCAGCATAAGAACAAAAGAGGGTAGAAGCTCAGGGAAGACATTCCCTCAACACCAGCACAGAGCTCAGCCCTGACAAAGTCCAAAGTCAAGAAGCAAGCTGGAATAGTGAACCAACAAACAGAAAAATCCCACCATAAAGAGCTACTATAGCAATAGGGAAGAGATACAAACTCAAAACAGAACGATTCTAAAACACCAACAAGAAAAGCTCCCAAGAAAAACCCAATTCCAACCAGAATTCCTGAAAGAGTTAAACTAATCATTTAAAAAAGAACTAGGAGTGGCTAGGTGATGCAGTGAATAGAGCAACCAGCCCTGGAGTCAGATGGATCAGAGTTCAAATCCTACCTCAGGTACTTAACACTTAGTAGCTGGAGATCTTGAGTAAGTCACTTAACCCCAACTGCCCTGCCTTCTCTCATCTCCAAAACGGGGGGGGGGGGGGAGGAACCTTAAAAAAATAATTTTTTTTAACCAAACAAGAGTAGAGGACAAAAAGGAAAAAATAATGAGAACCATGGAAAAAGTGTAAAAAGAGAATTAACAGCTTGAAACAAGAAGTACAAAACCTTATCCAAGAAAATAAATCACTAAAAATTAGAATTGACCAAAGAAAAACTGACTCCATGAGACATCAAGGAATATTAAAACAAATTCAAAAGAATGGGGGAAAAAATAGAAGAAAATTAAGTATCTCACAGAAAAAGCACCTAGAAAATAAATCAAGGAGGAGAAATTTAAGAAATGAACTACCTGAAAGCCAAGACCAAAAAGAACCCATACATCATATTTCAAGAAATCCTATAAGAAAATTGCCTAGATCTCACAGAATTACTGAGCAAAGTCAAAATTGAAAGAAGCCACTAGCCACCTCCTAAAAGAAATCCTTCCCAGACTAAGGCCTAGCCAAGAATAACTTCATCCACAAAACTGGGTTTAATCCCTACAGAAAGAAAAAAAAATAGATCTTTAACGAAATAGATGATTTCCAAACATTCCTAATGAAAACACCAGAGGAGAGTAAAAAAAAATTCTGACAAACACAGGAGTCAAGAGAAGTATAAAAAGTTAAAAATAAGCATACATTCATAAAGGATTTAAACAAAGTTAAACTTTATGTTCCTTTATGAGAGATGATATATGTAACTCCTCAGAGTTATACATATATACAAACTCTATCAGCATCAGTGGTTATAGAGACCATCTAATTAGACAGAGGGGAATGATTCTGTTATTCTTTGATGATCTTTAAAGAAAACTAGAAAGATTAAGAAAAACATAATGGGACAGGGGAAAGGGAAGAACGGAGAAAATTATCACACAGGAATGGATACACAAGTAGAAATCAATACAAGAAGGGAGTGGGGAGGAAAACAACATTTGAACCTCGGTCTAATCTGAACGGAAGGGAAAGTGGAAGGAGCACACACACACATAGAGTTAGGTACAGAAATATAATCTACCCAATGAGAAACTGAGAGACAAAATGGTTAGGGAAAGGGAAAACAGGTGAATAAGAGGGAGAGTAACGAACTCCCAAAGAAAAAAAAAACCACAGGACCAAATGGATTTACAAGTGAATTCTACAAGACATTTGAAAAACAACTAATTCTAATACTACATAAATTGTTTGGGGGAAAAAAAAGGAAGGGTTCCTTTCATTTTCTTTCTATTACTACAAATATGATCTTGATACCTAAATCAAGGAGGATCAAAACAGAAAAAAAAAAAGATACAGAACAAAAACAAGAAAAATCATGTGATTATGTTAATAAATGCAGAAAAAAGCTTTAAATAAGCCACAATATAGATTCCTATTAAAATACTAGAAACATCCTTTCTCTGTATCAGTTTAACTGTAAAATGGAGATAATAAAAGCACCTACCCCCAAAAGTTGTTCCAAGGATCAATGGGACATTTGTTTAGCACTATGCCTAGCACATAAAAGGTGCTACCTAGGGGACAGAGTCAAGATGGCAGCATAGAAGCAGGAGAACTCCATGGCTCCCACAATAACCACCTCAGATACCTATATAATATGACTCTAAACAAATTTTAGAGCTCCAGAACCCACAAAATGACAGAGTAACAAAACTCCCACTGAAGGCAGCCCGGCAGGCAGAAAGAGGAGCAGAGCCCAGCCCCATGTTGTTTTAGCCCCAGAGAGTCCAGGAGAAGCCCTGGATGGAGCTTTCAGGAGAGTGGATCACCAGCAGCTATGGCGGTTTCCAGAATTACCAACCCATAAGAGCCAAGGACAAAGGGAAGAGGTCAGTGGAACTCAGCTAATTTGGGGGAGAGGGTCCGGCCAACTGCCTCCAGAGCTAGAAGCAGTCTGAAGCTGCGGCCCTGCAGCCACCTCTAAGTGGCTGCATCAGAGCTCACAACCTGCAGACTGCAGGGGAGCCAAGCAATCATTCAGAGGCTAAGTGCTCTTGCCTTGACCTGCCTGGATCAGGATCACGGTGTTGAGTGGTGGTCCTGATGTATGTGACCAGTGAGTCAAAGCTGGTGGGGGCTGCAGAGACGGCAGCCTTCTAATAGCTCTGGGAGCTGCAAAAACCCCAGCAATTTGGGACAGAGCTCTCCCCTCTGAAAGTACAGTTCCACAGAGCCCAAAAGTCAAATAACTGACTGGTAACATGAGCAGGCAAAGGAAGCAAAACAAGCTCAGCAATCCAACTTTAGATTCCTTTTTGGCGGACAAAAAAGGATCAAAGCATGGAATGGAGGAAGACAACACAGTCAGAACTGCACCAAAAGTTTCCAAGAAAAATGTATACTGATTATAGGCCATAGAGGAGCTTAAGAAGGATTTTGAAAACCATGTAAGTGGGGAAAAACTGGGGAAAGAAATGAGAATGATACAAGAAAATCATGAAAAGAGAGTCAACAACCTGATTCGAGAAAATAACATCTTAAAAAAACAGATTAACTCAAATGGCAAAAGAGGCCTAAAAAGCCAATAAGGAGAAGAATGCCTTAAAAAGTCAAATTTGCCAGATGGAAAAAGAATCTCAAAAGTTTACTGAAGAGAATAATTCCTCCAGAATTAGAGTAGAACAAATGGAAGTTAATAACTTTATGAGAGATCAAGATACTATTAAACAGATTCAAACAAATGAAAAAACAGAAGGCAATGTGAAATCTCCTTGAAATATCTCCTTGAAAAAAAACCACTGACCTGGAAAACAGATCCAGGAGAGACAATTTAAAAATTATTGGACTACCTAAAAGCCATGATCAAAAAAAGAACCTGGAAATCATCCTTCAAGAAATTCTGAAGGAAAACTGTCGTGATATTCTAGAACCAGAGGGCAATATAGAACTTGAAAGAATTCACTAATCACCTCTTGAGAAAGATCCCCAAAAGAAAACTCCTAGGAATGTTATAGCCAGGTTCCGGAGTTCCCAGATGAAGGAGAAAATATTACAAGCTGCCAAGAAGAAACAATTTGAATACTGTGGAAACACAATCAGGATAACACAGGATCTAGCAGCTTCTACTTTAAGTGATCACAGAGCCTGGAATATGATATTCTGGAGATCAAGGGAGCTAGGATTAAAACCAAGAATCACATACCCAGCAAAACTGAGTATAATGTTTCAGGGGAAAATATGGTCACTCA